>CAEMYA010000788.1:64079-97865 GCA_903131615.1 Diplodus sargus | reverse complement strand
AAAGAGCCCATAAATGCTAATGAAGGACGTTACAACTTTACGTCTTCTTCTACTTCTTCTTCCTCCTTCTACTTCTTTCTTTTCCCTTCTACTTCTTATTACTTCTTCCTCCGTCCTCCTCCTTCTCATTAGATCAAGAAAAGGCTTTCGACCGCGTTGAACACAACTTCCTATGGGAGGTCATGGAGAGGTTTGGGTTCAGCGCTGGTCTCATAGCCAAGATCAAGGTGCTGTACAGTGACATTGAGAGTGTGCTGAAGTTTAATGGTGGTTTGTGTGCTCCTTTTAGGGTGCATAGAGGTGTCCGGCAGGGCTGCTGCGTCCGGGATGCTCTATGCACTCTCCTCTGTTTGAGGCCTGGTTTTACCTGGTTTTAACAGTAGCGTGGTTTTATCTGCTTATGCTGACGATGTCGTTGTTTTTATCAAAGATCAACAAGATGTGTGTATTTTAAATTCTGTAATTGCGAAGTTTTCTGCTGTGTCGGCTGCGAGGGTGAACTGGAGGAAGAGCGAGGCCCTCGCTGTCGGTGATAGCGTGAGGGCCTCCCTGTTCTCCCTCAAAGCCTGACATGGAAAAGAGAGGGCCTAAAATATCTCGGCATACACTTAGGGAACAGCGACATGGTAAAAAAAACTGGGAAAACATCACTGAAAAAATAGACAGCAAACTAGCCAAGTGGAGGTGGCTCCACGTCAGATGTCTTTTAGAGGGAGGGTCCTGATTTTAAACAACCTGGTGGCCTCCCTGCTGTGGCACCGGCTAGCCTGTCTAGACCCTCCATTAGGCCTCATTGCCCAAATCCAAGCAAAGATGGTTGACTTCTTCTGGAGTAAGAGGCATTGGGTTCCACAGTCGGTGTTGTTTTTACCCAGAGATGAGGGGGGCCAGGGCCTGGTCCACCTGGCCAGCAGAACAGCCACCTTCAGGCTCCAGTTCATTCTGAGATATCTGACTGGACCTGGAGATCTGGTGTGGAGAGACGTGGCCAGCTGCATACTCAGGCGTGTCAACAACCTGGGGCTGGATGCTGCTCTGTTTTTAACTGATTTTAAATTCCTAAAGCTAGGTGGGTTGCCTCCTTTTTATCAGGGTGTTTTTAAATCCTGGGCGCTGTTTAAAAATAAAAGAAGTGAGAAAAAGTGACTCTCTGTACTGGTTGTTGAAGGAGCCTTTAATCTGTGGTGCCAGGCTGGACGTGTGCTGCAGCGCCGTGCCTGGGCTGATGGGGGCGCTGTGCAGCTCCAACATCGTCTGCCTGGGCCAGCTGGTAGACGCAGCGGGACCGGCGCTCTCGGACAGTCAGGCCGACAAAAAAGCTCTGTACACAGACTGTGTAAAAACAATCCACAAGACACGGCTGTGTGACGGAGCGGAGAGCGTGTGGACTGAGAGGCTGGGCGGGCTGAGGCCGCAGTGGAGAACTTTGTACAAGCCTCCCCTAAAGAAAAGGCTCGGTGACCTCCAGTGGAGAATTCTACACGGTGCCATCGCAACAAATGCCTTTTTATCTGCTTTTAATCTCGATGTTACAAACGAGTGCCCATTCTGCAGAATGTCTGAGAACGTTTTTCACGTTTTTACAGAGTGCGAGAGACTGACAGGGATTTTTAATGTTTTAACCCGTGTTTTTAACCTGTTTGGTGTCTGGTTTACTGTCCCAGGTTTTATTTGCGGAGCTGTTTTTAGGAAAACAGAGAAGACAAAGTGCCAACTTTTAAACTTTTTAACTGGAGAGGCAGAAATGTCGGTCTACCTCACTCGCAGGGACAGACTGCAGGGTGGGCCCGCTGTTGACCCTGTGGTCCCGTGGAGGCAGAGCGTGAAGGCCAGACTCAGGCTCGAGTTCTGCTCCCATGGGATCACAGGGAACATGGAGGTGTTCGAGCAGCAGTGGGCTCACGAAGAGCTGTTGTGCCGGGTGACCGGTGGAGAACTAAAATTTGCATCATTCCTTGATTGATACACTAATAAAGTATTGTTAAAAATAAAAAAAATCTTCTTTCTTCTTCCTTCTTCTTCTTATTCCTTCTTCCTCCTTCTTTCTTCTTCCTTCTACTTCTTATTCCTTCTTCCTCCTTCTTCTTCATTCTTCTTCCTTCTACTTCTTATTCCTTCTTCCTCCTTCTTCTTTCTTCTTCTTCCTCCTTCTACTTCTTCCTCTTCCTCCTTCTTCTTATTCCTTCTTCCTCCTTCTTCTTCTTTCTTCTTCCTTCTTCTTCTTATTCCTTCTTCCTCCTTCTTCTTCTTTGTTCTTCCTTCTTCTTCTTTGTTCTTCCTTCTACTTCTTCATCCTCTTCCTCCTTCTTCTTCTTCTTTTTCTTCCCTCTTTTTCTTTCTACTTCTTCTCTACCTTCTTTGCAACTTTACGTCTGTTTAGGTTGAATTTTCTGTTTCTCTGCAGTTGCAACACTGTAATTATGCTCTGCTTGAGTTTAGGCACAAAAACACATCACAGTTTGGCATAAAGTACTTGTTTTGTTTGCCACGACCACAGACGGAGCAGTTTTGGTATGCCACTAAAACCTTTGGAAATGTCTGCAGCTCTCTTTAAAAACAACAAACAACTGTTTTTAACATGAAAAAAATGGATGGAAATGTAATGTAATGTGAAAGTGACATCCATAGACGTATCTGTGGTTTGCAGAAATGCTAACATGCTATCCCGGCATGCTAACTTCCAATCTGGACAATAAGCTGGAGCTGGATAGGCCACACACTCACAGGACACAATAATCAACCAAGCATTTACATAGAAGCAAGAGGACAGAGAAAGACCTAAACCCACGAGGACGAAGAAGAAGAACAGGAAGAGGAAGATTTCACCAAGTGAGACAAATGACGAAAGTGTCAGCCATGTTTTTTTCCGTCATTCGTCTCACTTGCGTCTTATGAAACAGACTTTATCGTGGTGTCATCAGTCGGTTACTGAGCTTTGCGGCTTTACTTTGCCTCGATCTTGTCGAGCTGAATAATAGTTTTTTTTTCTAATTAAGTGCGTCTACTGGGAGAGGACATGTTTGTAACTTATTTAAGCTAATTGGCTGCATGTATCTGACATAATCATCATTTGCATAATGAGTGTGGGTTGCTTTATGTCTTTGACAGCCTCTGAACAGCTCCCGCAGGCCACAGACACAAATGAGACGCATCACTGTTGTCACATCACTGAACCGGCCTCAAATGTTTGTTTGCTGACTTTTATGGGTCTCAATTTGTATTAAATAAGAGTAAAAGACATTTAATGCACTGCATTACATAAAACTGCATGGACGTTTAGGCTAGTGTAAAACAAATGTCTTACACAGCAGGATATTTCTATGCTGATGTTATACGCGGTCTGATCATTTCGGAGGGTTTGTGTGTCGTTTGTCTGCATGTGCTCTCACATCAAACCCATAACAACTCGAGGAGCTGCATAAAGACACGAACGGCATTGTTTTACGAGCAGCAGTGTGGGCATCTCCGCTCTCAAACAGCATTCCATATATCACACCAGGGAAATGAAATGGAGCCGAGAAGCCCCTCACAACGCTGTAGGACACTTCCATCATCCCTTTGGTAATTATTCCAGCGTTTTATCAGCGCCTGAGAGGCGCCGCTGCGCTCGGGTCAACGACGGCCCTCGACTGAAAATGAGTTGAAGCAGCAAATATGGCAGAGAGAGAAAAATGAGAAACGTTTTTCATTTCCCTTGTCGAGGAGGCTTTCACTGTTCAAAACAGGCGATGGGTTTAGGTTAGATGGGAATCAGTTACGTGTTATATGAAGGAACAGGTCCTGGTGTGTCTGAGCACACTTTTCTGGCTGTCTGCTGGAATTATTTATTTTCAGTCTCCTCCTCCTCAGAGTCCGTGCTGATGGTGTCTGGCCAAGGTGTTGGGCAGCGGCTGATAAATGTCGAACTTGTTGAGTATGTTGGCATCTGCAAGCTAATAATGAACTCTGTAAGACTCCTGAAACTCTCCGACACTGGTTTAATTATTTTTGGACCAGATATTTATTCAGCCTGAGCGTCACAAGAGCTGAAACAGAAACGAGGTAACCGTGACATCAGCATGTTTTGGTGTTCCCCACTATTCTTCCGAGTCAAGCTCTTGAATATTTTGAAGATTTGTAAGCAGCTTTTTAAAAATGTTCTGTTTTTCTGAAGCCTCGAGCCTGCATCACTACACACACACACACACACACACTCACACAGACTTTGCTGTCAGCCATTAGTCGTATCCATTAGTCTGAGTCATGAAGTTGTGGGAATGTTTAGGAAACAAACTCCTCGCTCTCCCACTAATGCAGAAGAACCCCGAACACTGAAGTGGAGCTCCCCACGGCATTGTGGGAGACGTGATGGGAGGCACAAAGGAAGAGATGAGATGGAGTTTGACCCACTGATTCGTTTTTTGTTGCCAGGCATTGAATTGGAGTGGCGTGCGTGACCACAGCCTCAATATGCCAAGAAATCAGCAAAAACACACTTTATGTTGCGACTCCACATTTCTTTAAACAAAAAACACTTAGGTTAGGGTGAGGAAAAGAGTGTTTTGGTGGCCTAAAAGGGCCGACACACCGCCCAGACTCAAACCAACGGCCACCTGCCTTTATCCGACCACTCCGTTACCTCTCGTCTGAACCGTTCGGCAGAAAAGTTGCATTGAAACAAACCACCTCGACGGCTGCCAACTACACAGCAGCATGTACGTTCTGCGCTTGCGCAAGATGCAATAAGTCTCCTTAACATCAGGTGGCGCTACTCTCGTGCCAGTAATCCAAAACAGGAAAACATCTCTGTTTAAGTGGTTTGTTTACTATCGTCACTTCCGCCCCGCCCACACACACCGCTGATTCGCTACCACACTGCCAATCAGAGTATCCGATGGCGTCCAGTCCTCAGACCGCCAACACTCTCAGACTTTGCAAGTTGAATCAGACGCCGTCTGCATGGTTCTAAAAGCTTCCAACACAGCTGAACACACCGAACAGATTTGTTCCCGAACTCGTCCGAGTCTCCCCAAAAGCTTCAGACGTCCAACGTTTGGGCCGTTGTGTTCCTGCCTTAAAACACAGCTGGAGATGGATCGACATCTCAAAATACATGTTTCTTTGTCATCATGAATGCATGTCTCGAACCGCCATCAACAGCTCGTGAGCCACCACCACCCCATCCATCTCCAAACTAAGAAACGCATATGATACACAGCTTGTTACGCGAACAAATGTGACAGTATCTCTGGTTGCAGAAACGTTAAATGTCAACCTCTTTTCCTGGCGACTGGGCTGTTTGGATGAACATTTTGGGGATTAACAAAGTTATATCACTTTTCTGTCAATGCGTTCAATAGCTGTCAGGAGGAATCATCAGCTGATCCAACCAGTTTCCACCGGACAGATAAACTCTGACTCACTGGGGGTGTAAGAGGAAAAAGTCCTCAGAATCACTCGAGTAGTTTTAGATTGCCTCTGTTCTCCTTCTTAGCATTTATCTTTCTTTGCAGCCTCACCATGAGTCCTGTATCTGCACTTTACTGTTGTCCCCTTTGTTCCTGTTCCAGCTCCGTGTGTGGCTGCGATAAGGAGATCTAGAAAGAGGTGTGAGCTGTTTGATCTTCACCTGGAGCCACGATGACGACTGTCAGCTCATTTACATTTTCACAGGTTCGTACACAATTATCATAATGAAATTGTTATATGTAATATGTTGTCGGGTTAAAGCGGAGGACCAGACTCTGCAGCTGTGAGCATATTTCAATAAAAAATCAAAATTCTTGGCCACAGCTTTGCTACATTTTCCATTCTTGTAATCTCCCACATCCTCGCCTCATCTTTTCCCTCCTCACCTCCATCTATTATCCTTTCATCTCTGCTCCCATCGCCTCCTCACCCCTCATATTCTTCCCCCATCTTCTTCTCTTTAACCTCTGATCTCATTCCCTCTTCCCTCTCACTGACCTTTTTTACCAGATAACTTCTCATCTTTCCTCCTCCTCCTCCTCCCCGCTATCATCGCCTGCTCTCTCCCTCGCTCTTATCTCTCATTTTTCTTGTTCCCTTCTGTCACATCATTCATAACCGTCTCCTCTCGTTGACCCTCACATCTCTTTTTGTACGTTCCTGCCGTGTCTGATCTCACCGCGTTGGTCGCCTCGCTCTCCCCTCGTTCACTTTACCCTCATATCGCTGTTATTCCTCCTCTTTTAAAGAGTTCCCTGCGCTCCGATCTACAATCCTCCTGGTGCTTCCTCGTCTCCACTGAGCTCCAAGACATTTTACCTCAGGCAGTAAAATCAAGGAAAGAAAACCAGCAGCCGAAGAAGTGAGAATAAAGTTAAGTTGTAACTTGATTAAAATGTATCAGAAGATACAGATAAACAGTACAGATTTGAGTCCAGTCGGAGGCGGTCGAGAAACACACATTTCTAAAACCAGTCTTCCAAAAGTTGTCAGTTTCATAAGTTGTATATTTTATGGAGGTTTGCTTCAGTTCTTAGAAGCATACAAGTGTTTTCTCAATGATGAGTTTGGACCATGTGAGCAGTAAGCAGACTTGTCGGAGCACTGGGAGATTTATAGATTCATAAAGAAACAGCAGTCATTTTAAAATCTCTTATATAGTGAACAGCAAGCCAGTGAAGAGACCTGCGAGTTGGTGTAATGTAAATGTAAATTGTCGAGTGCTCGTGGCAGCGAAGGCTTTAAATATAAACGTCTGAGCTGTAACCATAGCAGCGCAGTGATCTGCCTGGCAGCTGTAGTTCAGAAGAAAGAAAACAGGTCATACCAGGTCATAATTCCTGGAGAGAGTTTTTTAAAACTCTTTCTTTGGTGCTTTGAGCTACAAGTCGACTGCCAGGTAGTTCAGTTTCTTCTCTACAGTCAATCCTTCAAACTCTCACAGCAAGACACGGAGAAGAACAAATGGCATTAGAGGAAAAAATATAGACTTGGGGATTTTGGGTTGAAGTGTCCCTTTAAGTAAATTCAAAATGTAGCATAACTCAGGAGGTAGAGCGGGTCATCTGGTAATTAGATGGTCGCTGGCTGGAACCTCGGCTCCCCTGGCTGCATGTTGAAGTGTCCTCGAGCAAATTGTTGCTAAGGTCACCAAGACTTCTGACTCGAGAGTTGAGATGTCCGACATTCTGTTATTGATTTGTTTAATGCAGAGAGACTCTGTGAGGCTAATTTGTGACGGCCTACGTGAGTCTTTGCTTTATATTTATGGCCCATAAGCCAGAGTTTTCTCTGAAGTAACGGTGGAATAATTCATACAGCGGCCATATTCATTATTTAGAGACATTAAAATTGTATTCAAACAAGCAAAACAAATACACCACTTCTACTTCGTCCCCTGACAAGTAAATGCTGAAACAAACTCTTTCTTTGGTTGAACCCGACTGATAAATCCAGGTTCTGAGAGCGTCCTCACAAGTCTGGATAACCAAAATGTGTTTGCATAACAAGCTGACACTGGCTCTTTGTGATGTGATGAAGCCAAACAAAATGTAATTTGAAGGAAAAATAAGAACATGAATGTTTCACCACAAAAGATGATTAAAAAATGGGACGCATTTCAAAGTAAATATCTCTTCCCGTAATGTTTAACAAATTGCATTTACAGCTTCATGAATTTATTCATGTGAGTTTGTCCTTTATGTCCTGCTTTGAATTATAATGGCTGAAAGTTTTCTATGACACCCTGCAGAAAAAAAAGAAGTACAATGACTGTTCCTCAGAGACGTGACTTCCTTATAGTCTCTTCTAATTTACTTGGACGGAGGCAGTTTGGCTTCCACGCTGCCGCCAGACGAAAACACAAGCTGCCCTCGGAACCAAAATATTAATTGTTGTTTGTGTATTTTGGGGACAGAGCAGAAGACTGTGTGTGTGTGTGTGTGTGTGTGTGTGTGTGTGTGTGTGTCAGTGAAAAGCCTGAATCCTCAGAGTAATTACCATGAGGCCAAATAAACCTGTCAATCGTTATTCTCCTCTGCTCTGGAGATGTGACACGCGGGCCGAGGCTCAATTCACTCTCCATTCAATCAACTTTGGAAGTAAATTCTGTTTAATATTCTATTTGCATGGGTTCTTTTCAGAGCGACGGGAGCTATCATATCTAATTTATTCACAATGCACACTGGGTTGTTTCTTATAAGATGCACGGTGGCTGCTTATTTTTCATACAGAAGACTTTTGTTTGACACATTAATTACAGTACCTTCTCGCTATCAGACGGGGCTCCAACATTTGTTGTTCCCGTTGATGGTAATTCTTAGCGCAGTATCGAAGGCAACTGGTCTTGTTTCAGTTTCCTGAAGACTTATCACGTCTCATCCAAGAGGCCTCTTCAGTTTGTCCTGAAGAAGCCTCTTAGAGGTGAAACGAGTAAATTGCCTTCGATACAGCACTTAATATGAATATATGCCTTAACCTGTTTGAAGTGGCGAAACCCTGCTAGCGTCAGCTGCCCGGTGGAAGCAAGTTCGTCATGCTAACGCAGAGCTAACTGAAAATGAAACACACAAAGACGGCAGCGATGGGACTATAAAGACATAATAACCTTTATTAAAGAAGGAGGCTTTGAATATCAGGCTGTTTTGGTGCCTGGTCGGTGTGCCATCATTATAAATGGGATTGCACGTCTTCAAGAACACCTTTTATGAAATTATCTGGAGATGTTGCAGAACAAAGCACACGATTCAGCCTCCAGGGATGTAGGAGCAATTTTGACTGGCCATTCTACACCTCACTACCATCAAATCTACTGATTTTAAGCTAATTTGGTCCTTCCTTCTGTTTATCTCCTTTACTTTTGGAATTAAATGTTTTTTTCAGCATTCCAGCAAGATGGTTCCCTGCATGCTTTGGGTGGGAATTGGTCGCAGGGATGTAACGTTGCCATGGTTACACCAGAGACAGAAACAAAGGTCTCAGCATTTGCCATCACGACGACGATGAGGGTGTAAGATAGAGGAGGCTCGGACAGATTGAGTGCCAAAACGTAACACATGTTATCTCCAGATACAGTTCGTTCAGAGCAGATCTAAGTTGCACCGCTGTCATCACGGGCGAGCACTTGGCGCCAGTGGCGAGGAAAACATAACATGTAGGATCCCCGAGCAGATCTGGGCTCTGGGTGGGCGACCATCTGCCAACGAGAGAGAGAGAAGCAAGTAATTAAAGAGTGAGTGGAATAAAAGTTCCCGTGCTCAGTGTTGGTAAGTGTTTTGTTTTTTTAATAACTGAAAAACTGATAAACGTAGTTTTGTACAACACATCTTCAGGTTGATGTGAATATCCAAGCAAACATCGGTTTCCATCCATGTATTATTTTTTTTTTCACATTAAAAAGATCCACAAATTACAAAAGTAGAAGAAGCAATGACACGACATCTTGTAACACAGCTATTGTTGATATTTCCCAGCTGTGTAAGTGTCAGGCAGTGATGTTCTGGTGGTCTTGGAGACACCTATTGTTGCGAGAACGAGCACAAAGGCAGTTTTGAGTATTTTGCCAAGTGTTTTACCTTTTCACAGGGGCGTTATCAGACGTGAGGACACATGATGCTTCTCATTGGACGCTTGACCAACCCAGGCTGCACCCTCTGACAACCAGAAGTTTCCAGAGGCGTTGTGTGTCGCGCCAGACGCCCCAGAACTTTATGCAGATGAGGAGCTGGCACCGCTACGCTACCAGAATGCACTGCACAGCTGCTTGTAAAGATAATGAACGGGAAGCATTGAAACCGTGGATCCCAAAACTTCAAAATGAGCCATGACATGTTCATGTGATTACTGAGTAATCATGGGTGGAAACGTCCACGATGTTGACAGGATGTGGCACAACTACTGGGGTTTTGTTGGGTATCAATTAGAGGGTCTCAGATTTAAGTTAACTGTCCATATAAAAGTTGTAATATTAGTTAAAGACCTAAAGATCAACTATGTCTTCAACAAATTAAACTTAGAATATTTATTTCACTTTATTAGGAGTTTCTGTCTATTTTTTTCTGTTTTGTGTCTAATTTTGATTTGACTGCTGGTGATGTGCATGAACGACAGTCATCATTTTGGTAGCAATAAATACAGAAGTATACTGTACACAGTATATTCCCTTTTTACTTCTTTAAATGTCAGGATATTTGACCTTTGCAGTCTTATTATTCCTCCTGTGGAACTTAGATTTTATTTATATGTAAATACTCTGATCTATATTCAATGTAAATTCCAAAAACAAGATTGCTGCAGACTTTAAATCTTCTTGACACCACCTGTCCTGCATATGTGGGAAACTGCGAGAACAATATTCCTGCCCCCTTGGGAATAAATTTGGGAAAACCTGTTTTTTTCACTCCGTCTTTGCAGTCACTGCACACCACCAAGATTTATCAGTCCACACGTGGAGCCTGCAGGACTAGAAAGTTTCTGCCTCACTTCAGGATGATATATGTCTCTGCATGTGTTCCTCGTGGTCGTGGAGGAAATGGACAATGGATCTGGTAATTATATTGGCACGCACGTTTGCAAAACATTAAGTGAGCCGACGAGACAATAAAACACACTGTGCCTTTGCAGACAGGTAAATCTAATTAGTTGTGTTCCATGTGGGCATACATCAGAGAAATTATGAGAGCAAAATGAAAACAAGAATGTTCATCTTGCTGTCGAAACTAGATATGATTCAATTCTTTCTAAGATGTGTCTCAATGAGATTTATCTTGTTTACAGCTTAGAGCACCTTTTTATGGCAGGTATGTGGAAGAAGATTATTGTGTTTTATCTCTGGGTGGATTGGAAATAAACTGGGATTGTTATTTCTGCAGTTAATCAGGTGCCAAAGAAAATGGGCTTACTATAGTTTTAACATAGAACAATTCCAATTAGTAAAACTCCATCTGTATTCTCTGATGTCTGAAGGACTTGAGAAGCATTCGCTATCTTGTTTTGCTGTTCCGACTGTTTCACCACAATCAAAATACAAAGAGCATCCTACATCAAAACTTCTGGACTGAGAGTGCTTACTGAAGAACACATTTATTCGTGGTTCCAAAAGGTTTTCGTTTGCTTTGTATGAAGCTGTGTTCTGCCGTCCCAGTAGGAATGTTTTCATTATCTAATCCCATCCCAGAAAAAGAGACAAACTCTTTGAATGTGTGACCTCACAACAATATTACACTGCCGCCACTGTTTGCAAGTTCCTTGTCGAGTTCTGAGAGAATGTGAGATCAGAAAAGTTAATTTCAAAACGGGGTCACGGCAGCTCGGATGGGGAAACAGTGTTGAAACACACGCAAACACACACAAACAAAAAAACAGTTGTATTGGTTTTCTGTTCTTACAAGTTGAGACCTCACCAGAATCACAGAATAGACAGCTGCACATCCAAAGATACACAAAAAAACCAAATAAATTGGATGTCTCAACAGAACTCCTGTCGGTCGTGTCTGCTGTCAAAATGTCAGACTGTCAGAACTGATAATGAGAAACCGAACAGTGAGAGAAAAGTTTCAAAAGTCCACCTGGAGGTTATGAACTTATTAATGTTTTGATGTTCGGAGACTTAACGAGGAATATTGGACATTCTCGACTCACAGTGGATGAACTTGCATTCTGTATATGACAAGTCATCCTGATCTCAGCTGTCTCACTGGTACTGAAGCTGACATAGTTCTGAATTCTTGCTCAGAAACATGGTTTGCTTCACGCGGCCCGTCCCATCAGAATAACTGGAAGGCATGACGAATGTTACGCTAAACAATCCAACACAGAACAGAACAACACATACGAATGTAAAGCTCCGGCAGGTATATTTAAGTTTAAGTAGATCGTCATTATTGGGTTTAAACATGCAAACCTGCTGGTTTGGTCCATTTAATCCCAGCTGTGACAACACATATAAAACCCAAAGAAACTCACTGGGACAATCCAGCCTGCCCAGGACTGAACCGACCCAAAAGGAGAATTGGATATTGCACATATAAGGCTCACCTGGCCTTGGCAACCCACATGAAGGCTGGTTGGATCAACAACCCACAAGCAGCCCTAACAACTCTGAAACTCAGAGCTCACACCTTTCCTTAACGACTCTGTAAGGACACTCCCACACAGAGATATAAAGCCTGCAACTCCCCCTCCAGTTAGTAAGAACTGAAGAAGCCTCTTGGATGAGAGGTGAGACGTCCAGTTGCCTACAATACAACACAATTGGATAAATATCTAAACGACAGACAGAAAACATAGATCCAATGATGATTATATTGTTCTCTGCTAGATGTGCCTCTGCAGCAGTTCTTTGGTAACTCTAAAAACGTATCAATGCCTTCAAAACAACTGGATCAGAGTCAGTATTTTTTCCTGGGTAAATTCGTGCATCATATCCCCTTTAAAAATATTCAACTTAGATTGAGAAATGTTTTGATCTAGAGGTGGTTTCGACGCTTTCGGCTTCTCTCCTTTAATAATATTTTGATGAAAGCACTGTGAGCCGCAGTGCAGGTAATATTGAGTTCTCTCCTCTGTTCAGCTTCAATTCCCCTCATCTGAGTTTAGCGCATTATCTCTTTGCACTGAAGTTGTTATGCATCACAAAGAAACGAGGCACTTCACTCTCACAACACGTAGTGTCACAAATACAGTTGTGTTGATTCTACACCACACCTGCTGCCCACCAAACACTCTCCGTTCCCCATGTGCGGTAAATTCAAAGTGTCACCCCTTAAATTGACTTTCCGCTGCATAAAGAACCACTGTAATCTTGTCATTTCGTCAAATGGCCCCAGCTGGTGCACTTTCATTCCCTTGGTGGCTGAGCAGTGTTTGAAATGCCTCTGTGAATTAGACTGAAGGAATAAAGGCGGTTTTATGAGCTTTTTCCACAGCGACAGCTCTGCCAAGTCTGCAGGGGTGACGCCTGGTGTCAGAGGTAATTGGGAGAACATGTCGTCTTTCCAAAGGCGCTCACATCTGGACTTCCTTCCTGCTTGTCCTCCATCAACAGACATTCTATACAAATGAGAGCTGTTGTATACTTAATATGTGCAATTACCAACTGTGTTTACATATAAATCTTACATCTCAAGAAACCATTGACGCAGGACATTAATGAAGATACTGTTTTTATTCTAATGGTTTTATTGGACCATTTCCTTCATTGTAGGTAATAATCATTCGGTTAGGGTCACGTTTTGGCTTACCTAGTTCTGTCGCCACAAACACACAGAAAACTGCTGGAATGTCATCAAAATATACCTTTTGTTCTTGTCACAAACACAGCTGGATGTCCCGACTCCGATTTACTGGTGACAAATATTAAAAAACTCAGTTTTGAACAGTGGTCTCTGGCTTGGTAGATGATGTCTCCACTAGCTGAACACAACCACCACACAGTCAGCTCATATACAGGCAGCTTGAACATGATATTGACACATATTGCCAACATTTTGTTCTCATGATTGGGCTTGTTTCCTTCACAATGTTGGCCACTTTCACAGTGATATAAAGGGATTTTATGCCTTGAGGCCTCGATCAGGATCAACATGAATCACCTAACAAACAACATTTAAAATAATGTAAGTAAAACTGGAATTGCCGCTTGACCATACACTCAACCCATGTTTGGTTATCAATTAGTTTTGCCTTCATACGTCCCCATTACAATGTTGTTTTGTAATGTATTTCACAATGACCCTGATGAAGGCCACTGGCATAACGCTCTGAAACTTTTCTCCTAAGTTTGTTCAAATATTCTCCTATTCACTTTTTTCTTTCACTGATTCATGAACATTGTGCACACCCCTGATTTATTCTCACACACAATGGAAATCTTTTAAAATTGGTTCCTCTTGATTGGATTGGCCTTCAAGGCAATCGCCATGGCAATCAGACTGAGCTGACATCAGCTTGCAGCCTCCCCCAAAAAATCAGGCATAACAAAAAAAACTTTAAAAAATTTAAACTTGTAATGTTCCCTCCCATCTGTTACTAGGATATACTGGTGTAGTGCGTTTGTTTTCTTCCGGAAAGGAGGTTTTACTTTTTTATATCAGTATTGACTTAACATATCCAGTTTTAACTTAATGAGAAGGTGCTTTATAGGCGTTTCAGGCAGGAGGCCATTGATCATAGTTTGAGACTTCATTGTTAACGTGAAGCAACCGAACATTTTTAAGGAGACATTGAATTTCTGATGGGATGTCCGGACAAGTTTAGTGACAAGATCGCATGTATTCAATGAGACCTTGGTACATTTTTAGCCGTGTTTGCTGTCGCCGAAACAGGTTTGTTTAGCCCAAACTTGATTACTTTTCAGAAACCTAAGCAAGTGGACTTTGTGCCCAAACCTACGCGGACCATAAGCACAGCGTTATCAGAACATAAATAAATTGTTTCACCATTTTCTGAAACCAATTTGAACTACGTTTTACAGAAATGTAACTGTGCTCAGTTCCATTGGACTCAAATGAACGAATCTTGAGTGAATTAATTCTCACTATAACAATCTTCATCTGGCTGGTTAACCTTTGAACAGGGCTGCTAGCTGACGTTCCTGGACTGTAACTGCAGAGCCGCAAACATGTCATATTCAATGTTTGTCAAATGTGGAGTTGTGTGGAAAAGACAAAAACGTTATTCCTTTGCACACTGAGCACAAGTGCCGTCATAGAGCGAGTATAATTGTTGCACTGCAGATGATTTGAGGGTTTTGTTGAATTAATGGAGTGAAGGTGATGGATTGTAACTCAGCTGACTGGCTGAATAATTCATCGCTCATTAGTGGTGACCAGCCTGCGACCAGCGGTATTCATCGTCCCGTTCAGAGACAATAATGGGTACGAAGGCGAGGCAGTTACAGGAGATGGATGTAATGAAAGAATTATTGCAGAAACCATTTCTGCCCAGGCGTGGGCGGATGATGGGAAGGGTGGGACTGCTGTGTGTTTGTGTAGGTCTGTTATCGCTGTCAGGGCACCTCTGCTTTGCATTCATATCTTATACTCACCCAGAGAGCAGCTGTTACTCAGACAAAAGAGGATGAACACAGCGTAATTATGTCAGCAGAGATACGGCTAATCACATCTATCTTTTTCTAATTGTTTTTCAAGTCTGTTTCCTGGCATCTCAATCAGATTCCTTAATGGGAGAGCTGCGTGTTGTGACCACGTGATTGACAGATGCTGTGAAATAAAATATACTTTACAACTCCTTATGTGGATGTAGGTCTGATATTCCAAGAGCTTCCTTACAGTCATGCAAGAAGTCCAGCATTTAAAACTTAGCAAAGTAAGTAAAAGTATTGGCATCAACGTTGATTGAACAATAACGAGAAACTAAAGTCATTAAATGATATAAACAAACTACATTTACATGTGAAACTCCACACACGTATCATCAGTGTAAACAACATGGAGTCCAAACAATATTGGTGGTGGCTGATGACTCTTCTGAAGCTGATGGAGTTGTTGAATCTGCAAAGACTCGGCGGCGATGGGAGAGTGGAGGAGGCATGCAAAACAGCAGCATAAATGGACTAAACGTAGGAGAAAGATCACATTGTATCTGCATCTATAGCAGCGCGGTCTGCACTCCTGTCCGCAGCCCAACCCTCAGAGATTTAACACATTGCAATGAGGAATGACCAAACTCTGCATGGCCCCACATTTGGACTCGGCAATCAATGAACTGCTCACCATTACGGCCGCTTGTTTTTTGCACTGAATTTCCCACAGATTCATATTTATATTCCAGACTGTTCACTAATTATAATGTGCAGTAATACAAGACTCACTCAGCTGTATCTCTTATTGGATGAACCTCCACGAAGATGTTGATGTTTCAAAGAAAAAGCAATAAGTCGGTGTGTTTCTTCGTAGCAACAGCCACTTAAATTATGATTTACCCCTTTTTACAAATAACACATAATCTGTATTAGTCCCCAAATTACTGCGCAATGCTAAAGATCTTTGAATTTTTATCACTGTAACATGTCAGAGTCATTGCCATTGAGACATATTAGCCACAGAGAGGAGACACTCATCCAGTCAGAGAGCAGCTTCAGGCACAACGATGCAGGTTTCGGTGAAGGATGAAAGATTCTGCTCGCAATTAGTGATGATGAGCCTTCCTGATTGTGCGGTGGTGTGCTTAAGGACTTCTTTGAATCACATCATAATTTTACATATATTTTGCATCAAAAGAAGTCCAAAAGCGCACCACAATTAAAGCTTTGAGTGCAAATGAGTCAGAACAAATTAGCAAAGTGCCTTCAGGATACAGTCTCAGCCGATCTGAAAGAAAGTCTTTCAGGGTGGCCCAGAGCATAATAGGGAAATGGTGCAAGTCCTTATTTTTTAATGTTCAACACAATGTGTGATCACAGAATGTGCAATTACTGAAAGTGTAGCAGAGGTAAAGTAACCTGCTCATCATGCTGTTTGTTAAAAAATTCCCTCTTACGGAAGTTCACGGTGTCTTTCAAGCTGTCTAAATCTGCCAAAAGGTATTATTATTTTATAAAGTTATTAAATCAGCCAATCATTGTCTGTCCCTGTTTGTGCTTTCATGAAAAGAAATAACAATCCCAGTGGAACAAAGAATAGATAATCAGTGTGTGGCCTTGGCAGCGGTTTACACACCGAGTGCTTTCTCGTGGTGTCTGCTCATGTCAACCGTGTCTGGTGTTTATCTGTGCGTGGCAGCTATTGTACAATGTATGTGTGTAATTGCATTACGTCTAATTTGCTGTTTTGTGTTCTGCTTCACACTGGGAACTGATACAGACATGTTTATTTCTTTATTCTTTATAATAACATAATTTGTATTGTATGTTAGAAACTTACGAGACCTGAAAGAAAACACAAGTGTTTTATTCATAACGACTTTTCCAAAGCCGTAATCATTCATTTCAAACTTCCATCATTTCACAGCTTTCTGTATTTAAAAACTCAAGAGTGAATGTGTTTAAAAGGGGGTATACAGCAAAAAAACAAGTAAATATACATCTTGAGCATCAGCTTGAATGTCTACGTGGAAAACTGACCTCAAGGTTAAACAATAAACCACATCTCCTCAAACATTAATATGAATGTCTGATGCAACACCTTCAGTTTTTCATATTTAATCACACTGTGAAGATCAGAAGTCGAGAGTTTTTCTGGTGCATTTGCATCGTGTTGTTTACAGCATTGCAATATGGCAATCCATCAAGTTCAACTCAGTGTGACACCAGAGCTTTTTTTATGACACAAGCGGGATGAGATGTCGTTCTTAGACAGAGAGGGAGAGAGAAAACTTTTTCACCTCATGTCAGAGTTTTATCGGGAGTCAGGAAGTTAATTAAAAACTTGAACAGGCTTTATGACTTCATATTTATCTCTGACAAATGACATGTTAAGTGATGAAGAACAGACGTGTGGGTCCAAGACTGATGTTCAAAAACAAGCCTGTGAATTTAAAATGACTGGTAATTAAAACAACAATCGATTAGATGCTGTCAGGTGAATAAATCAGGCGAAGATTGTTCAGGGAAAAGAAACGTGTGTTTGTGTGTGTGTGTGTGTGTGTGTGTGTGGGCTATTAATTGTATTATTAGCACTTAATCAGTTGGCTTACCTTCATTATGGGGACCTAGTTTCCATCTGGGGACAAAAAGGTAAGTCGAGTACTGTAGGAGCCAAACAATGTCAGCGTTATTTGTTTGAAAACAGCAGCAGCAGCTCCTCCAGAGGTCGGCGTAGCTGCTGCCACAGCATCACTTATCAAAACCTCCAGCTGCAGCGTTGGAAAATTAAATTTTGTGTGCCTTGTGGTTTTGTGTCTTTGCAAAAGCCCTCACCGTTCACATTTAATTAAATCTGTTTTAGGTTCTGTGTGTTTTTCTGAGATGATGAGCAGTTTCTGGATGCAGAGCAGAAATCCGTCCATCTTAACCACACGCTCCCCTCTTATCTCCGTCTGCCAGCGGGTGTTGGTGTGTCGCTGTAAAACCTGAAATCAGTTACCGGTCCGTCTCACTTGGGTCTCAGTCTCACCAGGGTGCTAGAATATTTAACAAGCCTCTTTCTTTCTGAGGGCACTGAGACCTCAGGTTCCCTGTGTGCATCCTGGTACTGATGCGGTTTAATTAGCCCATCTCTGAAGGTGAGACTGAATATGCCTCCTACCCCAAAATGAGGACATTTTATTCATTTTCTCTTTCATCTCGCCACCTCGCTCCAGCTCTTTGTGTTTTATCGTCTCGCTACCTTTAATACAGTCGTTCCCGCCAGCCTTCCTCTCTCGTCAGTCTTCCTCTTTCTTCATCTTCTTTTACCCTTCACGTCTCCCGCGACTCTTTCCCAACCACAGTCTGAATCATCACTGTGAACTCTGACATTGTACTCCATTGCCATGACAGGTAGATACCGTGTGCTGTTATCAGTTTTGACAAATACAGATCTCAGAGTGGTTCAATGAAGTGACATTTATACTGTGAGTGAGGAACACGGAGCTGGATGAAAATGAATATCAGGTATAACACAGATCTAAAAATATTAGGATGACACAACCATAATAACATCTCAATATCTTGCTTGACATTTTGGATATCTCACTTCTTCTTCACTTTCTTTAATAGTCTGAAATAATTACAAACCCCAGAAAAACAAACACACTAAGAGATTAACGAAGTAAACAAAGCAGAATGATGAAGTGCAGTGGAAGGAGTTAAACTTTAGCAGTTTAACTTTTAATTAGTGTTTTGAAACCTGTCTGAAAGTAATTAAAGTATTTAATGAAATATGAATGTCCCCACCACTATTTTGTAAAATGTGCACTTGCATCGAGAAATATAAAATGATGTAAAAAAATGAATTAGATGAGCTGCGATTATGCAAATTTTTGTCACCGTAACTACCTTCATTTTGTAATTATCTGTCTTTAATGGAAAACTCATTGGGCTCAACAGTGCCGATACTTCTAGGGGAGTATATGTTCTCCCAATTTCTTAAAAAAAAAAACATTTGTTGATACATTAGCCTGGATTTTCCCTTCGCTTCTTCATGATTTGTCTTTTCATATCAGGACAATGAGACACATGATGGATTGGGAGGATGCAGCCTCGGCCATTACGCTCTTTTCTTGCCGTTTCTCCGGAGCTCTGAAGAAGAAAATGATCACAGTGAACATTAACAACTTTAATTACTATACTTTTCGAGCAGGCTCACGCGGTAAGTTGGTTTTAATGTAGGTTTTATTGATTTAACACGGCAGCAACAAAAACCAGCAACAGTTATGGGCACTAAGGGATATTTAATATCATTCTGGGCCCAGATTAAGACACTATAGAGCTTCTGTCAGTCGAGTTGCTGTGATGACTTTTCCGTTATGCATAATTAGTGTCTCTTTCTCTCTTTTTTCCTCCTCTGGCTCTCTTCACTGCTGGTAATTCTCCAGTACTCCACTTATTTCATCCATCCTTGCTTCAGTCCATCCTGCTGTCCTATTTCTCTTTCACTACTCATCAGTCTCTGGATCCAAGACTTTAATAACTTTCTTTGGCCCTGAACACTCCATCCATCTTCATCCTTTTCAGTCGCCCCACAACTTGTAACTTTTTTTCCTTCGAGCTCTCTCCACTTTCATCTCTTTGCATCACTTTGTGTCCCCGCCTCTCGGCCTCCTGGACCAAACTTTTGTCTCAGCTTCTGTCAGCCCTGTCAAAGTTTCCTTCCCTCCTTTTTCTCTTCTCATCTCCCCTGTCCTCTCTCCCCATCCCTCGCTTTACGGTTGGTTCTGCTCGGAGTTCACCCCCTCCTCCTCATCTCTTCATCCGATGCGTCTTTGTGATTTGTGATTTGAAGAAACTCACATCATATTAATTCATTCAGTCCCTTCCTGCCTCCTCGCTTCAAAGCTGTTGTTTTCCCCTTATTGCTTTCAACGTGTTTCCTCAGCAGACCAGAAACTCAGCAGCATCATTTTCCACTGATTCACTACGATATGCAGTCAAACACATTCTCAGATTCCTTGTTTCGACATGGTTTCTCACATTAACCTGGATTCCTTGTGTGCATGTTAATGTATTGCTCCGCTGTCTCTCCAAACTCAGTTATTGTTCTGTGTTTTTTTTTTTCAAATTCTGTGAAAGTCGTTCCGGATGCCAAAAGCAGAAACCTCAACAGAGCGAGATCAGATAATAACAGTACAGTCACACTAGCAGCTCTGTGAGAATGTACTGAGGCAGAGTGGAACTTTACAAAAGTTAGCTTAAAGTCACAGATGATGGAAGACATCTGTGACTCTTCTTCTTGAGCAGAAACAGCAATAGAGAGCAGCAGATCTTTACAAGGTAACCTGGAGCTTCTCCTTTGTTCCCTTAAAGTTTGTGATACTTACGTTTTATTCGGCAAGCTGATTTTCACAGATGAACACAACTTTATTATGTGTTGCCTTCAGCCCAACACTTCTGTGGTGAAGTTTCCTTAACGTCACCATCACTAAGCTTGTTACTACACATACTTTACTTTACTTCTACAACTTTACTATAATTTAATTTAAAATTCACAAGTGTGGTATTAACTGATGTCTTTTCTGTCACAGAACAAATGTGAAACTATCTCTAAGACAAAAACCATCTCAAGTGGATGTAAAACCTTTTTTGCTATCTTAATTTAGTTTTAGTTTGCTACTTTCATTTGTTGACATTACCTTCCACATACACTGCTTCAAAAATGAAAGAGATGTTTTCTTCAGCCACAATAAAACTGGCTTTCACTGTTCTTTTCTTGAGAATGCAGGCTCAAGACTTTTTAATCAAGGACTTCCTGGTGCTCGTCCTGGTGGCTGTATATTTGGTGTGTAAGTGCTGCCATAAATCGTACTCCTTGCTATGCAGAAGAAGCACCGGCTTGTCTCCATTAAGCAGAATTATGTATTTGCGCTCCCGTTTTTCATTAAACTGCTCCACCTCTCATGAAATTATATGACCAACTAAGACTTGTCGAGATATATTATCCCGGACCGAAGTGGTGAACCAACCAACCAATCCAAGCATCCTTGTTACTGCTACTTTTACAACTCCAGCATTTATTTATGAGTCATGTTTGTATCGTTGTATTGACGACTTTAAATTTAGCATCAACTCTCCTCCAAACTGTGGCTTTGGTCTGTGTGAATCCCTGAGAGAAAACGTCTCTTTAACGCTGTTGATGTTCCACCATCTTAACAAGCGAGGTCACTGACTTAGATATGAAATGAAATGATTTTCACATTAGAATAAGAAGTTGCAAACACATGTTGTTCACCCCGAGCACTCTTTCTCTGTGAATAAATGGAAATGCCCTCATCCTTACATCATCCTCTGCCCGCTATTCGACCCTCCGTCGACTCGATTTCTACACCTTAATTATAATTGCATCTTTTTATACTTTGGAATCAGCTATTTATCTCTGTGTGTCTATTAATGAGGCAGGCGTGGGAGTCTGGGGAGCAAAAGGTATTCAGCTTTCCTGTAATTAATTCAGAGTTAAGCAACTTAAAGAAATTGCAGAAGCTACACAATACACAGTATCTATAAACACATGAGGCCATGATAAGGACTTCTCAGAGATTCAGGTCTTTTGTTTCCTGCGTGGTTTCTTGTTTTCTTTACCAAAAGCTTTTCTCTTTTGCTTTAGAGGAGAAAGTATTTTCTGTCCGTCTTTCTCTGCTTAACTGAAAGAGAGACAGACTGTTTTCACAACTCCGTCACAGTTCACTCTGGAAGAACAGCATGTCATAAACATAAAGCAGAGGGGATGGAGGAGGTTGTGACTGCTGGGCGAGACGCCTGCCAAGCAGGGAAGCACAGATGGAGATGATGCTTTTTTAACATTTGTAAGTGTGAAGCCGTTGGATATTTTTAACGAGACCTCTGGACAGTTTCCAGCTTCCCCATTCTGACTCCCAGCGTGTCACATACAGCAGCCAGGTCCTCGTCTCCCCTTCGGCTTCTGAATTTGATGATGTAGGTTCCTCTGAAGTGTCACTTCTTGAAGCGCCCCTCGAGTGAAGTAGTATGAAGGGATGACTGGGAAAACTTCACTTCCAAGGCCAGAGATACGCGAGCCCAACCTGACCAAAACTCGAGTGATGTGTTTTTTTAATCATGTTACGTAAGTATGATAAGGTAACAAGGACAGTTTTTAAATCACAAGTGTTTAAACTATGTTTGAGTCCTTTGTATTACATCTATTTTTGAAAATGGAGCATTGGTAATGATTTGAGGAGTCTCACTGCCTGGGGAGTAAAGCTGCTCCGTGGTCTGGCGATGTGGCACCGGATACTTCAGGGTGATATACGCAAATTATGTAACTTCTGTTACATAAGTTATGAAACTGAATGTAGTTATTTTAACTTAAAGTAGGATCCTTTCTTAACCACTTAAGGAACACCGTTCCAACATAGGAACACCCTTCACTAAACGAACACCTTTCGTAAAAACGAATAGTTTACTTTGCTAATAGTTTCAAGCATCTGATCTTAACAGTATATACTCACTGTTGGAAAGCTGAGACTGTCGTGATTATTTTAAGCCCAAAAAAGTTATTTCCGGACCATGTAATAACCTTCTAAACTCACCATGACACAACATTAGAACGAGCCCTCTACCGCAAGAAGCAAGAATGCCTACATACCTTCGGAGTGTTCCCTTTTTCCACAGCTACAACGTCATGCCACAATTTTTTTTTCGTAGTTCGCCAAGAGTCCATAGAATGGGAATATTCATGTCATTTTACCCAAAACTAGCTACAAGTGTCAAAGAAGCAAGAAACCCCAGAGTCTCAGCTTTCATTTGAGACCAATATTATGTTTCTAGGTAAAGGGGTTCTCAAGTTATAAGCCTTTGAATCTCAGTAGGACCCAAGCAAAACGCACAGACATGCCTTTAGAAAAAAATATATACATTTTTTAGTCTTTTGACTTCAAATTTTGAGTGTAGCAAGCTGAGACCTGTGGCTGTGGCCTAATTGTGTCTGCTGTGTCCATAGACATACCTGAGCCCTTTTATCAGTTTATTGACATTTGAATTGGACAGAAACCAAAACCTGTGTTCCAACCTCTGTAACTCCGTGTCAGTATGTCATAGAGTCACACTTCTAGAAAAAACTTGGGGGTGTTTGCTTTCCAGTGGTACCAAGCACATCCTCGAGTCTCAAACTATGTGGGAGCTGTCATGCTTTTAATTTCGGTATGTCATTTTGGACAAAGAACCTTAAAATGGGGGCGTTCGTTAAGTGTTTAAAACCTAACCAGGTAGTTTTTGTGCCTAAACCAAACCAAGCCTCAGCCGTTTGTCAACACTTTTACAGTCACAATTTAAATGAAACAACTGATGCTGAATGGGAAGTCAGAGCGTCATAATCAGAGGCTTAAGACAACCGACCAAGCTTGATGAGTTGGGAGTGAGAGCGTGTTGTTCCAGTCATGTGTTTGTGGCGACAGAAGCAGGTATTTTCAGCCTTAACATCATCTTTTCCCAAACCTCCCAAAGTGGCTTTCGTGCATCAACATAACCAGACTGAACCAGACTAAACTGAACCCAAAGGAGCGTTCAGTTGCAAGAATTTTCAACATATCTGTGGTTTGCAGAAATTCACACTGTCAGCATTCATGAGTTAAGTCTTCCAAATGTTTTCCTGTAAATTTGACGCTCTTTGCGATCCACTTAAGGAGTCCCGGAAGCACCCGGATCCTCCTGCCGACCCGAGCTCCCTCCTGAACTCCTCACCCCGTCTCTAAGAAGTTAGCTCAGTCACCCTGCGAAGGAAACGAAATAATCATTATCATCGCTGAGGGTTGGAATTGAAATCGACTGGTTTGGTACCAAAGCCGAACTAATGAGAACGAGTAGCGTTATCTGTGCCAATCTGCTCATTGATTTAGCATTCAGTCCGACACTCGCACATAAACAAGCAGCAGAGAACAGTGAATGTTTTCCCTGCAAATTATCTGAACCTGCTGTCAGTCTAATTATGGTGAAATAAATAAGCTGATGTTTTATTCAGTCTCAGGATCCCATGTGAATGTGCACCTTTTTTTCTGTTCTTCCTTTTTCTTAACTCTGCCTTTTTGTGTTTTTTTCTTCCCCTCTCTCACTCTCTTGGTCTCGGCCTCTATCTGTCCAAATCCGTCCCCGGGAGGATGTCGTGTTTTTCGCTTTGTCTGCTCCCTCATTATCAAAACATGGGCCGCCCTGCTGAGCCTCCTCTGTCGGTAAATCCCTGCTTATTAGATCCAAAACCCGGCAAGAGAGAAGCATTAGCCGAACCCACAGGGCCACCGGGATGGAGGGAGTTAGACAAACTACTAGAGAGAAAAAGAAGGAGATGGAATAAACCAACAGAGGTAAAGAATTATAATACTCATATTATTGACAGCAGGACAAATCTTTAGACATTTATTTTTCATTTTTGTAGCTTTGACCATGTTTTCAAACAGTTATGATACGGCAGAACATCACATGCATTTGGCTGACTAGGATTTTAACCCCTTTATGTATTCAGACAATTTCTTTTTGCATTAATTTCCTGGTGAGCCGCGCAGTTTCACATTCACACCTGGAAGCTGCCCTGTACAATCACAAATAGGCGTGAAATGACTTCTAGTGTAGTCGCAGGTTAAGGACAAAATCGCTGCATGCTGTTTGTGTTCTGGTCATTGCAGTTTAATTTTGTGTTTTCTGTGTGCTTTCCGGGGGGGTTTTGCCTTCCTGTGCTCCTCTTCTGCTCCAAGTGTTTTTCCATTCATTAAACCTCACCTGTTTTCTTCTGCCTCTCTCCACCTGAACCTCATTCCCTCATTAGTATGGTGTGTATTTAAGTCCAGTCTTTGTCGAGTCATCTGTTCAGTTTGCCTGACGCTGCTGTTGTGTTTCCCTTATGGTTCTACGTGTTCGGCTTTTCCTTGTGTGCTGTAACTATGAGTGAAATGTAATCCATTGTCCTTCTTGCCTGCTGGTTCCGGCATTAGGATCAACTTTGTCTGCTCCAGCGTGACACATTGGAAATAGAAAGACGAGCAGAAAGACAGTCACACGGGTTATAAACAAGTTGATGGTTCAGCCAGAACAGCTTGCACTTTATCTTTAGGTCTAAAACCATCAGTGAGGGCAGCAAAATAATCAGCAAGATGTTATAGAACCAATGGCCAAACACGGCTGGGGATGTCCGGAGGTCTCACCATGGTGCCTTCTCTAAAATATCCTTACAAATCAAAAACTCAGCCTTGAACTGCGGTCACTGGCTTGGCAGCCTCTCCACTCCACCTCCCAATATGAGAGTCAGGTCATAAACATGAACTATGAACGTGATTTGACATGTTTTTAATGCTAATATGGTACGTAGCTCATGATACGTGGGCGGGATAATCATCATTATCATCACAAATATAAGCCATACTTGTTGTCATGCAAAAAAGTTACAATCAATTCCCTCTCTGTCGCAATAAAGCTGAAATACTGAGTTTATGAAGGACTCCTTCCTGTTTCTAGTTGGACTACTGGTCTACTCAGCAATGCCCAGGGCGAATCGATGGCAAACAACTCATGCAATCACACCACCACATGATTTTTTTTTTTTTCTATTATTATCTGAAAACCTCTTAATAATGCACCTGAGTTCTCGAACATCCAGGAAAGGCCGGTGCTGTGATCCACTGTGGCCCTGCATTCATCTCCTGCTGAGTGCAAAGCCTTTCACACGGCTGCAGCTTGTTCTATCTTCCCGTCTGTGGTCGCCTTGAATGCTGAGCTCATGCTGACAAGAAAAAGAGACGAAGAGGAAGAGAGGGAGACATTCAATCCCACACCGCTCGTGTATCAAGAGGCTGTCTGGACAGTTATGGCTCCCATGGTGCACCAGCCGCCACGTTCCTGCTGTCTGCTCTCTTATCGTACCCAAACTGATGCTTCAGTATCCTAAATTTATTAAACATCAAGGTTCGATTAATTATATCTCTCTGTTTGAGAGCACTCCCACGTTGATTATTCAAATTTTTTAAAAAGGAGTGAAATTAATTGATCCCTGAGGGAGCAGAACTTGTTTAAGGTGTGCAATATGCTGCCGATATAACGATGTGAATGGAAAAAGTTTAAAGGAGTCCAACAAAGAGGACGAAGTGCTGGCTCATGAAGAACGCTTTTAAAATTGAAACGCAGCCAGCAGCTATCTTGGTCGTCCTCTCATAACGACACCCAAAGGTATCATTAAACAACAGCCGGATACTCAGAGGTTACCGAGATGTTATAGAAATGTTGATTAAAATAAAAAGTGTTGTGATATATATTGTGGTCCTGCTGAGTTTGTCTTTTCTACTTTTCAACATCTTCTGAGTATTTGATCACTCTGTTTCTGTTGTCTCTGTTTCTCATGCAAGAGATGATGTAAAAGGCAAAATAACACAAAGGATTATAGTACTTTTGTTTAACTTTGAGGAAATCTTCCATGAACTCAGGCAGCTGCTGAACCTGCTGCTCCTCAATCCAGTTAATGAATAAAGTCTTCAGTGTTTGTCAGTTCTTTCACGTCTTCAGTCTTCTGATTCATCTCGTGCTTCATTATGAGCTACGTCCTGTTTTATTGTATTCCGCTTGATGAGAATTGAGAAATTGATGTAAGATAAGATTAAAAACCATCCAACAGTTGTGAGATATGAAAGCGAACCGACGACGTGAATGAATTAAAACTGAATAAAAGAATTTCCTGGCAGTGAATTTCTTTGTTTTGACAGATTTCTCCACTCGCTGATGTTTGATGCTTGTTCAGAAAAGATGCAGCATCCGAGTGCAGGAGAGCAGTTTGTTCGCTTATCTGGGTTGTTGTAAATACTTAATGATGTTTGCATGAAATACGGTTCACTGAATAATAAATATTTTGGTCATTAACTTTCATATTTGACCATATGTTTCCAAACTGCAGCCTAATTTGTGAGTATTTGATTGTGTTTGATTATTGATATTTAAAACATCACTTTGTGACCAGATATACATGTTTTTACAATGATTTAATGACATTAAATACAGATGCAGATACACGTGTACATACATGTACCATCCAGTTTGTTGAGGTATTTGTTTTTAAGTCACGTAAGTACGTGAAAATATGTGAATAACATTAATTACATGGTGTAAAAGATAAATGTACTGGGTGTGAGAAGCTTTTGATATATCAAACACACTTTTACAACATAATACTAATTTAATACATTAAACCCATAAAATAACCTTCACGTAACTATAACTGACCGACTTGTTGGACCGCAGTTTGAGTCTTTTTGCTGGATATTTTTAAAGACACCTGCAGATATTTCCAGCAGTTTTCAAGCTGATAAAATCCGATATTTTCCATGTGAAGTTAAACCATCAAAACAGATATTTTAGGCCTGATCATTAACTCTTTCCTAGCAACAAACCACGTGGTTTTTGTGCGTAAACTCAACCAGTGTGAGCACAGACCGAAAACAATCAACCTAAACAAACTAAAAGCTGCAACAAAAAGAAATATTAAGTGTGATGGTTTTGCCGGAACGTACTAAGCATTAACTTAACATTTATTCATAAATACTGCTGACATTCTGTATATAATAACTGTATATTGTGAAGCATGAAGGAACTACAAATGTTCCATTTTGTCACTGAACCTCATGTTCAGCTGCCCGGCTGTTCATTAATTAGCATGAACTCGTGCTGCAGCCGTCCCACTGCTGCTCTGGAGGTTGTCAGCCGATAACACTGAGTCACTTCCTTTGGGTTTCAATCCTTCAACACAAATTCGCCGAGTGTTATCTTTTGTTAACTTTAGACTCAGTAAATTTGTTTGAGAGTAAATCTCTCTGGTCTCCCTCTTTATATCCCCTGAGCCAGGTTGTGACTTTGTGAGTTAATTAAATGGAAATGTACCACTTCTAGTTTCCTTTATAATCAGTACAAAATCTCCAGGAAACATCTCAGAAAAAGGGAAATTAAGCATTACAGTTAAATGATTTACCTTTCCCATCTCTGCCATTACTTTGTCATTCACTAACAACTCTGTTGCTTGCAGCAGTTCAATCATTTACAAAGGAGACTCCACAGAAAACAGCCAGATGTAAAATGATTATTTAACTTGAAATATATTGACTTGTTAAATAAAAATACTGCACAGCACTCAAAAAGAATTGAAAGTTCACTAACAACTCCGTTGCTTGCAGCAGTTCAATCTTTTACACATTCACAGCTTGTTAAGTGTGTTGTGTCTAGTGTTGTTTTTGGCAGCCTGTTTTAATTTTAGTTTTAGTCTAGTCTTTGTGTAAAACGGTCATTTTAGTTTTTATTAGTTTTAGTCATGTTTATACTCTTTTTAGTCTAGTCATGTTTCAGTCGACTAAAGGTCTGAGCATTTTAGTCTTATTTTAGTCAGAATTATCCATGACTATTTTCGTCTAGTTTTAGTCGAGGAAAACTGATGACATTTTAGTCTAGTTTTAGTCAAAGAAAATTGTACTTAAGTCTCTTTTTAGTAATGCAATTTCTATCTACTTGTCTTGCATTTGCTATGTTGTACCCTTCTCAGTGTCAGTGTCATTTGGTAACAGCAGCACACACAGACACACACCTCATGTTATTATTCATTCTTTTTTCAATGTGTTTTCTTTTTTGTTTGTATTTTTTATGTATTACTTGTTTTGTTTTCACACACACACACACACACACACACACACACACACAGGGCTGGCCGACTGTTCATGGAGAAGCGTCTGTCCTCCCGACCGTCCTACCGACTCTTCCTCACATTTCTGCCCTAAAAACAGCGTCTGTCACCGGCAAAAAACGTTAACTCACCGAGTGTTTGTGATGAAAATAAATCAGCCCTTCAGACCGAGACTTCGGTGAACTTTCCCCCAGAAATCAGCCTCTGTCCCCCCCGAGTGAGTTAGACAGCATCCAGTTTACTGATTACGATCATGCAATTATGTAATTTAGAGCGAAAAACGTAACTTTGTCACTTTCCAGTATGTCAATCACTACACATTATAACAGTATCCATATGATTACAAACTGTCCGCAAGTTTAACCCGCGTTAACGTTAAGCCACCGCAGCTGCATCTTCTTAATAATGCCGCGCAGGTGTGGATTGAGGAAGAGACGTCGCCTGTGCAGTGCGACCTGATGCAGCACCTGAACTGAGACTCAGGAAACAGAAATATTGCAAAAATAATAATAATAGCGATACGAAATAACGTTATTACATTTCATCTCGTCTCGTTTTGGTCAACGAAAATGAAGAGATACTTTAGCAGAGTTTTTATTTTGTAAACGACATTTAGTCCCGGTTTTATTCTTTAACAATATTGCATTATATATTTGATTATAGTTTTCGTCACATGACCAACATTTACGCTGCGTCTCGTCTCGTTTCCGTCATGTGATAAAGGTTCGTTGATGACGATATTTAGTCATAATTTTCGTTGACGAAAGCAACACTAGTTGTGTCAAAGTTTGATTGCAGTATTCACTCAATGATGGCTGTCAGGAGACTCTACAGAAAACAGCCAGATGTAAAATGATTATTTAACTTGAAATATATTGACATGTTAAATAAAAATACTGCACAGGACTTAATCAAAACTGGAGGAAAACTCCGGTGTTGTAACGCGGGTTGATTGTGGGGCATTTTCAGTCGTGACTCATAAAATCATGAATATTAATGCGGTCGCCATTAAAGCAGCCCATGTAAACATCTCCAGTGATGTGTTAATTAATGCCCCGATGGCAGAGACGAGTCACTTGACATAGAACGAGTGTCACAGGACATAATTAAAGCTGTCGCTCACATGTTTTATTCTCCATCATCAGACATGTTAGACGTGAGATCATCAGCTGCCACAGAAGTATTGTCTGAGTTTCTCCCATCATCTTATGATTTGTGCATCCGTTAGATGTAAAAATGTGATTTCTGGATATTGTTCCACAAGTTTTTCGTCTTTCTCCTATATTTTATTACCTTATTTTGGTAAGTACAGCTCTCCCCAGTAAATATGAGCAGGATGTCTGAAGACGCCGGTCTACATTATGTTCTTCAAACTCAATCTGATAGCTTGTTTTGTAAATTTGATTTCTTTATTAAAGGGTTAAGGTTGGAGTCTGTCCTCAGACCGCTGTGGTTTTTTAATATTATGAGCATATTTGTGTGAATGCTACTGGAACAAGATGTTTTCCAGACTCGCACGATACGATCAGTTCAGTTCGAACAATTCAAGTGTTTTCTTTCCCTTTCTAAGGATTTGGGTGATGTATCTGCCGTCCTGCTCCACCATGTAAGTAAGAGGTAGGAAGCAGCGATTTGCTGCCCTGAAGGCCGGCAGCAGACAACAGGGAGCCAGCGCTGTGAAAGTTTGAGCAATGCCAGATGGGAAGCTGGATGAGCTGCGGCTGGTGGCAGACGCAGAGCCTCTGCTGAGGAGGGAGCTGGAGTTGTCCAGGTTGGATGTGACAAGCGTCTGGATGACTGCCTGGGCTGCATCGCCAGGGAAGAAGGCAAATCCTCCCGATGTCCTCCAGGAAAACCTGAAAGCACCTCTGCACAGTGTACGAGGAACTGAATTCTATTATTAACAGTGCTGCCACAGTTACCTTGAAAAAGTACTGATTACTCCTTTAAAAGTAACTTAGTTACTTTACTGATTACTTGTTTATCAAAGGCATTGATAGTAGCAGGGATCTTGTTTATCATGGCACCAAACGAGGGCGAGTCAGCCGTGTTTTTTCAACTCTCCCCCACTTACTTGTTTTGCAATGAAGTCCAGCTTCTGTTGTTTGGGTAGTCGGGACCTCCTGCAGAAGTCCAGGCCGCGACTTTGCTCGCAGCTCTCTGCTGAACACAACCTGCTGGGACTTGCTCTGTAAACGTCACTGTGCTGCGACTCCAAATGTTTCTTCAAATTTGACGTTGTGACTTTGAGACGAGACGCAAGAAGAAAGCAAAAATATTAGGGCCGGGACTCGATTAAAAAAATTAATCGAATTAATCAGAGGCTTTGTAATTAATTAATCGAAATTAATCGCATTTTAATCGCATATAAATATTTGACCTGAGAACAGTGAGAAGCAATTTTTTTCACATGGATTTTAGTATACCATTGATTAATGACTGAATACATCAGCTTTAGCAACAAAACATTGTTCTTTTTTATTTTTCAAGACCAACAGACCAGTGCAATTTTTGCCATAAAGTGTAGCAATAGCATATTTAGGAATACGTTTCAGAGATTCAGGTAGCCTATAGGAAGGTAGACCTTCTGTAAACTATAACACTTTGTTTTTAAGTAAAACACAATACTCCCACGCTAACGCTAGCTGCTATATGCTTAGCATTTAGGTGATATCTGAGGCTTGATATGCTGCGGTGACACGCGAACTCCTTCTTGCATGATTTGCACACAACCGTGCTCTTGTCTACGCTGCCATCCGTCCGCTTTTTAAAACAAAATTTCCCATCCACGGGGCGACCAAAGCGGTCTCATCTGCTTCTTCGTTCATTGTTGTTGTCTGAAGTCATGAACGCTATGCATGAACGTTAGTTGGTGCTCCAGTATAATCAGTACCCCTGAAACTCATCCAGTGAGAAACGTTCCGCGGTGCAAAAATTAATGCGATTAAAATGCGTTAATTTTTTTAACACGTTAATTTTTGTGTAATTAATTAATCGTAATTAACGCGTTAAAGTCCCGGCCCTAAAAAATATATATTCTTTCTAAGGAAAATGACAAAAATAATAGTAATGCACAGTGACTTGAATAAAATAATTTAATCTGATTACCGGTTTGGAAATATTAACACGTCAGATTACTCGTTACTGAAAGAAGTGGTCAGCTTAGTGGTCTGAATTAATTTTCACAAGCCAACAAGCCTGCCAAATGTTTTTTTTACAGAAATCCAGGGACGTTTCTGGACCTTTTTTCCAGCTGGACTGCAGCTGGGTAATAGCCGATCTCAGACTAATGGCCTGAGATACTTTGAGTCCTCATAATGATAAATAACGATTAGTTCGATCAGTTCACACTGTGCAATACAGAATGAGACATGAATTACAGATGATAACATGTGAACTCTGTGAATGAGGAGCACTGACGAGCATAAACGACACAACCTGAACATTTATAGACGGATACAGACAACAGAGATAATAGAGGAGAAGCTCACACAAAAGGAAAAGAGGAAACAAAGGGAGAGGATCAGAACTGCTGAATACACGGTCACTGACACGGTGAATACAGACACGGTAGTCGGTTGGTGAACTGTATCATCCTGTTCATGCAGCATCGTCACACAAAGACACTCTCAGTTGTCACGTCGCCGACTTTAACAACTAACGACGCATGAATCGCTTCAAAAGGAGCCCGTCTTCAGACAGAGCAGCGACGAGACACTCAGTGAGTTTTGGTATCTGCTGGAAGACGCTGTTTGCCAGCTTTTGTTGTGAACAGTGTGGAACACAGGTGCTTCTAATCCAGCCGATCGATGTTTCTCATCTCACGCGGTTGTGTTTTGTTGCCTCGCTAGCAGCCCTGTTGGATCAATACTAATTAGCTGCTCATCTACTGCCGTGTGTTTGTGAATGTTTTCCGTGTGTGTGTGCACCACAAACAGGCATGAAGCAACAGCAGCACAGGAGGAAAAGCTGAGAAAATGTTATACAGTTTTATATATTTTACACCAAATCTTTGGAAATTCTCCTCCATTGTTTCTTATTTCACCGTTATTGTCTAATTTCCATCCTCAGCGTCGTTCTACGCGATCGTTATCTCCAGGTAACGATGGAACAACTAAGAATAACTGTAACTACACAGCAGACACAAGAAGAAGAAACTGATGGAGGAGTGATTAAAAAAAGAGGTAAAACAAGACTGAACAGAATGACGTTCATTCGATGGAGAGCGCTCTGGTGTTGTGTTAAAGTCCGTTCCCCTGCTGATACGTGTTTCTCCTCATCACAGAGACCTGAGGCGATTTAAAACCGGCATCCTTTCTACAAGATCAGCAGCAAAACCTGTCAAGTTATTAATACAACCAAGTGTTTTCACACCCTTCTGTTTCATGTTGCTCACGCTGTTTCTGCTGCAGCGGCGCCACAGTTACACCACAGGGGGGGGAAGTTGTGTAAAAGTAACATTTCTATATCTGTTAAAAAATACAGTAACTCTGTTTCATTTAGTAGAAGAAAGGGAGATTTCTACTGATTCATAATCTCTATCACAGCTCCGTGTCATCGGTGGAGGTGGAGGTGGAGGGGTGTCGATGGGTCGAGGTTTGAAAGAAATGGTTGAAACTCTGACAGAAACAAAGTGACCTGCTGACAGAGGTCAAGGCAGAATGAGATTGGTTTCAGTGAAAAGGGGAAATGCTTTCAGTCAGCTGATTGAGTTGACCGGAGGATCGGCAGCGTTGGACTGTACAAGACTTTAAAATCAATATCATGAAGGGATGACTGCACATTTTAAGACGCACGGCGCTACACATGTAGAAAGGATTACACAGTATAAGGACAAACAAAGATTAAATGACAGGAAACAAAGGACACTCTGAACAAATGCACAAGTTTGTAAATGTAAAAAAAACATTTCAGCTTCATTACTGACAGAAATGTCACACTGGTAGGAAGGCGAGCATCACAAGGGACGTTTCATCATCAGTGTTTTATTCCCATCAGACTTTCTTTAACCTAAATGTTGTAAACAGCTCCGGGACATCTTTTTTTTTTTCTGTCTCTGAGGATCTTTCTTTAAAGTTTGCAGCCAGAAAAT
>CAEMYA010000788.1:39526-63786 GCA_903131615.1 Diplodus sargus | reverse complement strand
CACATAACAAACACCATATATTATTCATCCGGCGCTGTCAGTCATTTTATTGGAGCAGGTGTTAAGTCGACGACCTTATAGCAGCTCCGCGGCCGTGAACGCTGCGTGAGTTTTCAGGAAAGCAATAAAAAATAATCACAGGGAGAAAGCGACGATGCGCTGCTGACTTTACTGCTAATTCAGATTGTTTTCAACATCAATTATGCAGGTGTGAGGGGATCATTTATGAGGCGTGTTCTTTTTAACGATCAGATTAATTAATTTTATGACCGAATTTATCATAAATTAAACATAACAGGAGCAGAGTGTGCATATATATCACGAGACAATCAATAGACCTTTGTCTCACATCCTCATGAATCATGGCTGTAAGGAGGGAAGGAAAAGTAATCAAAGGGGTTTAAGACGACGTGCTGCGACTTATAGCCGACATACAACCAAGCAAAAGACTGAAGGGGAATGAAAAAGATCCTGTATGACATTTAGTTGAATAACACATAGTGTAGATTTCTAAGAAACAGATCGTTAACATGCTAAAGATCACAAACCTCTGAGCTGTAACGTCCATTTATCAAATACTGCAGATCTGATTTGGAGGAAATGTAGCTGCTGCCTGTTTCATAGTTTTTTGCAGGGAGGCTAATATAGACGGTGCAGGCAGAGGACAGACTCGTGCATGTGATACAGACTGCCATCTTAGAAATGTGCCTTTAATATGTTCAAAAAATGTACTTTCATGAAATGATAAGTGCCATTTGCTTTGTATTTTCTCCTCGAGCAGATTTTGTTTTGTTCTACAGTCAAAGAAAAAAAGGTTCCTTTGTGATCCAAACAGCTTTCAGTGTTCCTCTGTTCAATATTTTAACCTTTTACTTTCATTAGCCAGTCTCACATGTGGCTAATTAATGCAACTCTGCCTAGAAGGCCAGTATCCTGCATCCAGCAGGTGCATTTTAACGAAGCTTGCTTTTTTCAAGACTAATGGGTCCTTGAAGAAACTTACATTTTCTGGCCGTCAATCCCACGAATGCTGAAGGTCCAGATACTCTGATGTGCCTGAGGAAGGTCGGTCGAAATGAAGTTATTATGAAATATTAAAGTTCAGGAACTAGACCACGCCACTCTCCGTTGCTAATTTGCCACCTGAGCATATGTAATAAAACCACCTGGGTCTCATTAAAGCAACACCTGTGCCTTTCCAATCCAATCACCTGTGCAGACTTATAGAGGCGAGACGAACCTCCAATCTGAGTTTCAACCGCTCTGGTTCCTAGACAGTCCAGAAACTCTACAACCTTATAAGACCCCTCTCGTCCATCTGGATCTTAGCCCTCTTTTCCTTCATCCACCTACCTGGACCCCCTTTAGTATCCTCAGTAAGTCTTCCATCAATTCAAGTAGAACTACCTTTACGCTAAACGATGGCGTGGTCTTTCTTAGTGAATTGCTTCTTCGTTAACATGATTTCTGATGATCAATTAGCTTTAAATGGTCCTGTTTACACCTGTAATGTCAAGTCATTAGTTGATCACACCACAATATGATGTGGTAACTAGTAAAGACATAAATCTTTCAAAATTGACAAGCTAAGCATGTCTTCATATATTCATAACTGTTAGCAAGCATGCAGGACTTTAAATCTTTGTGCAGCTAGTAAATTGTGATTGATTATCTCCTCAAAATAGACTTTTCTCTAAATTTCACCTTTATTGGGCAAAACAGACATGTACATCTTTATAACATACAACTTCAGTAAAATGTTTACACCCAAAATTGGTTTTGTGTCCTTCAGTACATCACACAGACAAACACTCGAGAATCTTTTTAGTTTTTTCACACATTTCCTCAAACCTGATACATTCAGAGAGAGTTGGATCTCCACTAAGAGTTCATAAATCAATACTAGGAGAACCAAATGGATCATCCACGATGCTGAGCAGCTTTTTCTTTAAGTGCTACCTTCGCAAGAAATACTAAACCTGTCATATCTCTGACAACAAAACAGAAATATCACCACAAACTCAAATGAATTACTGCGCTGACGCCTCGGAGCGGCTTCGCTGATCAGGATGTCACCTTTCTGGTTGACACAACTCTTAGATTAATTGCACAAAAGAAACCCAACATGCACACATTAATTGGCTTCTCACAGTTTAAGAAATTGGTTCAAAGACGGAGGTAATTGGTTGTAATCGAGGTCGTCAGCGTCAGTGACTGAGAGAGCTGTGAGAACAAAAAACACACACAGAGGTGTTAACTAAATGCCAGACACGCGCTCTTGTTTAATGCCAAATGCACAGAACATAATTAGATGTAATGAAGAAGGTAACTGGATTTCTCAACAAGCTATTAAGCATATCACGTCTTTAATTTGCTCTATGTTTACTCAACCGTCGGCTGTATTCGCATTAGGGAACAGGCTGCAGGTGCATTGTGAAACACTTCTGACAGTAACACAAAATATATACTAGTAATTGTTAGTTTGCTGGATCTGCGTGTAGCCGACACACTGCCGACTGCTTCTGACAGCACTTTACTCCGTCCAGGTGCAGCTTTAACGACCAATCTGCAGGTAACCTTCAAACAACCCTGATGTTCATGAGCAGCTGTTCGCTGGGTTGTGCTGGAGGTAACGCGTTACGACAACAGTTATTCTGAGCAGTACGGGAGCAATTTAATGGTGAAAGCTACTATGTCAAGGAACGTGTTACCACCCAAAGTGTTTATAGATGTTTTATTACCACCGTGTCGTCAGCAACCCGTTAAAGGTTGTTCAAAGAGCCTCAAAACTATATCAGCTCAACGTGATGTAGGAAAAGACCTGCGGGAGAATAATCAAAGGGTTGACGTCAGTTCAACAGTTCGATGACTGCTGCAGGGTCAGTTCGGATTAAGCTACATTCACACATCAGGATTACCCGCAAAAATCCCCAGAGCAGCAGCAGATCAGTGCTTGCTCCTGTGTGGTAATCATTACGCGTAAACTGTTCAAAGACCTGATCCAGGACCTCCCTCTGCTTGAGTTTGAGGGTCGGGGGTGCCAGGACTGAGCTGCAGCTAATCAGAGCGGACGCTCCTCTTCTCTCTCTCTTATCCGGGCAGATTACGTATTTTTTCTACTATAAGATTACGTAAGTTACACGTCATCCATCGCAACCAAACCCTGACAACTGAGCGGAGACCGTCTTCAGATGAAGGACGCGTGATGGCACAGACGAAAGCTTCACAACAGGCGAGTAAGCAGAACCTTGAGTGGAGATATTTTTGTCCACGCCTGTTTCTTTCGCCTGCGTGTGTGTGTGTGTGTGTGTGTGTGTGTGTGTGTGGCTTTTTTCCCTGCACTTCCTCTGTCATGAAGGCAATTAGCATCCCTGTGGAGGACAAAGCAAAATGTCAAGCATGAAATCGTCTCTGGCCACACACACACACACACACACACTCACATAGCGTCTTGAGGAAAGGTTGCACCCAGGTGTTTTCATTTAATGATTTTTTCCTTCTTTTCTCTGGACTGTACAGTAAAAAGCTTATTTGTCAGATGTGGGGGGAAAAAAGGGGTGAGAACGGAGAGGGAGTGGTTGCTCTTGACATTACAAGGACAAATGATCAGAGTGGGAACTGAAAGACAGACAGACAGACAGAGTGATCTCAACTGGCCACGCCAATTTGTGTCACCGCTGCTCTCCATCTTCCTTCATCTAGACGTCCGGAGAAGAAGGGGTGGAGATAAATGATAGAGAGAGTGTCAGACTGGAGGAGATGAAAGGAAGGGAGGAAAAGAAGCGGCACTAATGGGGTTGAAGTGAGGCTTACGTGGCAAAGTAGCCGCATCCAACCGGAGAGGAGATGAACCAGAGTCGCTGCTCTGGTGGCGATAAGAGAGCCATTAAAACTTTTTGAAATGGGGTTACCTGCAGTGCTCCAGGATACGAGCTGTCGCCGGCTTTTAAAGGGCAAAGTAATGCTTCGACAGGAAATGAGCCTGAACGTTAATCACAAGTCGAGCGTGATCACAAGGCGTCAAAGTTGAAGATTTTTGTAGACAGACAGTCCAACGTGAGCTCTCTGTCCGTCTCACACTGATGAACAGACAAGTTCAGCTTTTTCAAGCTCTGCAAAAAGTTGTGGAACAGTTACTTTCTTATCTTTAAATGTATAAATGGGTTTATATTCTAAAACTGATCACAAATATGCTTCAATTAGTCAGTAAATCCTACGTAACATTCAACGTTTCACATAACAGCATTATTATAATCTAAGTGCTGTATCGTAGTCAACTGGACTTTCAGGTTCTTGAAGACATTTCAGTTCTCCTTTAAGAGGCTTCTTCAGTTCTAACTAACTGGAGAGGAGTCGCAGGGTTTTAAACTCTGTGTGGGAGATTCCCTACAGAGTCGTTAAGGACACATGTGAGCTCTGAGTTTTAATGTCGTTAGGGCCGCTTGTGGGTCGCTGATCCAACCGGCCCTCATATGGCTGTAGTTCATATTCCAGGATTATAGGTGGCGCTTGAAATTCACCAAAAACAGAGAAGAAGGGATATCTTCTGCAGCACGAACACAAGCATGTAGTCCGCCATTGTTGTTGTTGTTGTTGTTGTTGTTGTTGTTGTGAGAGGGACAAATGAGGTCGAGGGGTGGAGCGATGGCGTCATCGATATGCAAAGTATGCAGATTCGCTGTCCAAACGAGAACACAAGGGCGGCGTTTTCGAGTTTTTCCACCCTGAGACCAGGTTTCAAAGTGCGTTTACAGGATCCATGTGGACGATCGGCCAAAACGATGCAAAACGTGCGTTTACACACTAAAGCGTTTCCATGTGGATGCGCCCTAAGGCTAGTTCAGCCCAGGTGTGAATAGCTGCTCACAGACCAAAAGACCAAAGATCCAGAATCAGATTTTAAGAACGTTGCTGGGAAAAGTCACAGTGTTGTGTGAATCAGCCAGTCTCAGCCCGACTCCAGCTGGCCGATAGCGTCGACCTGCTACTCTGCTCTGTCATGTTGCCTGTGGCTGGTTTTAAAATGCAGAGCACATCATCTGTTTCTAATACTAAAGTCTGGTGATCAAGTCAGTCGCAAGCTGTCAGCTGTGGCCAGAGGACAGAGAGCGGAGCGTGACAGGAATGAGACATAAAGCTCATAATTCGCACTTTTCTAACCTCACCCATCATTTTGAAAACATCTCAAATAACTCTTAATTCTTGTCACATAATGTGCTGCTCTGATGACGGATCTGTGACAGCTTCAGTATAAAACTCTGCAGTTTGTTTAAATCTCACCAACGTGTGCATGCTCATGTAAAGATTGAGCACATGGAAAAGCCTCAAGGAGATTTTGGTGAATCTGGCTTGAAACGGGGTGAAAAAAGCAGGAGAAAGTTTTTGGGGCTAAATATACGAAAATGTTCTTGCAGCCCCCAAAGTTTTTTCCCTGTGGCATTGTGGCGCTGAGAGGATCATTAGCAGAGCGAAGCTGGGACTGAGAGATAAGGGTGAAGAAAGAAGAAGAAAGAGGGAACGAGATGAGAAGAAGAAGAAGAAGAAGAAGAAATCTGGATGTGTGTCAGGATGGGCTGATGGGGGATAAGGACATGGAGCAGCACAGATACAAGGCAAGGAGAAAGATAGCAGAGAGGACGGACTCATGATTAGCATTTTTGGCTAACTGAAATTTCAATGATATTCACTGATGTGAAGCCTTTTGTATAATAAACCAATAAAACATGAAGACAAATGCAATAGAGGACAGAAAGGGAGGTGAAGTGGAACAGAGCGAAGCAGCAGAGGGGACGGACGGATCGATGAGGACATTCTGAGCTTTAATTGGTTTACATAGTTTCTTTAACAACCTTGGGACACTGTGGAGACAAAGGTCAAGTCAACACACACACACACACACACGCACGGATACAATTCATCCATTTTCACCCTGAACCATTGTGTAACTCAAGCTTTTCACCTTTTATGTTTTATCACACAAACACACACCTTTTGTGTCACTACAATGACTAATTGTTCAACTCAGCCTGCCTTAATGGACCTGACACACACACACACACACACACACACACACCTGCATCTCCCTGGCGACAGCTATAACAAGACTGCTCTGCAGACTAGCGCGCTCCGCTAAAGATAAGAACTGCAGTTACAACTATTATCGCAATCATCCCAAACAGGGCGGCGCTGCTCCTGGAAGAGTGTGTGACAATAACCTGCTCTCCCGTCCTCGGGTGGGAAAAAGTGCGGAGGACGTAGTTTAATTCTTTAGCCACCACCTGCTTCACCGCTGCGTCGGTGGAGATAACTGAACCACACGAGGAAGCCGTTATCTCCTAGAGGAGCTGGTGGTATTTCTGGAAAAATGTGAGAAACATTCCTCGCTCTGGGATTTAAACCCAGCAGATAGTTGATGTGTTAAAGATGGCAACGGCTCTAAAGCCGTAAGATAGACGGACAATTCAAATTCATGAGCGACGACGTCCGGGGAATAACGGAACAGAGATACAGCCGAGGTGCGGAGGAGAAATCCTCGGAGGTTCACATTCTTCTCCTGGACATCTGAAAAAATCCTGTTTGAAAGAAAGTATATATATATTGTTCATTCTATAGTTTTTCCTCTTGCCTGTCGGGCTGCAGGACTCATGAGGCTCACGACAGAATGTAAACATTGACCGGCTGCAGTTCAGGATGCAGAGCGGATCGCCCAGTATTCAGAAAAGGTTGTTGGTTCAGTTCCCTCCGTGACGTACATGTTCTCATGTAAGTGTTTGTAAACAGTTTTCTACTGATTTCAAACCGCTGAGCGCTCATCAGAGCCGGCTTGTCAAGTAAAGTGAGATACACATGAGATACTCTCACCTGTTGTGCTATAAGAAGCATCACATCATGGAGGTCAGGTAGAGGAGGTCGGGTGCTCGGAAGGTCACGGATTCGATTCCCCGGCACCTTCGGCTGCATGTTGAAGTATCCTTCAGCAAAATACTGAAATCCAAATTGCTGGTTGAGCAGGTCGGCACCTTGCAAGGCAGCATCTTCCATCAGTTTACTGTATGAATGTGTGTCTGAACTGGTGAATAGCGAATAGTATAGACATGCAGATCTATTGATCAGCCTGGATTGAGCGCCGCAGGACGGCTGCCATCTTATTCTAATGTATCTAAACGAGGATCATTTTGATTTTGTAATGAAATAATCACTTAAAACTAGATTCTGAATATTGCCAGATTCCTTAAATGTTAAATAACATGTGATATGGATCCATATCTGAGCCCTGGTCACATTTTACCGCCTGGTGAGAATGTTTCCAGTATCCACCACTCACAAGAGTTTGTTTAGTTTTACAGCATTAGATTTAATGTCGCTGCTCGACAGAAAAATGCCCTTGAAACAGCTCAACACAAGTGATAAATTAATTACAAACGTAAAACATAACACAGCTGTTTGCCTATAATATTCAATGCTTCCAATACATGCAGCAGGGAGTCTTTGTGGATGGGTTTCTATCAGCGTTTGCACATCAGCACTCTGCAATTATCCTCCATCATTTGGAGCAGCGCTCGAGTTCTGCCGGGTCGCTCAGGGATTGTGAGTCAACAGCCTGTTTCAAGTCCGGCCACAAAGTCTGGATTTCACTGAGATTTGGATTGTGACTCCGGGACACTAACATTGTTGCGAAGCTCGAGCTTTAAGCCGGGATCTTTGTCTTTTGGCAGGAAAAACAAATGATCTCCCGAGAGGCGGGTTTCTTGCAGACCGTATCAGATATTTGTCCAACATGTCTGCTGATGCACGCGGCCAGCTGTTCGATCTCTCCGAAGCCCATTTCACAGGTCTCTGCTCGCCTCTGTCGTCTCCTGATCGCACAGCAATTCAATTTGTGAGGACGGCTTAGTGTGCCATGTGCAGTTTGTTTCTGAAAGGTGGATTCAAGTTAAAATGTTCAGTGGCTGATATTTTCTCATGTCCCCCTTTTTTTGCAGAGCTTGTCGTTGCGTTCCGCTGTTTTCATCGTGAGTTTTGCCACGAAACAGGCAGAATACAATATGTGACGCAGCGTTAACAGGACAGCAATTAAATGCAAAGCCTATAAAGAACAGATCAAATGTACGCTCTGCAGCTCGCACTGAATCATGTTTCATGACTAACACAAGGAGCAGCGAGGAGTTCATCTGGTCGACTCAGCTCTGCAACAAGCTTACAAAAGTTGAAGAAAACTTTTAAATGAGGCCTCGTAGATCAATATGAGTTTCAGCGAGTGGCTCATTTCTAACCTCAGATGGTGCGCGGCTAACTAACCGCTAGCCTGCTTCTTCTTCTCATGCTCGAACTCCATCAGTTCGCATGTATCGAACCACAGGCTGAATTAATCAGATCTTCCCCAATGTCAGATAATTGGTTGTGATTGGAAACCAGGTCTGCTGCAGACCAAATCAATCCAGCTTCAAAACAAAGTAAATATTAATACCAACTCACGTTTTACCAGTTTATTATGTTGAAAAGACTATTTTACAGTATATCATTAACGGAACATCTCCCTCAAATCCCTTTTTTCTCTATGAGAGATTATATTTCATTTCATATACGCTCTCCTCAGCTCAGACACTAAAAGCCTGCATGCAGTCAGACGTTGTTCGGAGCTGTTGGCGCTCTATTTACTGACATCAACACGTGACAGTGAACCACAGAAACATTCACGGGGGTTCATGGAGATCACAGCTTCTGCTCGCTGTTAGTCAAACACACTATGAGGGTTTTCCTTTTAAGAGTTTTGTTCGTTCTATCTCACATGCCTGAGACAACTCCGCCTGTCGAACGTGTTATCAGGCACAAAGTGTTATCGGCGCTCAGCCTTGGTTATCAGCCGCGATGTGGGCATTTAGCTTTGAGCTTGTGTGCAACAACACGGCACACCAACAGCCTGTTTTCTCTCATTTTCCAGATGCTGCTTTAAAAAAGAGGGCTCTTGTTTTGTTCTGCTGGTTCTAAACTGCAGATTTAATTTAATGGATGTCTGGGGACGAGATTTTACTGTTGATGGTTCAAGGAGAGACAACGAACTGTTAATGAGTGAAAATAAAAACCGTCCCTTTTGGCTGCCTGGATGTCTTTTATCCAATTTAGTCTAAGCTGACAAAAGTCTGTTCACAGCTAAAGGACGACTTGTTCTTCCATAACGAGTAACAGGAACAAGAGTTTATTGACAAATCACAGGAGAAGAAATGCTGAGGTCCGACCCAGAAAAAACAAGTTTTCTTTCAGTACATTTTGGTGACAAACGAGACACATTTCAAGAGGTATGAAGCTGCCAGTCGCTAGGATATGTTAGCAGTAACATCCAAGGCTGGCGTTCACATTACATGCTTATTAGCTTTCACATGAGGAGGTGGAGGGGATGTTGGAACAGCCAAGTCACACCACTGGATATATTTAAGGACACTTGGGGACGTTATCCAGACGGTTTTTTTTGTGCTGACCAAACTGGGAAGAGAAGCCGGACTGTTTACGTGACCAAGCGTTTAAACCCAACCAGAGCAAAATCACAATGTTGTCACAAGAGAGGAATAAAAGAAATGTAAAGTTGCAACATAAAGATTGTTTTTTGCAGGTTTTGCATAAACGTTTAACTAGCATTTATTGTGCCGAATGAGTTGAACGATGAAAATCAAACGTTGGATTCTACTCCTGCAATAAAGGTGATGATCTGTTTGGTTCGACGTTCCCAGTTTGTTAAATTCACTAATCATTAAAATCTCCAAACCCAAGTTTGTAATGCATTCATAATCTCCTGCAGGAAACCCCTGATAGCAGCCGTCACATTGAAGAAAGGAGCCAAGCAGTCCAGGTTTCACATCCATATTGGAAGATATATATATATATATATATATTATATCTTCTCTGTAACGAGGCAGAACACAAGGGTGTGCAGGCTGAGTTGATGGATCCCTCCCTGCTGAAAAGTGGATGAATGTGGGAATATAGAGAGAAAATCAAGAAAACCAGGAGAAGAACTAAATGGATATTTTCTGGTTCAGCCCTGAGTGGACACCTGTAACTCTCAGCAGCATTAGCAGCCGCGTGGCTTCGTGTTTCAAGGCAACAACGTGTGGACAGATGCTTCAGATTCTTCATTCCACCCAGCACTCACAACAAAACAGATATTTCTATCCAATCATGACAAATAAGAAGAACTGTAGACACAAAGAGCCTGAAGTAGCAGCATGATAATAAACAGCACTTTGTAGCTGAATGTTAACTAAACTGCAGCTTACGTTAGAGCTGTCACTTCTTATTTCTCGGATGAAGTGAAGTGAAAGTCACCAGGCAGGAGTGTGATTGATTTTCCTCTGAGAGCCGGGAACGAGTAACATTCTCCCAGACGAGAGAAAAAGCATCAGAGTGTCTCCTAAACGCCTCGGTGTTTCTGTTTCTGTATTCATGAACGCTCTGCAGCAAAACATCAGCAGGAATTCATTTGTTTTTACAAGAGGAGGAAAAGAAGAAGCGCGGGGGAGAGAAAAAGTGAAGAAAGCTGGAGATGAGAGCGCTGAGAGCGGTGAGGCGAGATGAGAAACTGTCGTCGGGGAAACTTTAAACAACAACAACACGTAGCTGCCGTCTCATTGTGATGTGTTTGAGCGTGCGTGCTGAAGGTTGTGGCCTGCTGCTAAAAACAGCAGCTGTGGGTTTGATTGTGTTAACACAGATTCTAGGGAAGTTTGAAAGCGTCACAGCAGGAAGTTGAAGACGTTTGAGGTTTTTGTTTTGTGATGTGAACGTATTTATTCTCTCATTTCTGCCCGCGGCCGTCCTGTACGCTCAGAAACACGTCCGTCACCGGTGCGTTAGTGTTGTGAGTGCGTCCAACAGTGTGAGCCTTGAATGCGACGCTGTGTTCTTACCGGCCCGTCAATGAAAGAGCCAATTAGAAGCATTATCGGTCCGGCTCCAGCTGCGACTCTCGGCCCAAAAAAAAAAACCCACTCAAAGGATCAAATTAAATGCACATTTGCTTTAATGATTCGTGTGGCTCCTGGAGGCTTTAACGCCTGAGTGGAAACCAAGTGCCGGCACAGGTGACAGGAGGTATTGACACGTTTGCAAAGCCTCTCATGCAGTATCCTGATATACGTGTATATTTAATGAATGAGTGACTTTGTGACTTATTTGCTCGTCTGTGAAGTTTCATCTCAGTCATGCAGCTGGTCTTTAATCAAAACAGCAGATTCCAGGTGATTTGAGAAGGGAAGAGGGGGGAAAACCATGCTGTCCTATCCAGACCTGGACCTAGAGCTGATAGATTACGGGCTGGAAATCCTGAAATATCACAGGATTTTTTAGCGTTGCATTAAGATTCTGCAGCAGGTCTTCTGGTCGGGACTTTGGTCTTCTGACACACTGGATGTGTGTTCAGCGCTGCTCCGCTTTTCATTTCGGCGTCCATGTTAACAGCTTCCACAGTTCACACTTGATGCACGAGACGTGCTTCTCATGTCATCTGGACGTCATTCCAGCATTTTACTACAGTTTTAATGTCCGTAGCTGTAAAATATGTCACAGACATGAAGAGAATAAACACAAGTGAGTTTTCTTTCTTTCACTTTAACTTACTTCCCCTGCCTCCCTGTCTCCCTCTCTTCATCCCTCGTGTTGTTTCACTCATTCAGTTAAAATCACGTCAACATATTTAATTATGATTATCAAAGGCAAACTCCATGTAAACAGATGGAGCAGCACTGCAGCAGCTGCACAGCACACAGGTATCCAGTGTGGCCCGCCTGTTAGTCCAGCAAAGTAGGGAGGATTAGTATGCAGCAGGAGAAGTTGAGCTTCAACTTTCCTGTTAATTAAAGCTCAAAAATTAAAATAAATTCCTGCCAAGAGAGCAAGCTGAGCCCTCCTCCTCCTCCTCCTCCTCCTCCTCCTCCTAAACACTGACGTCACTGCACTGGATCTCCATAGACACTCAGTCAACACCTTTGTAGCACGACATCGTGCACTCTTGATATTGTACAACACAACAACAACCAGTGAGCCACATCTGCAGCACTCTTCAGCACCTCCTCTCACTCTAAAGTGCTCCTCACGCCTGGAGGAACAGCTGCCGTCCGCTCGGCTTTGCCGTTTCTTCTAATTTTCCTCAGATGATCTGTTGTTGAACTTTGTGGTTTCACTCCTGTGTGTCTCTTAAGCGTCATCAGCACCTGTTTCTCACTCAGTTCACTACACTAAGCTGCTGCCGCTCTGATGAGCTTTTGGTATAACGGGATGATGTTTCCTGTTTAGCACAACAAATGTAAAAACTTTCATTAACAGGCCCCAGATGGAATTCCTGTTTTATAGCATCGACTGATGATAACACAGCAAGCAGATTATTGCTGCAGGTTCTGCGCTGACTATTATATTAATGGTGGACATTATTCCATTTTCCAATAATGCAGAAATGATGATGGTTGGCTCCTCGCTGTCTGCAGCACTGCAGGAACCTGCAAACACACCAACAAACACAAAACACGAGACGTGTCCATTCACGCAGAGCGCCGCGCAAACTCACATTAACATGTTATCCTGCCAAAACAGCAAAACACACACTTCCTGCGGAGCGGATTCATAACTCCCAGACAATATCTCCCGTCTGATATCATCACGGTCAGATTTGCGTTGAAGCCTGAAAAAACCCCCCTTTTCATATTCATAATGTCTCTTTCATTAGAGGGCAGCCGGGGATATCTGGAAGCAACGCCGAGGCCGATTTAATGAAAAGCCTTTTGGTGTCCAGAAGCGAAGTGATCGGATTATTTAACCAGCGCTGGAAGAGGAGAGAAGGATGTGAAGATGAGGAGGATGATGATGATGGACGTTTAAGGACAAAGAGACAGAAGCAGCGTCAGGCATTTAGTTTTAGATTAAATTTTGACGGTTGAATAAAAAATAAAGTTACAAATCTGCATTCTTGTGAAGTTTTGGGGTGTTGTGAGATGAAGATGAGCAGGTTCTGGTGAAGATGCTGTTTGCACTGTTGTGTTGTATGACCTTGTTTCGTTAGACAATTTGCAGCACACACAGTCTGCAGGCTTAATGCATATGTGTAGTTTTTCCTTCGTCAGATATTTAACCAGGTCAACCAACAAAAAAACTCCCTCATACTATATAAAAAAACACCAGAACAAACACTGAAACGACTCAATTCTCTCCAAATCAATCGGCAGGATAAATGTACATGAATCCAAAACAAGAGATAACTTAAAGCTTTACATTTTACATTTGTTGAGGTAAACTTTCTGTTTCTCTCATCACAACACTGTGTTTATTCTCTGGTTAGGTTTAGGCACAAAAAAATCATTGGGTTAGGTTTGGAAAACATCACGTTTGGCTAAAAATGTCTGTTTTGGTCTCTACAAACACAGCCGGAAACGTCCCGAGGTCATTTCTCATTCTGTCGCCACATACAAGGCTGGAAATCGTCTCCTCAGTTTCTTCTCCTTTAAAAATATCCATCAGTTTCACTCTTACAAATGTCAAAGCACCGACTTGATCTGCGGTCGAGAGGAAGCAGCATGTAAAGTGCTATTTTTTTCACATGCATTAGTACCAAGCACCTGTAAACACACTTGGAGTTACATATTAATGCAGCACTGACGTAAACGCCGGGTTATTTTGATCCAGCTCCGGTATTATTCTATACGAGCCTGCTGTCGGGTCGTTGGATCAGAACACTCTTCCATCTGGTGGTTTTCTCCCCATTGCTGCTGAATTACGTGAATTTGATAAGGTAAGTATATCACAAACTTAATAACCTTAATAAAAAACATAGTTATTGAGGTTGTCACATCGTTCTTTAAACTCTTGTTATGGAGACGAGAAGTGACAGCTAAAGAAAGAGAGGAGAGAGAAGAAGGAGAATGTGTGGGAGGATAAATGAGGGACGAGACGGGAACGACGAAGGATAAAAGGATCGTGCGTTTGATGAAGTGGGAGCGCGAGGGCAAGAGAGGTAACCTGAGACGGAGAGGTGTGCTGGTGTTAGAGGATGGAGAGTGGAGGCTCAGAGCGACAAAGGAAGAGAAAGAAGAGGAAGGAAAAAATAGATCAGAGTGAAAAAACACTTCTGTAACAAAGAGAAAGCGAGATGAGAGCGTGATGACTGACGGAGGTGGAGGATGATTTCAGATCTTTTATTAAAGTCGAACTAACACAATGTAAAAATAATCCTACAAACTAAATCTGACATCTGTTGTATGTTGTTTTTCTCAGTTCTTTATAACAGATCTTATATATCACCAGCTCCAAGCCCACATATAGCATACGAGCTGCTGTCGTTTGGTCGAAGTACGGTAAAGGTTTGGTTGGGATTCGGTAACAAAACTACCTCGTTAGGTTTACAAAAAACATCTTGCTTTGTTTAAAGTGCCGTCCTTGTGCATCTTTTGTATGTTGCACATTAACACAAATCTCCGTCTTAGATGCAGAAGCATCAAAAGCATCAGACTTCCTTCCTTTGCTGTCTTAATAACTACGAAGTCCACTGGAAGTCGCAGCCTGACAAGAAGCGTAATTATGGGTCGTAAAAAAATCGCTATCACAGTCGACTGATGTGGCCAGTTTTTTTATGAGGACACTGCTGATTGTGGCTTCAAATCAGAAAATGTTTTAAAATGTGGTTCTGGAGGGCAGAAAGAAATGAAGCCTTTTGTTTTGTTTGATTTGGAGGATTTGTTGATTAACGCACACACTACGTGTATCAGTGGCTGCGTCCCAATTCAGGGGGCTGCATCCTTCAAAGGCCAATTACGTCACAACGTCGCATGGAGGATGCACTGCTGCGATCCTGTGTGGCCTCACATATCCCAAGATTCTTTGCGCGTCTGAAAAAAAAAGAAACAAACAAAGAAGATGGCGACATCGCGTGGCGTAGATCGCCACTTTCACAGGCCTGGGTGGGAGAAATCCTGACGTAAGGGCGGGAACATCTGGTGACGCAACCAGGAAATGCTCCGAAGGCGAGACCATCCCATTTAGCAACAGTTGACGTGGCCTGCGTAGGTCTCACCGAAGGACTCACCTTCGAAGGTGGCAAAGTCCTTCGAAGGATGCAGCCCCTGAATTGGGAGACAGGCAGTGTGTGTACGTGGCAGTATTTGCCAAGATAAATATCGGCAAACTTCACCTTCAATACAATCTCCAATCTATGTGCAGCAGGACGAAGCGTAACACAATGTCCCTCTGAAAAGGGGATTGAAGCATCAAAAGTATAGAAAAGCAGTGTTCAGTTAAGTGTAGTTAGTCACTGCCATCAGTAAAAGAGGCAGAACTGTATTTTAAAGCAGGGTGCTGCGTGTTCCTCTGCACACCTGTAGCTCGTCTTCTCATCAGACGTTCACCTGAGCTTCCTGCAGAGTCTCCTCATCACTGTCGGTGCGAACACAGGAGCTGCTTCCCTTCTCACCCTGCAGACAGCACAAGTTCCCTCCGAGCACACGCTGTCAGACTATATATACAGTACGATCATGAATAAATACGTGAACCAATGCCGTGATGAGAAACACTGAATATCTGCTCTAGATCGACTCTGGCTGTCATCAACGATCATCAACGATCATGTGTCAGTGAATGTGGGACTCAATCAGCAGATTCAAGATAAAATAAATTGACGGTGACACCAAGATGAGAGAAAACGAGCTCCCTGCAGAGCGAGCAGGGACGCCTGTGTATTATAAATATACTCAATCAAACATCACAATATGTGATCGATCCCACACGTCCCTGAACGTCCGGCTGTTATTGTGTTTCAATATTTTTTTTAAATGCTTTTTGCCATCTTGAGACTTTAATTTAAATTCTCAGTTGGAGTCTTTCTTTTTTTTTTCCAGCGGCAGTGAAGGTCAAGCTGTGACTCTGCCGGGAACTCAGCAGGGCGTCTTGTTAAAAATATCTACATTTTCAAGTCTGTCAGGCTTCACATCACGCACTGCTCACAGCGACCAGCAGCTCCTGCTGTAAGAAGAGACGTTTCCAATCACACAACAGGTCGCGACCAGCTCGTCCAGCAGAGCAGACGGCGTTGAAAGCTGAGAGAGCAAAGGTTCGGACCAGTTTCCTGATGGATTCTTAAACTCATGAGCAATTTTTAATTCTGCAGGCATTTAGTCTGAGATTATTAGAGAACCTCATCCTGAACTCGTTTTATGTTTTAGCTTCTTAACGTCACATTTTAGCTGAGCAATGACTCACTGACAAGCAAATATGACGCAGCTGTTTCACAGCTTTAAGCCAAATATCCTAATTGACAGTTATTTCCTGTCTCCATCTTCCCTCCAACTCCTTACAAGGCTGCTGTGCGGGTGCTTGTTTTCATGGTTTACACAATATAATGCAACAAAAGTGCTTATATCGTAGTTTATAGGACAGAAAGAGCCGGTAGTTTAATGTTTGATGCTCTTAATTGAGTCTTAAACTCACCTTAACACGACTCAAACACACAGAGGTGTAAAAACAGAATAACTGAACAAATGACGGAGAATGAAAAATGTACATATTGTGACGGATTTGTCGCAGAGCTCCCTGCAGTGAGAGATAAGTCGCCCACACCAGCCTCCTGCTGCTCCTGCCTGTATTTGAAGAGACTCCTGTAACAAATGTTGTCTCAGGTAATAACGATGCAACGAGTTCTTGATTCAAAACGTTTCCTTCTTTCCGGCCGGCGGGAGGTCAGACGACAGAGATGGTACTCGAGGGCTGGAGATCACTTCAGGCCAAGAGTTAAACCACGAACTAGACTTAATGAATGATCTTTTATACAGCAACGCATCGTGACCTTTTACACCTCATTAAAATACATCTAATTGGATGTTTGTTATTCAGTCATGTGCTTAGAAACGCTGACAATCGTCTTCTTGAAATGAGAGAAACTAAATCTTGCGCCCTCCAGTGACAGGACGGCATCACTGAGTCAACTGTTGAGTAAAGAAATCAAACCATCAACCTGTTCTGACTGAGAGATATTCTGGTCATATCTTTGCTTCTTATTACTGAGTCGACTGCACCAACTTTCCCAGAGGACCGAGAACTTTCTGAGGAATTCAGGAACATTACTTGCATTTTGACTCGAGGAAAGCAGAACTACATTAAGTTCTCCTACAAGGTCCCGGCTCAAAATAGTCAGATCGTATCCGTGTGCACAGTTTCTATAAATTAAATATCATCAGTATTTCGCTAATTGCTGTGTTACTGCGTCTCGCTTTCTGTTCCTTACAATAGGCTGCATGACAACACCGTCTCCATGCCGACTGGACAAATCCATTCAGCGATGAAGGCCATGAAATGTAAAAGGTGGTCAAAGAGTTTGAAATACATGAAATACGTCGACCTTGTGATAAGAATTGCATTTCAAACATAAATGAACTCATTGAAATGCAAACCTTCCGCCTCTGTTGTGATGGTAATGAGTGAAAGTCCAGATAAAAACACGAGCTACTGAAGCCGTCATTACTCGGTCCTGGCTAATGGCCCAGCAGCTTCACACGTCAACAGAAAGAATGGCAGAAGATCAAGAGACGAAAAGAGAAGAAGGGGATGAAAAGAAACTGCTTTAGATGAAAATCAATACTGACGGTGAAAATGACGACCCAGGAGATAATAAACTGTCAGAATGAACGTTTAAAATGACTCTCCATCTGTTAATGACACGTCTTATTTAAAGCCTCTGACAGGCGACGCTTATTAGACCAGAACTTCTCAACCGACGAGGTCCTGGTCCATCCCATCACTTTCAATAGTCAATCAGTTTGTGTTGACTCATCAAAGGCTGATTAGTCAAAAGCTCCCCTCATCAAAAGCAAGTCCTTCACATCTAAGTTACACTGACTATAAACACCGTCACATGCCTGCTCTAATGACTCTATCAGCACTGTTCCAGGTCCAGTTGGTTAAATTAAAGTACAGAAACAAACTGAATAGGGAAAATGAAGCAGTTTCTCTGATGTTATATGGTTTTTATCTTAATTGTTGTCATTGTCAGTGAGAACTAGTGAAAAAAGAAGATGGCGTTCAGGAAAACAAATGCTACGTTGGCACCGGCCGTTAGCCTGTCAGACGTGGAAGCAGCTAGTCTGGCTTTACAAAAGTTAAAAAAACAACTTATTTTGCAGTTTAGACCAAAGACTTCACTTCCTCCTGGTTGCAGGAACCTTTTGTTAAATATTTAAGTTTGGGCTTCTCCAACTCAATATCAGGCGTCAATGACAAATGTCGTATTCGGCGTCGCCTGCCCATGAAAACAACACGTGTCATCAAGTCAGTAATATGGATAGGCTACATCCTGTTACACTTTCAAAATAAAGGCACCTATAAAGGTAAGTGCTTGGTTATGTTTAGGCGAGATTACAGTTTCACTTGAGGCTTCTCATGTGACATGAACGCTGGTCTCCTGACTGAAAGCCCAATCGTCTAACCTCATCTTCTTCTCCTGATGTGGACTTTCCAGGACTTCATATCAATCTATATTCGTCCTTTGCAAATATCTTTATTGGCCCTGCTGGTACTGCACCTTCCTACACACGTGACTTTAATCAGGTTAAAACAATCAGGTTTTCTTTCTTGAACCTTCCAATCGTAAAGCGCATAAATTGGCGCCAACCTCAGGTTTTTCTTCAGTCTCACACATTTATTCTCCAATAATTTCTGAGACTGCCGTACCTCAGCAACATAGAAATACCAATTCAGTGCATATAATCATCTAAAACCAGCACTGGTACAACTCTGCATATCCAGTAAAATGTCAGATACTTGCTTCAAACTCTGTGTTGCAGCAGAACAAGCAATTAGGCGTGAAGTGACAAGAAAGACAGCGCTCCCCGTCTTCATTAGAGAGCTTCTCGTGTCCTCGCGAGTCGCTTAGCACAATCGCTCTGTTCATTTACAGTGCCTTATTAAAACAGAGAGCACGTTCTCCATCGGGTCCCACAGTCGTACTCCAGCGTAATACAGCTTCACTTGTTTAAACAGTCTCCTTGGAGATCGATATCATTAAACAGGACTGGATAAGGTCGGCCGCTGCGCAGGTATCAGGAGAGCGTCACTTGATCCCAGAATGATTTTTTATTTTATTCACTGCCGTCCAGTCATGCAAGCAAGCAGGAACACACACACACACACACACAAATGCACACACCTCCCCTGAATACAGAGAGCGTTTCCAGGGCTTTGCTTCTGTAGCTGTCAGGACTGCAGACTCGATCTTATCTTATCGTTTTTTTCTCGTGTGCAACAACAGCGTATTGACTCACATCTGTTCCCCGGAGGCTTCAGGTCTCAGCACCGTCCCAATGAATACGGGTACGCTGCATTCTCTGATCATATCTACAGGCAGATACCTGTTCCGAATGGCCACACCGGACGGTGGACTGAACAAACCTGCCGTCACAGACAGAAGCGAGACGAGACATGATGAATTGTACAACGTGTGCTCACACATGTAGTCTCTCCTCGGAGGCATTAACAGTGAAGCTTTTGTTTGAACAGACACAATAACTGAAGAACGAAGAACCAGAACTTCTGAGGAAAGTTAAATCCCTGCTGACAGGAAGAGTGAATTCCTCCAAACTTTCCTCAAACTAATACCGAGTCTTCACCCTGAAATAAAGGATTAACTTTCTCTCCTCAGGAGGGAACTGACTCACCGAGTCTGACTGCGTAAACAAGATTTTGGTCAAAACAGCGTGACCAACAAAGTGTGTGTACAAGCCACACACACACACACACGCACGCACACACACTTGAAGAGCATTTATGTTTGTGAGCTTCATTCTTTTCTGATTAGTCAGCTTTTGTTATACTATCGTCTGGTGAACACTTGATCATGATATAAGTTAATTTCCTGAAAAACAGACAGCTGGAACGACTCGTGTAGCTCCAGTGAAACTGTGAAATCTTGAGATTGATTTGAGGAGAATGACACTGCTGGCTCACTCGGTAGTCTTACTGCAAAACGAATCATCAAAGATTGATTTAGCCTACTGTTTGTCAACCGTATACACAAAGTTGACTGTGAAGATTGGTAGCAAAACGTTAGCCTTCATGCTAACAGCCGAGCCAAAGCGTCCAATGAGCCGAGAGTTTATCTCCCGTTATCTGAGGTTCTTCCTATCAACTGTTGAATAAAACATGTGTCTATTGCACGAGAACATTACAGGACGTGTTCCAACTATTATTCAAACTCAGGCGTTACCAGTGAAACAGAGTTGTGATCACAAAATGCATGAAAATATAAATTAATTAATCTCAAGTGCATTGCTGTCGGGTGAACTGCATCATTCAGGAGGAAAACAGTCCAGACTAGTGATGGACGTGATGATTGCCTAATTGTGAATTCATGAATGTCTTCATTGTTTTAATATGTATATTCTGCTCATTAGCTGATAAATGAACCGTTTCATGAAGGCCTGGTGCTCAATGCTTTATGAGGGAGTCGCTGATGACTTGTGGCAGGAAGAGATTCAGATATATTGCCGTCAGTCGGTCTCAGATCCCGATCTTTCCTGTGAAGCGATTTTAAAGGAAGGACGAGCAACCCAATTGTCTCTCCGAGCCGTGCAGAGGTGTTCTCACTCTTCATGACGCTCCAGCCACTTCTTACGTGTACACTGGTCTCCACTTCCAACGCACAAATACCACAGATTAATCTAACTTCACCAGCAGCGGCCATCTGTGACAAAAGACGAGGCGGAGAGGCGAGAAAATGGAAGCAACCCCGCACTCCTCGGGCTCCATTTCATCTCCCCGTCTGTCTGTCTTTAAAGTTTCCCCCTCGAGCCGTCGCCTCTGTCGACTCTCCGCGGAACAAATTACCTAACACACACAAACACACTCCAAGCCACGGGAGGAAACTGTGTGCTGCTGCGTGTGTTTGCTCTTAGGAAAGGAAAAGAAGTAAGGAAGAGGTTGGAGGGTAGGAAAGGATGGGTGGAGGATGATAAAAGGTTTGAAGGATGGAAGGAAAGAAGCAAGGAAACAAAGGAAGAGCTTGGAAGGAAGGAGTGGAAGAGAGAAGTTACACTGCAGGATGAGCGGTGGAGGGTTGTTTGTGAGGGAGACGAAGGGAAGAAGAGACGAATATCTGAGCTGCTGTCCTCCTGAATCCACTTACATGAGTCAGTCTGTGTGTCACTTTTTGGATGATCATTATCACATTACTGTCTTTTTAGTGCGTATTGTTCAGCATATCTGGGAACCGTTTAACCAGAAATGGCTCCAGCAAGCAATCTGTAAAAGAGCTTGTAACCAAACTGATGGCTGCGTATCTGTGAAGTACACTGGTAATAGTTTTTTTCCCGGCAGTACTTTTATAATAAAAAAGGCTGTTTTAGCATCATTCTGCTGAAATCATCGGCTGTGGCCTCGCAGTTCAGAACAGCTTGATTAAATCCTGGTGAAGGATCTTTAAAAGCTCCATGATGGTGGAAGAACAAGATGGGAAGGCAGGAAGGAAAGAAGGAAGGATGGAGGAAGAAAAAAAGGTTTGAACGATGGAAGGAAAGAAGCAAGGAAACCAAGTAAGAGGTTGGAAGGAAGGGAAGGATGGAGTGGAAGGAAAAGAAAGAGGTGACACTGCAGGATGAACGGTTGTTTGTGACGGAGACGAAGGGAAGAAGGGACAAATATCGGAAAATGTCCTTCTGTGTGCACGGACTCCAGGTTTCTGTTTTTCCCGGTCTGATCGGGTCATCTTGTTCTTCCCACCTTGTAGCTTTTCCGTTCACTCAAACACACACAATCACACTTCTCCACACACACACACACAGATGATGACAGATCCTCTGTACCATCTGCCAATCTGCAACCTTGAGACTAATGTATGTGTGTGTGTGTGTGTGTGTGTGTGTGACAGATGGACAGTGATGTCAAAATGACTTAGATGGCTTTCAAATAAAAAAAATCATCCAAACAGCTCCTGAGAGCTCTGATTCCACCACAACTTCAACACACATCAAACTTTCCTACAGAGCTTTTCTCAGCACGTCCATCCTTCCTTCCCTCCTTCTTTCCTTCCTTCCAGCCTTTTTTCTTCCATCCATCCTTCCCTTCCCTCCAACGTCTTCCTTGCTTCCTTACTTCTTTCCCTCCTTCCTTCTTTTCTTCCTCTTGGCGGCACCACAGAGGTGTCGTGAAACCAGAAGACATAAACGTAATCGAGAGCTGTAACCATAATTCCGACACATTTCTCCTGATGGTAAACGACTGCAGAAGTGTAGTATTAAAGAGTTTATGTTTAAATCAGCAGGAAAAAATCAAAACCACGAGACACGGCTTTGTTTTTATGTACTATAAACAGGATGGGTGTGAGCCAGAGGACAGCTGAAGATGGAAAACATACCGGGTCACATAATGTGACACTGTATTTAAAGACGGGTCATGATAGACGGACCAGCAGACTCCTCTTCAAAAGCCTGAAATGATCTGGAGTTCTTCTCCTGGGTCCGTTTGCTTGGTCACTGTTTCCAATCAGCTTTCACGGATGAATGCAAAGCCGGTAGCAGTCGTCAAGCAAACAGTGGAGACGTCGCTGCCTGCCACGTCCTTGGTAACGCGGGGCGCAGACGGGTCACGCTGACCTGTTTGGTCAGCTGCCCTGCACATACACTTCAATGATGCAAACACATTAGCGTCCGCACACAAGCTCAAAAACAGGTCAAGCTTCGGAAAAACAGCAGCTTTTTTTAATACCCACGCCTGAATGTTCCCACGTAGGCCGGACCTGATGTTCTCCACACATCCACAATTTATCTTACACACAAAAAAAGTAATAAAGAAGTTAAATGTGACATTTTAATGATCGGTTTGTTACCAAGGAGGTTTGTTCCATTGTGATGGATGAAGGTAGGAGAAAGTATTTATCACTCCGGCTCTGTTTTCCATTTCTCTTTTTTAAAATCGACATTTGGACCCTCGGGCCTTCTTCAAGATCTGGCTGGAAAGAAAAGACATTACTTTTTAAAAAATGTAGTTGAGGCAATTAATCTTGATTCAAATTTAAATATTATTACACAGGTTGTTAAATTTCTCTTGCACTGCCGCCTGTGATGCATTCAAATGATCATGTAGGCTGCAGCATGGAAACACATCAGAAGTCAGTGACCGTGGAGTGTAACTAAGCCTCATTAATAGTCATGTCCTGTCCTGCTGGCTCTAATAGAACCTCTCATGGTCACCTGGTTCCTGTAATCCCTGCCAATCACCTGAAACCTGGATGTAAAAACTCACGTTAGCACTGCTTGATCCTGCAGAATCCCAAACTTAAGGGCTGCAAATCCGGTGAATATGTATATTTAATTTCTCGCTATCAAAACAAAACAAAGGACCTTTGCAGAGTTTTGCAGAGTTTTGCAGATCTGGACCGTCTGGAGGAATAAACACCTTCAGTCTGATGTTAACTGCTGACTGGAGCTGGAAGGGAAATGTACATGACGTTACAGAGAGGCGAGGGGAAGAAGAAGACAGAGAACCAGAGTCTCTGCTGAGTGCTGAGTTCAGTCAGAGTTGACCTGAATTCAAACACACATCTTTGGACCTTGTCATTTGCTAGCTAATGGCTAAAGTACAGTAAAGTAATCTGGTGTTTTTTTATAATCAGAGTAACGCAGATGAACTTACAAGCAGTTCAATGATCCTGCAGTCAAACACTGTCAAAGCGTAACCATTCACAGACGAGGTGTTGTTTTAGGCCACACGTACCAAAACCATCATTTGCGTCCAAATGGATCCATTGTAAACAACTTGACGTGTTGTAGTTCATATTCCAGCATGCACATAAAGCTTGTGCGCTGTATACAAACAGACAGTAGAAGGAGAAATCGAACACAACAAGAAGAAGACAAAAATGGCTCGTACAAGGAAACCAGAATCATTTGTGTGGACCGATAATGAGGTCGAACTTCTGCTGCGACTCGCACTCAACTACAAGGTGAGTAAGGCTCAATATCTTCTGCAGAAACGAGAAACCTCTCCAAACGAGAACTTTAGGGCGGCGTTTTCACATTTTTCCATGTGGATCCATGTGGACGATCGGGCCAAAACGATGCAAAACGTGTGTTTACACCAAAAAGCGTTTCTGCGTGGATGGATCCTTAAAGTTTTCTCCTCTTTAATCACTCTCTCCTGGAAGTTATAGCAAAGTCCTTCTAGACAAGTCAGGCCACTCGGCGGCCATCTTGGCGACGCCTCGAAAAGCCCAAAGAGACTAGACCCCTATCTAAATGAATGGAGGC
>CAEMYA010000788.1:0-30245 GCA_903131615.1 Diplodus sargus | reverse complement strand
TCTGTGGACTGGGAAAGGAGCCTCTTCCCGCAAGCAACAATGTTTATTGCTATATCACATGGTGTCCTGTAACTAGCAGTGTGCAGGGAGAAGAGGAAAAATGGGCCAGGTCATGAAGAAGTCAGAGAATTAGGTGATAGGTGAATTAGACACAGACATGCAGGTAGCGTCTCCTTGTTGTGGCATAAGCGACGAGGGTAAGTTCCTACAGATTGAAAAGTCGTCTAAAATACTAATAAATAATAAATACTGGACTTGATTTTTTACAGTCACGCTTCAGGGGTTTATGATGAAAATAAGTCAAAGCCAGAATGTGAGACTGAAGCTGAGATTTATATGACCCGCCCTGACTCAGAGCCCTAATCCGTCCCTCACAAACCCCTTTCACATAGACAAGATGGCAGATTGCAGCCTTTACCTGGCTGCAAATGTGGTGCACTGTCTATGTGAAAGGGAGGTGTAATGTTCCTTCTTTTCAAAAAAGCCGCCACTGGGGTCGGTGTAAACATGTGGCGTGACGAGAAGCACGAAGTTGGGTGTTAACAGAGACGTACAACATGTGCGTCGGAAGAATATTTAGCCCTGTGATACCAGTGTCAGTTTCAAAAGAGCAGTGGCAGTAGAACAAGAAACACTCTGGTCTGATGCACTGCGCATTTTTGGATCACGTCGGCTCACGGCAGCTAAGCTCCTCGGCGACCTTTTCATGCAAAATACCATCTTTCACAGTTCCTGTGATGTGCTTATTGACGATTCTCTTGGCTGTGATGACTAGCATCTCCCGGATCTCAGCGGCTGTCCAGTTGCTCATCTTGATGTCCGTGGATGAAGTGATGGACTGACTGCTGTGATCAGCTGTTTCCTGGTTTTAAAACTCCCCAGCTGTGGGTCGCACAACAGTGTAGGTCATCGACACCTCCGCCCATCTCATGCAATTTCCAGCACATCAACTACTTGGATCTACAGCAATGGAGGTAGAAAAAAGTGTACCCTCAATTTACCGCCTTCTGTCTAAATTTGTGGACCTAGCTGCAAAAAGGACGGCCAAATTGGCGGCTTGCTGCCCAGAATAAAAACGACTACTCACACAGGTTCAGTGTTTCACACAACGCTGACAGGGACGGATGAGGAGGCTGTTTTCATGCTACACTTGTGCTACTTGTGATGTATCGTACTAAAATACCTAAAGACTTGTTCACGTAGCTCATTGGTGTCTGACAGTAACACTCGGTTATTACATAGAACAGATTTTAACTCATTTCTCTCTGCAAGTCCATTTTTATTCTTTTTACCTCCAACGTTATCTCAGTTTCTGAATAAAGACAAAAAGACAAACAGCTGCAGATTTCGCTTCTTAAATTTGTAAAGTGTCCAATCTGAATGTGAGTCACGACCAATATACTGGACATGGTACTCTGATATTGTTTGCTGTGCCAGACGACCATTCAGCTGCACGTCCTTGGCATTCTGTTCAATTTGAAAGCCAACGCCTCGTTTTATTTGCTTTCAAACTCCTTTCAAAAAGTTATTCTTCACTCAGCAATAAAAACTATGTTTAGCTAAATGTTTTAGTCCCGACAGACTCTTTCTTTAAACGTCCCTGTCTGCTTATTTGACCTATTCTTTGCGAGGACATCTTTGTTTGATAGTGTTTTGGCACATTTTGTACAAACGCATCAGATTTCAGACATTATAATCTCTGTTATTATTCACTGCACCTTCTGATCTGTAAACTCCATAAAGGCCAAAGTACATGAAGAATAATTGGTCCAATTTAACAGTTGTGTTTAAATGTATTCATGTCCACATCTTTCTCTAACACTTCTTAACCTTCCATTTTTTTTTTCAAACCTCCTTCATTAGCTTCTCTTTTGCCCACACACACATGAGAATGTCATTAAGGCGCTCATTCAAAGGCCAGTAATTAACATCAGGGGTGAGCTCAAACAGTCTATCTTAACTTAATGAGTTCATTACAACAGAACCCTGCTGATCCATCGCGTCTGTGGAAAAGTTTGCCTTGCTAAAGTTCAGAGACCTTTCAACTTGAAAAACCTTTGGATGAATTCTCGATCTGTTCGGAAGAGAAATCCCGATTAAATATCTTTTAAACCTAATCTGGTAAAAAACAAAGAGAAGAACATCCAAAGCTCCTCGGCTCAGTATACATCTTTTAATTTTCTACACACATTCATCTTCCCCTCAGGAAACGCCGATCCCTTTAACTTTTCATCGCCGGGGTAAAAATCGAACTTTCACCAAAACTTTGTCCAATTATTTCAGATTATTTTCCAAATGAAACCAACAGCATTCCCCTCAGCGAGAGCGATCACAGTCAACTAGAAAACCAGACATGATAAGTTCTACTTCAGAAAGAAAATGGTAATTGTTGCATTGGAACGGTCTACACAATAAATGCAAAACACAACTTAAATGTTGTTAACGGTGTTAAATCGTCCTCACACACACAACACACCTGAACAGACGTATGTGTGCCTTTATTTTATTTTCTATTCTGTTTGTTGCTGTATTGTTTTCTCCTTTTCTCATTTTATTCTCTGTTCTCGTTTATACTTACATTTTTTTAAAAGCCTCCGTGGACTGGTGTTGTAAATTAGCATCTTGTTATGAACACTAAAGGCCTCTGGTGCCTGTTAATGGTTGAATGTTGCTGCACCAATATTACAGTTTTGTTAATGTCAGTTAATAAACTAAACAGCGAGTGCTCCTACTAACGAGCAACTTTATTGAAATAAATAGGCTGCCATATTTGGATTTTCCACATCCAGTGTTCAATATATCAACTTCGTGTGTCTGTGAAGGTACACACTCTTTTCTTTATCCATCTCTACACACGTCTTACCTCTTTTGAGATTTTCCTACTAATCTGGTTCATGTTTCAGTCATCACGACCTGACATTCAGCGCAATCTAATCCTGTTAAGGTCAACATTTATTATTGATTCAGCGTTGGATCATTGCTTTTAAAGGTTGGTTGACATAATAGTGTCCGTCTGTTCCTTCAGATATCATCAAGATCATCGATACGACGAACAAAATGATAAATTACACGTTCCAATGTTCAGGGTCCTTCAATAAAAGATGCGGCAGTGATTCTCATACTGTCAGCTTCTCCTTTTTCTGCACAAAGGTACAAATGATATATTCCTGATGTCCTGGCACACATAAGAATAACAGAAAAATGGGTAGATGTATTTGCAAAGGCTACATTGAGGGATGTGTACACTTAAATTTAAAGTGATAATCCACCCAAGACATACATTCAAGTATCAAACTAAAATCTATGTAGACTGTTACATAACTACGTGGGGGATATTGAAGCTCTAACTTTTCAACCATACATTAATTTTGTGTGATGTTTATTGCTTTTAATACATTTTGGGTTGATTTTTTTTTATGTTTGTGACAACTTTTCCCCGCTTTACTTTTATTTCCTTAATACTTTCTTTGCTTTTATTTTTATGTCTGTCATTTCACACTGTCACTGCCGTCGTCCGCCCTCAGGCTTTGTGAGTCACCCTGCAATGTTTCTTCTCTGGATGTTACTTTTTTACTGCTTTCTTACATAGTGAGAGTTTGAAGAGAGGCGGTGTTCGTGTCTCAAATCAAAAAAGAGTTTCAGCCTTAAATGGACCTTGATGTTGTAAAAGCCTTCAGTGCATTCATATAAACTCTGTTGTAGCACAGGCTTTGTCTGCAACTGCTTGAAGAAGACCAAGAACTCCAAGCTATTATGATAAGAGATATTATTCATAAAAAGCATGTTATGCAACTATTTAACCAGAAAATAACAGCCCTTCAAAATACTTTTGATCGCACACTCACTTGTACAACTCCAGTTCCAAAAGAATTGAAAAAGTTTTGACCTTGCACGATCCTTCCTCGTGAGCGGTTGAGCCTTTGGAGGACGTCCCTTTCAATCATACCCAATTACCAACTAAAGCTGTGGTTGGTAAGATTGTAGAAATCTTGCCATCTAGCAGGGAGATCTGTTAGTGGCTAGTTTGTTGCATAGTCTCATAAATGCACAGACAAAAAACTCTAAAACTCTAAAATGCCACATTAATATGAACACAAGCAAAATAGCCATCACAAAGGTACCAGTCCTTAAAGGCTACCCAGTGCAGCATTTACTTCTTACTACTGTAGGTGTGTGCTTTGTGCTAATGTTACTTACTTACTTACTTGTTACTTACTTTACTTGATTCTACTAAGCCAGTCTCTCTGTTCTCTGGCTCAGAGGCTGTGTGCTTTGTGCTAATGTTATTTGGTTAGCTGCTGAACAAGTATGTTGCTGCCACCATAGCTCTGTTATTTGGCTCAGGGGCTGTGTGCTTTGTGCTAATACTACTTGGTTAGCTGATGAGCGAATCTGTTGCTGCCGCCAAGTCTCAGGTCTTTGGCTGAGGGCCTGTGTGTTTTGTGCTAAAATTACTGGGTTAGCTTCGCTTTGGCTCAGGGGCTGTGAACGTTGAGCTACTCGGTTAGCTGCTGAACGACAGTTTGTCATTGCTGCTACCACTTATCATACATCAGGTCAGGGGCTGTATGCTTAATGTTACTGAAGTAGCTGCAGGGGCTGTGCACTGTGAGCCCAGCAAATTGTTGTTATATGTAAACCAAAAAAGGCTCTTATTTGCCATTATCAAATATTAATAACTTAACAAAAATAGCTTTAGGGTGGAATAAATGTGTTCTTTGAGCCCTCAACAACTTTCCCGGTCTCATGTTGTTAACGACCCCACTTTTCTACATGTTGAATTATAGTGTGAAGTGATGGCCAGGAGGAGGCTTTTAATATGTGCATCAGATGAACTGCATATTCAATGTTTATATGTTAACACAAGTTATTATTTCTGCCTTATTTAGTGGATATGATGACTGGATTACGTTCCTACATAATGTGGATCCAAAATAAATTCTCCCTTTCATTTGATCAGTATGCTCTGAGAAGTTTGTTCAAAGATATTCAAGCTTCTTTGATATGTGTGAAATATCTGGGCGGTCTTCCCACACGCTACATTATACTGTATATCAGAGGAAGTTAAGTTGATGCCGGCGAAGTGATGAAAACCCATAAAGAAACCAGAAGATGATTGTAAATCAAAAGCGACGTCTTCAGCCCTCTCATGTTGAAATAAAAGTCTCTTTTCTTTTTATGGAGGGAGTTTCACCAAGTAAACCGTGAGTCATAAAAGTGAAATTGACAGAACTTCAGTCAGAAGCTTCCATAAAGTCAAAGTGGAAAGAAAGTAGATTTTGCTTTGCTCTCGTCAGATATTACTGGATCTATCAGCGCTAATGTTTTGATGTTCGGGGCTTCATATAAAGTCAAATAAAGTTAATAATATCGGGTGCTTTATATTCACTGGAGGACATCTGAGATAATTTACTAGACTTTAAAAAGTAATAATCAAGTATTTTAATAATAAGATGAACCTTTTGTGCCATAAAAGCTATTATAAAGGCTGCTGCAGCACCGTCTGCATGATTTAATAGCAGTTGACTCATTGTAGCTTGCGGGTAAAAACCAATATCAATCTGCAGTTTCATGGGTTTTACTTTAGAGCAGTGATGTTCATAATAACACTGTGGCTGTCTAGTTTTCCTATACCCACAAATACAGTCCAACAAAACTTTTCTTTCAATCTAAACTACCCTTTGATGTAACAACGTAAATTAAAACTGCAACTGCTACAGAACTGAACCAATGCTGGTTGCCAATAGCAGCAGAATGAAATATGAAATATTCAAAGAAATGAGACTAGAGCACGTATTAATGACTGACTATGTAACTAGTCTTGCTCAAAAGGGGAAAAAAATGTATAAATGCCATGTAACTCCATACTAATAACACATCTTGGAAGAAGCAATTTCATTTCTGTCATTAGCATTCCTGCCAACACTGTGGTACAACGAGGCAGAATCAATAATGAGAAATAATTGTCTGTCAGTGTGATTCCTATGAGATTAGGTCGACTACTCCGAGGTGATTCAGCAAATTAACCACAAGCTTCACATCATCCATTTCTTATTTGCAATGATATAAAGCGAGATTACTTATTTTAGCTCATTTATGTACGTACACACAGAAACTGAAATTATTTTTCAGCCACATTAACATTTAGGGTTAGGACTTTCTTTTTTTACCAGGGTAAGGTGAGGTTATTGAAAACATCTGGTCAAGGATGTACCAGTCATACTGCATTCACATACCTTAGTGTTGTGTCAGTGCACATCAAGGTCAGACCTGTGATGTCTGTATTAGCTGACAAACCAAGACCGCCCCTGAGCTCCCAGTAAATTGCCTTTGCGCCGACACAAGAAGCAAACGCACAAAATGTTTTTAAGCGGTGCAAAAGCACCCTAATTTGAAATAGATTTATTAACATGCTGTCCCTCAACATAATCCTGTCCAACCTCTATCCATTCAAACCAGACTTTCTGCTAATTGACCCTCAATTGATTTTCAGTTGATGGATGAGCAGCTGCCGTGGGGCCCCCGAGGTGAGCCGAAGGGTTTGGCATTAAACAAACATCATTCAGGGGGCCCAGCTTGTTGGTGGCAGGATGATTGGTGGGCTTCAAATGAGAATCACCACAGAAGGAAACATCGACTTGCTGGTCCCCTCTGATGAAAAGGCCTCAGGAAAAATAGCAGGGTTCCTTTTTTTATAGATGGAACAGCAAACGCACTGAACCACCGCAAATGAGGTAAGCTTCGGTTTGTTGTTCTGATGAAGTCATGCTACTGAGCCACCACAAAGGGAACAGCTTGAGGCAGGTGGTTAGGTGTCTGACAAACACTTTGGTTCACATCCAGGTCTCCAACTTACAGCCATCAATAGTTTCTTTGGGCCATGACAGTCCTCTTTCTCCAGACGGGAATCAGACAAAACATCCGCACACTGCAATAATAACTCCCAGCTATTTAAACCGAGCAATTTTCGATCACCATTACAAAGCAGAGGAAGCAATAGCTGTACGCAGACACACTCATCACTCCGCTGATTGTGATCTGCAGGATTGGAAGTCTTTTGTCCGATTCCTTCCTTTCAGTTGCCCTTTGATCCAACACATCCATCCATCTTCTTCCACTTATCCAGGGTCGGGTCGCAGTGGCAGCAGGCTTAGCAGGCTTAGCGGGCTATTCCAGACATCCTTTTTCTCCAACAGCACTTTCCTCCTGGGGGATGGCCAGGCGTTCCCGACCAGAGTCCAGAGTCGTTCCCCTGGGGTCTCCTGATTGCATCAACACTTTAACTATATAGTTCCAGCTGCCTTAACGACAAAGCTGTTAGTCTTAGACGTTCCATGTACTCCACGTATGCCTGAAGATGCCTGAAGTGTAATTTGTAGCTTGTCTAGTCTTATCCTGTCCATCCAAACTGCTATCAAACTGCTGTAGAAACAGGAAAAAGGGATTTGAATCCCCAAATATCATGTGTTGATTGTCATGGCCAGTTTCTCAAATGCATCTCAAGGCTGAAAGACTGACCTTGGGTCTTAGATCATTTAATTTTAAGTTCGCACAACAGGATTTTAGACTTGAGTTTTTAAAGAAAGCTGACAAAAAGCACCATATCAGAGGAAGAACGGTGCACGCTCTGACCAAACATGCAATCCGGGAGATATATCATCAACGGTTAATATCTGATGCCCAAAAGAAGAGAAGCAGTCGTGGCAGCGTTGGATGGTGGAGGTTGATGTTTTCATTGCTACCACCATTACCAATAAAAGTCTAAGCGAGAGAAATGTTCACAAACAAGGTTGTGTTGTAAAGTTGTATTCAGGTTATGTTTAGTCACATTCGCAGCTGTCCGTGTGAGGATCAGTCTCTGTCCATTAAATGAGCCTCATCTCATTTTCTCAGAGGAAATTAAACGTGTTTGCCACTAATTGAATTGAGCATTGTTAGCGGCTTTATTTGATAGCTCTGCCCTGTGGTAATGGAAATGCAAATCCCCACCATGCCCGTCTGATGCTGTGACTCAGTTGTTAGGCTAAGGGGCCTGTGTGCTTTGTGCTAACATTTAGCACAAAGCACACAGGGTTAGCTGCTCTTTAGCTCAGGGGCTCTGTACTTGGAGCTACTCGGGTTAGCTGCTAAACGACAATCCGCTGCCACTCACTCATTCTTCAGGTCAGGCCGTGTGGAAAAACACCATCTGATGTTTCCCTGGAAATTATAGTGATGGACAAACAAATGAAATGCACTGTTAGCTTAGACAGAGTCTGTGAAGCTAAAGTGTCTCCTCTCATTGGGACTTCCATACAGCTCAACACAATGAATGTTTAATCCTTAATTCTTTAGTCATGGTAGATTATTGGAAGGCTCTTAAAAGTGAAACACTTATTTTCCAATCAGGATCCAGGAGCACATCTGCCACATCCACCCCTCTGTGTTGACACTGATGGTAAAACATGTCAGAGCTTTGTACTGTGATCAATATCCTGCGGATGAATGAGTTCCCGCTGTGAACAAAGGCCAGCCTCTCCTTTTTAATAAGCTGTCACAGCTCAATACGCTGGTACTCGATAACAGTAGGAATAATACATGTGAACGTTGCTCTAATAAATCCGTGGGTGGGGGCAGAGTGTCTCCTGTGAGAAAGCTGTTCGGAGGCTCGAGATAAAATTATGGAAAATGTCCGAATAAAAGGTTATTTGAGGTCTGCTTTCCAAGTAATTATGTGGCTTCCACCCTTTCAGGCTATTTTACTCGGATAGTTATTGCTGTGATGTTTAATTATGATCAGAAAGTATTTTGCTGTAAGGAGTCTTTTGTACAATGCAGAGAAAATTGCTTATGTCAGACTTTTTAAGTTTTCCCTCAGAGTAAAACGTCTTCCCATTTGGTCCGAACTGCAAACTTTGTTTCCCCGTATCCTTCATAAACCACTTTAATGTTCATTTTCTTACCATCAATCTTCTTGAAAGTCGTATCAACGTCAATATTCCTCCAGATATCTCACGGCTCATAAAGACGTTTCTCCTCCCGGGCCTCCATCGATCTCTCTGTCACAGAGTCGAGATCAAGATGTTGGTCAAGAATGATCTGCCACTGGGAATTGTTTTAATCAAGCGTTACACGTTGGTATCTGATGATCTGAGAAAGAGAGAGATCAGAACTATAATATTAGGGGGGAAATTACTGTCGACGAGAATGTCGGTGAGTGTGACGGATGTAGACGAATTGTCTGTGGTGCCGTTCTTGTTGTATTTTTTGTCCTTAAAATGATTGAGCAACTTTTGTTTCTTCCAATTTGTCACAGAATCTGTGTGGTATATTAGTTTTAGTTTTTATGGTTTTCTATTACAATCTATTTATTTATCTTACTGTCTATTTTGTACTAGATTTTTTTTATAATTTTGGTGCCGTGTTATTTCTATTCCTGGAAGAAGCAACTGAAACTTGACTGAATTACCCCCCTTTTGTTCAATAAAGTCAAAGTTATTTACTGAAAACTCTTTTTTTTTGGCTCCAAACAGCAATCTATCCTTTTATTCCATCATGTGGGCACAAAAACAGTATTTCTGGGGTAAGACGGTTTGGTTATTGTCAGTGTCCATACTGCGTATGTGGCATTTCCTTCTATTCTGGACACGAAGGCTATGCTGCACCTGATCATAGTGCAGTTTTTAAGCCTGCATTGTTGCACACTCCTTTAGTCTTTGGTTTCCCCTTCAGCTCATCACTCCACCCAGTTCAACACACCTGCTTCTCATCAAATCATCAGCCTGCAGTTCATCTTCCTCGGCTTCCCATCCATTGTCGTCTAGCTACACTTCACACTCCTGCTCTTGCTCCCTGTGGGTGTTTTTGCCTTTGTGTGATTTTTTTTTTTTTCCTACACTCTCAGCTCATCAGTCTGCCGGCCAGCTATTCCCTGCTGCCACACTCCTTCATTCATCGCTGCTCACACCGGCCTCGCTCCAACATTCATCCCAGCCGCTCTGGACCTCATACTCCCTCACCAGCATTCATCAAAACCTTTACTGCACTCGGGTCCAAGCTCGTATTCAAGACAGGTAGGACGCCAAGGCAAAGACACAGGTGAAAAGATTTCCGCTTACTTATTCTGGGGGATTTTTTGACTTTGACATTTTGAAAATGTGTCTGTGCTGCTGCTGGTCACAGCTACGAAACAGGAGGAGCAGGTTGGTTGTAGAACTGGTCTGACTGACAGCTGTAATAAATATTGATCCCGCTATAATAAATAATAACGAAAAAAGTTAGTTGAGAAAGTTTGAGTTATAGATCTATGGGAACTGTAAACTAGTGTTCTAATAAAACTAAGAGATTGGCAGAAAGAAAGATGAATAGAAAAGGAAATTGGACGAGAGACTAGAATTGGAAATCCACCATGTGGAGCAGGTTGATTAGAGCCAGACGAGGTTAAAGAAACATTGATTTCTCTCCCTCTCGAGACTCTTTCTGATGGACTTTCTGTTCAACGATGAAAACACCAACGTCTCCACCAACACTGGATACTGCATACATTAATATCCACTCCAGGTGCTTTAACGTAATCGAGAGTTTCTCTCTGTGTGAGGAGGTGAAAGAATGGCTGGTTCTGATTATTTATACATTGATATCAGACTTGGCCTCTCGCAGGGAGATCTGGAGCTTCTCAAACCTTTTCTGCAGACTGGTTTCAGGTTCCAATAGTAAATACTGGCCTGCACCTCAGTTATATTTAAACCATTTATTTTACTTGACTTTATCTCATAATTTTATAGAAGAAACACTAAAAAAAATAAGGAAAAAATCAACCCAGCTGCAGGATAAATGTTAGCCAAGTGTGTTTCTGCACGTTGCTGTATGTTGTTATGTTTAGGTTGAACTTTCTTGCTCTGTGTTTATGCTCTGATCAGGTTTAGGAAAGCATCATGGTTTGTAATAAACCTAAAGCACCAGGTGGTTAATTACCATATATCGTGAACGTGATATTTCCCGTTTAGTACAAATGTCAAGCTCAGATGTTACGGTGGTTTGCAGAAACTTTAACTGCTAACGTAATTACTCGCCATCGAGGACAAACTCCCGCCTCCAGAAGATAACTTAGAAAAGTGCCTGTAAAGGTTTTCTGTGCACAGAAGCTCGTTAAAACCCATTTAACGGCTATTGTTAGGTGACGACCTTTAGTGGCCGAAGCAATTATGGTGGGAGCAAAGGAAAAAGGTTACGTGATGTAGTTTAAAGAGCGAGGAGTCTGCACACCGAGGAGGTCGGGGTGAAAAGAGGACTACAGTTTCTCTCTATTACCAGTAAAAATGCTCCCCATCGATGCGTTTCACTATAATGTACTCGATGTGTTGGGAGAACCGGCTACTTTCTTCTTCTGAGGTATTTGAGTATGACAAGTTGTTGTGGTCTCACACTTTCTCTGAGTTAAGGAAAACTGCATCGATCTCTGCAGTGGGCGACGGAACAGAATGGTGAAATATCAATAAGTCTCTTTTAAGACAGCCGTGTGCCGACAGACTTCCAGCGAAAACTGACCGCATTGATCAAATGACCCGACGAAACCCATTTAAACTCCAGCGACTTTATGTGCGCTCTCTAAAATTGATGTCCCTGCAGTCAAAGATCTGGGGTCACGCTCAGTTCGGAGAAAGTTAAAGGAAAAATTCAATCTCTCACACTCCTTCAGTAAAACATCATTCGGCGGGAGTTCAGTGCTTTCCACGATCTGTTTCATGATGAAGTGTTATTAAATTCTTTGGTCTCCTGCACTTCCCAGAAATGTTTCGACAGTTCTCAGAGAACAGAGCTGAATCTGTTCTGTCTTGGTTAAAAATAACTCGTCCTGCGCCTGCAGTGGATTCAGAGACATCGCCGGCTTGTAAAAAGCAGCTCAGGTTTGGCTTCTTCTTCGCGAGTGAAAAAATGTTTCAGACTTCCACCAAAATGAGATGAAAACATCTTTTGGCGCAACTTTGAAGAATGAGAGTGACGAGCTGATGAGGAGAGGGTTTCATCAGACAGACTGGTGGTGTAACAGTCTGAGAGGGAAGAGGAAGGAAGTCGTCTGTGAGACAGAGCGACCAGACGTCCCCCGGAAAAGTGTTTTCAAGAGCGCGTTAAAAATAGACAGCAAAGAAAGCTCACAGGTCACGTGGGCAGCGGAGCCTACGAGTTAACGTCTCAATCATGTTGTGCTCGCTATATCAGCTTCGTATCAGTCGTCTGCTAAATACTTGCTCTGCTAATCTGAGAGAAAACTGATGTGGAAAACTAGCAAGTGACAACATCACATCATCCACGTGTTTTTGAAGCAGCTGCAGGTCTGAACTCAGAGCCGTCCTATTTGTCACTCAGTGCGTTTACATGCACAGCTTAGTCGGATTACAGCCATAGTTCGACTTTGCTACTCAGTCAGACAACTGCAATTATCTGAGTATACATGCCGGTGAGAAAATCGGATTATTGGGCCAGAGCATGTCATACCCCGGTACGCTAGGCGGCGCTGTGCCCGTTTCAACTAGTGGTAACAGAGACACCTCCGGCTGACCTCTTTACGTCACCAGCTGCCTCAGCATTCAAGAAAGCTGGCGTACGAAGAGCGAGACGAAGCTCCATCTTTGTACACTTCGTATGTGGTGTACATGATAATTACACAGACTAGGTGCACAATGGCGCTCTTTCTTAAGGTGATTTCGGAGGAAAGACACTGCCGCCGCCGTCCGTCTACTTCCGGCTCACGGCCCCGGGGAAAAATCTCGCGCCTGCGCAGAACGCAAAAATCCGATCCGATCCGCTGGAACGTATACATGCAGGAGTAATGCGACTATCAATCGAATAATCCGGGTGCTTTAACTCGACTATGAGAAATCCGATCCGGTCCGATATTAGTCAGACTAAGGTTTATACATGCATCTTAAAGATTCGATCATAGTCGGACTAAGCCAGTAATTCGGTTTTCTTGAGTGTCATGTAAACGCACTGAGTGTATTGTATTTTTTCTTCAAGCTCATCTTAAAGAGGGACGTACGCTTCACCTGTTCAGTAACTTAAACTTATTTTTCTCTTCATTCTATCATCTAAGCAAGATGTGAAATGCGCTCATGTTTATTTGCATTAACACCCCGTTATACAACTGACTACAACCCTGTCAGTCCAGCCTGTGTGTCAGTCTTTCAACTGACAATCCCTCATGCCGAGGTGTAATTTCTGGGTGTGTGCGAGCAGTGACGATACCTGTGTGTGTGTGTGTGTGTGTGTGTGTGTGTGTGTGTGTGTGTGTGCGATCCTCTTCCCTCCTCATGTTTTAGCTCACCGAGCTCTGGAGAAGTCTTGCCGACCTCCTCAACACAGGCCTTCCTCCCCTCTGACGCATCAGGTGACATCCATATTTTAGACAGCAACGTCTTATGAGGCTTCACGGTTATTTTAGCAGATAACCGACGATTCTTAATTCCTGAGATTAACTCCAGCTTCTGTCTCTGCGTACTGATCTTGCTGTCAGCCTCAGATAACCTCCTCCGTCTGCAGCCTTCTCCACATTGTTTGCTGCCTCCTGTCAGTTAGTGTCGAGCAGGTCAGTCTGACTGAAGGAAACCTGTCAGCGCACCGACTCCAGCTCCACTTCACAGACAGGAAGATAATATCTCAGGGTTCAGAGTCTGTGCTGGAGATCTGTGAAGCATGTGTGACGAGCATATAATACATGTCCACTTCTATTAACACCCAGATTAATATTTACTGTAAGGCTGTCAAGTGATTATCTAATGATGGTTACACATCTCGCACTACATCTGCAAACACCAGTATATTAATGTCATTATCGCAGTGAGGAGCGATACTTATATATTATATATATTATGGATATTGTGATATATGAATAGGATATTGAATGGTCAGATTGGACGGTTCTGTCCGTCAATACCTTGAATTTATACTTGAGTATCTTTAATTTCATGCAACTTCAAACTAAAGACTTTCTCCTCTGCTACACCTCAAATATTGTACTTTGTAATCTGATTTCTTTAGTTACTAGTTTCTTTTCCGCTTGCAATTTTTTAAATCCAGTTTGTGTCATATGCACACCGTAGATCTCGCTGTAACTGAAGGATCCTTTTACCTGTCGAGGAAAAATTCTCCTCCTTCCGAAGCTAAAATAAAGTCTTTACAAACCCTCTCGGTTAGCTTGAAAATGCATCGCCACAACGCTTAAACCATGAACAGTTGACTCTGTTGTTCAGCATCGCTACAACTGTGTGACGCATCCTGAAGATCAAACTTCAGCTGACAGCAGAACAATTACTAAAGTCCAATTACATGAAACAGAAATGATCCCACACAACAGTGGATCATTTATTTGTTGACCTTACTGAGGACAGCTGCTGTATGTTGACATTAAATAACTGTTGTATGGCGCCTCGCTTCCTCTATCCAGCAGCCCTGGGCTGTAAAAATGCTTCTGACCCGCAAATGAATTCGCACGAATTGTCTAAACGTGTCACGTGACCTTGAAAACAATCAGGAAGTGTTTGTCAAACACATGACCTCGTGTTGTTTGATGGAGGTCAGACGGACTCCATTCATTTCCCTTCCAGCTAAAGTCAAGATAATGAGTAAACACACCTCCTGAAAGTTCACGTTCCTTTATTTACATTTGCCTCTGGAGTGTGTGTGTGTGTGTGTGTGTGTGTGTGTGTGCAGACTCACCTCATCTCCTTTATTGTAAACAGAGACGAAGCAGGCTCAATTATTCACCCTCCTGCCTCGGGCAGCGTTCGATCAATGTTCGTGATTAACATGTTGGGATAAATTAGAAACAACAACATTCAGGGTTAGTGTGACACGCGGGAAACTGAAAACACTAACAGTTTTAAAGATGCAGTGATCTCTGTCTTGAAAAATATCAGACCGTAGAGGTAAGACGACGTTTGATCTACTGGACAAATACGTGACCTGCTTTGTCCTGAGAAGATGAGACCTCACAGACAATCAGTGCCCTCGATGATTAAAGGTGCAATATGTAAGAATTCGTGTTTCAACAGAGTCAGAATTCAATGACGTCTCCGTTTTGTGTTGCAGAGATTTCTATTGAAATTAGAAAGTATACGAGTATTACGGTAGTCCAATCGTAAAACAACACAAACGCTCCCCCGCTGCTCCGAGCGCCCACTCCAGTCTATAAAGTTCACATAAATAAACTGTAAGCTGAAGTTAGACGCTCCTTAAAAAGCTTGTAAGTGGACTTTGAGTTGTTTCAGCAGTGAAAGGTTTTATATTAGTGGCTCCCCTCTTGTGGAAAACACAACTTGACATTTTCAAACAGAGAAATATCCGCAAAGTGACAAAACAAAAATGTGATATTACTTTCTAAATGTCAGCAGCCATTTAAGCCGCGCGGGTGTGTAACTTTAGATTAAATTCAAAGTTGTTGGATGACAGAAGGTCTGACAATTACACTTCACATTTACACTTCAGACAATTCCACTTTATTTTGTCATAATATTTCAGATCTTAACTTTTTTTTATGTCCAATAATCGTTTTTAAAGCTCGAACAAACCGTAAACTGCAAGATGCTGCAGGAAAAATCCTCTGAACTGACAGATATATTCATGTCTTTTTACTTTGGATTCCAAAATGAAAGTTATCTATTATCCCTCGAGTGGTGAATCTTCATATTTGATTATGATACACAGTCTTTTATCATCTAGTACCTGATGAAACTCTGAACATGATCGTCAGCGCTGCCCTTTGAATTTGAATCGTTTTTATTTATTGGATTTCTGAATCAATAGTTTTCAATTCTGTCAGACTGAAGGACATATAATATTAATCAAAAACTCGCTGCTATTTGCTTTAGTTACTGACGCCTCCACCCACAGGTGGGTCAGGGTTCAGCTGACGAGCTGTCTCATTCAAGGACGCTTCATTTTCTCTTGTTGTTGCCCACGCACTTCTTCTGATTCCCCCCCGCATTCCCCTCCGAAAGGTATTATGCTTCTTGTCACTTGTATGTTCGACCTTCACTGTGCAGAATGATGGCTGGGTCGGTTTGACAAAGGAAGCTGTTTTCACACATCTGCTTTCTCTGTAAATGTGACTGTACGCAGTTAACAAAGTGGGTCGTTGAGCAGGTACACTGAGGATGGACGTGAAGTATCTGCTTGGACACGGATGCTGGATGAGGGAGGATGCCAATGTCACTTTAAGATCTACTGTAAAGCAAACATATTATACTGATTTATTTCGGATTACTCCCAGAATAGACGTCTTTTTATCGCTCGAAAAACACACCAGTTGTTTGTCTGGGCGTCCATTTCTGCAGGACTGTACTCCCCCTCCATCTGAGACACTTTGTTTTTACAAGAAGCTAAAGAAAACATTGACGGAAAAAGTAAATTGTCTCCTCTTACAGCAGTTAAAGAGATTATTTGGATATTTTGGACACAACACTGACCTTTAAACATCAGCCAGTCACTAACGTTGTCAGTGTTTTGATGCAGTTTGAGTTTTGTGAGTTTTTCAAACCGTCTGTGTAGAAAAAAAAACGTCCTTTTGTGTTTATAAGTTTCAGTCAAGCTCACTGTGACCGTTTTTCAAGATATAAAGTTGATAGTTGATTGCCTGTCAAATACTGATGCTTTGGACCAAGGAGCAAACAAATCAACTGTCAAATATGAACAGAATTTTCTGGAGATATAATTAGCCGGGACAGGTTGACTCATTCACACACTCAACAAACAACGTGTGTAAGAACAGAAAACAGCAATCAATCGACATTCTGCGACAGTGTCGACTGGGCAGATGGTCACTTGTGTTGCATTTGCGCACTTCTGATGTCCCACATGCTGTTCACATACGCATGCATCCAATATGACAGTTGGCTCTTTTGCAATTCAGATCCCTGATCTGAAGCTACAGCTGATAGAACATACAGTTCATATCTGTAGAGGAGCGACGACGACGTCCACGTAGTCAGAAGGACCGGCTGGATGGTCGGGTTACACAAGCACGGAGGGGAAAGTTGTTTGTGTCGGGTGAAATCAACAGTTATTGTAACTTACTAACGTAGTTAAGCGACCTCACGTACAAATGTAACTTAAATGACTTGCATGACGTACACACTTTCCCCCAAACATGAATCTTTTCCTGAACCTAACCAAGTAGTCTCCTGCGATGTTCAAGCTGTTTTGGGAACGGTAACATAGCTCTTTTTGGGAATCACTCACAATCCACCTGTTCAGTCGTTTAGGTATGCAGATGTCTTACAAACACATGTAACATCCTGTATAACCCTCAAAACAGCTTCAGTGTTGCAAACTCATCTACATTGTTCTTTTATAAAAGAGACGGCCTTAAATTCTGCTTAATTGACGGCACACCAACCTGACTCACTCCTGAATCCCTCCAGGTACGTGTTGGGTCCGTGTCCGATCCACCACAGCGGCGGAGCTGATTAGTTTCACTCTAGTCTCTGTGTTTACTTCCACGGGCTACGCTGCATGATTGCTTTACTAAAATAGACTGAAGTGGGTGTTTCACAAAGCCATCAAACTCTTTGTTTCCATGTCATTTACTCTCTTGTCATTTCAGATCCTTCCACCATTCTCCAATCAACTCACCTACTTGGCCACCTGAACACCTGTTCCCTGCTTTCTGTTGTTGTTTTGCTGTTTGTCTCTTCTGGCTCTGAATTTTAAACACTTTATAGTTCACTGTTTGTGCCAGCAAGGTATCATTTAGTGTTATTACGACACACAAGTGGCGTGTTTGTTCTGCACCTAACATTTCGTCAGAGCTCTGACGGGACTCGCTCTGTTCATCATGACGCTCCGGTTGCTCTGAGTAATGCTGAGGTTTTCCCACGAAACGCGTATACAGTTCTTTTATTTTCCACTTTATTATTGTTGGGTTTTTGTCAACGCTGAATCGCCTCAAGAAAGTCATTGTGACATCACGACAAGCTCATGTTTGTTGGCATGTTTTGTGTATTTTTGTTTGTCCTTGGTTTGTGACCTTCTCTCCTTTCCTTGCATTTTTTTCTCCTTGTGTGTGACGATAGGCAGAAATTGCACCATCGGGTTAGAAGCAGGCAGGAGGTTGTTAGGGAAGGTTGGAAGTGTTCAGTGACTGCAACCGGCCCGAGTTGTTTCCCCCCTCAGGACCAATCAGCAGGCCCGGACATCAGTAAGCCTCCCAGTGCTCCTGCTGACCAGCCCAGGCCGGTAAATGGTTGAATGCAACAATCAACAACAATAGATGCTATCATATCTCATGGGGCTTCGATCAATGGTCAGCAGTGATGGAGGTGAGCTGCCTGTAAGCATATAATAAGGACTGGCATCATTTAAAAGGTCAAAATACATAGAAATTAAATTAGTTACCAGGTAACGGACCAAGTTTCTAGTTGAGATGTTTGTCAAGGTTGTTGGTGATTGCCAGCTCTCAACAGTATTTATCTATCGTATTTAAGTTCGCTACGCTGACTTAGCTCGAAGGTCACGTTTTGTAATCCGACATCAAAACAAAGCAATGAAAAGATTAACTTCACATTTCACCACACAGCAGCTGATATCATACTAATCAACTTCAACGTGTTGTCAGCGAGGAGAACTGAAGGTCAGGCAAATCAGCTGATTAATCAACCACACAATCAGCCAACATGTTATTAGTCAAGCACATCCAGCTCACCTTTAACTTTGAGTCCTGTAATCAGTCATCATCTATTATTCTATCAGCGCGCCTTGATACGTTTTTCCCACTCGGCAGAGAAAATACAGACGGATCCACGATCCGTGTCTCGATACAATAAAGGAATTCAATCGAGCAGGTCAAGACTGCACAACTGCAGAAATTCGAACAATTTCTCTTCATTATCGTCATAGATTTAATATCCATGACGAAAATATAGTGAGTGAGAGAGAGAGAAATGTATCATGCTTTATTTTCAATCAATGACGTGTGTGTGTGCTTCTCTCCTGTGTTGTCAACATAAGGCCACAGTAATGAACCTATTTATGATTTGTACGTGATAGATAGATGTAATAATCTGAGCGTTCAGGTCTGGTTGTGCCGTCTCTCCCTGCTCATCGAGTCATTGTAAAGTTTGTTTGTCAGTGAGGAGGAAATACTTCTGAGAGCTGCTCTGCTGCCTGATCAGCAGGTCGTGCAGAGGATGGAAGGTGTCGTCCAGGATGGTCAGCAGTTTGTGCACCACACTTCTCTCCACGATCCCGTCCAGGATCTCCAGAACCGCCCCCAGTACAGAGCCAGCTTTGTGAAGTCTGTTGTTGTCGTTGGTCCTGATGCTGCTCGCCCAAACAGAAAGCTGCACACATTAAATGATATATATCCATTAAGAACAAAAGACTAACTAAAATTAACTTCAGTGTAATAAAAATCCTTTACTGCACTATAAATGAACAATTATGTGATTACCTAAATGACTGGAGACAGATTAGTTCTCTTCAAAATTATACAAGAATCCTTGTTTTTTAATTAATTCCTGACGAAGTTGTCTTACACTCATTACTACTGGTATGGGTAGTAAATAATTATAAAGACAATGGTTCTAAATTACAGCAGGTTTAAAGTGAAACTCTCCAAAAGCAACCAAGGCTTTATTTGCAATTAAATACGAGTCAAACCTTCGTGCAAAAGCATAATTACAACGAAAGAGGCACTTTTTAGATTTACTGTAGTTTAGTTTATGGGCAAACTCATTTTCAATGGAAGGGCACTGTTAGCATCAAAATCTCTTTGTTTAAAACACTAAGAAGTCTCGACACAACATGAAACTTTGCTCGTAGTATCACCAGGGTCTCTACACATGAACACGAGCATTGAGAACATTGTTTGTGTACACAGAGTTACTAAAAAGAAGGTTGAGAAGGTGCGACCTAACAGGCAGGAGAGTAATGGTGGACCGCTCCTCAAGCCTGCCTGTCAGGTCGCACTCGGGGATCGACACGTTTAGCCTGCGATGACGGCGGGGAGCGGAACAAGCTACTGCTAACGTGAGTTGTTCAAAAACCTTCTTTTTAGTAACTCTGTGTACACAAACAATGTTCTCAGTGCTCGTGTTCATGTGTAGAGACCCTGGTGATACTACGAGCAAAGTTTCATGTTGTGTCAAGTCTTCTTACTGTTTTAAAAATAGAGATGCTACCATAAAATTGCCCGTAACACTCCCATTGAAAATTAGCTTGCGGTAAATCTTTAAAGTGCCTCTTTCGTCGTAATTATGCTTTTACACGAAGGTTTGACTCATATTCAATCACAAATAGAAGCCTCGGTTGCTTTTTGGCGAGAGTTTCACTTTAACGCTGGACCTATAAGATGGCTGCCAAGTGACCACGTCTAGTGTTTCATATCTGTCAGTTACGAGTGTTACTAACACCCTCATTTTACCCATCAGGCATTTTATGAAGTTTCTAAGGAATTTTTGTGTTTCCTGACAATAATTTCATCACAAATATGAAAATATGAGGATCACATCCAACCAAAGTTGCAGTCGTATAGCCTCAAACAGCGCTATCTGTTATCACTGTGTGGTGTTTTGGCCTGATGGCAGCCTCTCTTTGACTATCTGCTGTCTCTTCTCACACTCACAGCTAATAACAAAGCTTCAGACACAAAGTTGAGCTGCCTCTGTAAGCAGCCGTTGACCCAGATGCTGCAAACTGGCCGACTCTCAGCCCCTAATTGGCCCAAGTCCACTCCTTCAGGAGTAACGATATACTGCACTGCACATCGCCGACGCTGGCTGACATTTCATACGTCGGACTTGCAGCTTAATGTGACAACTGGCTTTCTTCGGTCCTATTATCCTTGTCTGAACACACAAATGACACAGCAGGTTCCGTCTATTTGCTCAAAGGTCGACAACTCGAAAGCACATCTGTGATCAAAATGTTCAGTCAGCCTCTTTTTACAAACTCATTGAAAATCCATTAAAGCTGAACATCATCGTATCGGTACGGCTGCACACTCCCGCGCCTCGTAAATCGAGTGTTACTCCGTGAAAATTGAAATGTATATAAATGGCGTAATCTCGAGAGGATCTGCAGCACAGGTGGCTTCATTTCAATTCAGTAATTATCGCACTCGAGCTCCTTTATTGTGTTGAGCCGGACTCCGAGCACAGTACGAAACCTTTACCCTACAATTCAACGTGCTGAGCGACGACCTGATTACAGCTGTCAGCAGCGATCCAGTCTCAGCGAGAGGTGATGACGCTCACAGTGGGACAGACACGTTGTTTAAATTCTCAGATTGACGAGCTCTGCATTGTAAAACTGAGCAACCAAATGTACGGACTGTAAAGATATCCAACTTGAAATAAACCATGGGGTTGATTAGTGATTAGAGGTAATTATCTGTAATTAGAATCCAACATGTTGCCTCTGATCACATCAGTTTTGTAAACCAGGAACAATTAACTGAACTAATCCTTCATTATCAGCTGATGTGGTTAAAAGCGTGACACAATCACGTTGAAGAGTTTATCAGAAGCAGGCTGAAAAAAGCTTTACTTTCCGATGTTTCATGCCTGTTTCACATCTGACCTGTGGATAATACTCGATTTGGATGTGGACTTTGTGGAGGAATAAACTCCTGGAGTCACGTCAGATTCTGCTCTGATTTGTTTACCGACGAGAGGAGAGCTCGAAAAAGTGGATTCATCTTCACTCCTGTTTATCAGCCTGACTGCAGCAGTGATCAGGTGACAGGTGATCTCTGTCGGGTGGTTCTGTTCCGTAATGTTGACTGCCGACTGGAGCTGGAGTGGAAACGTATACCTTACTTCATGGACGTAACGTTACAGGGAGGAGAGGGGAAGAAGATGTTCACAGACCGGGTCGATGTTTTAATGTTTATTCTTATTACGTTTAGTCTCATTCACTTCCTTCCTTCCTTGCTCACTCCTGGAAGTTATAGCGTCAAGCAACCAAAGGAAACGCAACAAGTAGATGTTGAAATATTTTCAAGAAGTAAGAAATTCAGTCATCCACTATTTGGGTGAAGTTTTATATCCGGAAAACATTTCTGGAGCTTCACATTTCTCAGCAGTTCTTCCGATTTTTCCTCTTTCTTTACAGAATCCCACGGTGATCAACTTTGCTGTCGCCATCTCTGCTGATCTGATACTTCACAGGGTCGTTTCTCCTCTGAAGTGTCGGAGCTAAAACAGTCTCATCGGCTTTGTTCTGAGTCTTTACCTCTGAAAAAGTCTGACTGCCTCGTTTCTGAACGCGGGCTTAAAGGATGAAAGACGAAAAGATCCAAATTAAGGTAAATGTTTGAAGAAGTATCCGGATAATGACGTTCTAAATGTGTCTTTGAACAACTTGATTTGGTTGGGTGAAGGTTTAAATTTCACACTCGTCACGCTCTCTGGGGGGATTTTTCACTTGAGATGACAGAAGATTTACTTTTCATGCTCCACGCTGGATTGAACACATTCCTCTCGTAGGTGCCGCATCAGATTCCGAGCAACGTTTTAACTAAATTTAGTCCAAATACAGCTGTAAGACTTTTTAACAGGTGCTCGGGAATTGTTTCTGTCTTCTTTCAAATGGTAAAAAAACCTATTTATGTAAAAGAAACTGCTTGTTTGCGTGATACTGCAGCAGTGAAAGAGGCTCAGCAGCACAGGTGGCTCTTTTTAATTCCTCAATCGTCCTTTTCGGAGTTGCGATCATCGGCTGAGGCTGAGAATAAAACCCTCACCCTGTAATTCAGCGCTGAGCAAAGACATAATTACAGCTGTCATCTGTGATTTTGTCTCAGTGATGCATTGACGAGCTTGAGGAAATTGATAAAAATGAAGTCTATACAACTTGGTGTTCTGTATATTGTGAAGCATGTTGTGACTCCCCTGAGTTTCTGCCGTCTGCCGATAAAAAACAGATTGATTAAATGTCACGTATGAGCGATCAAATCCTCCCCTGTACATGTCATGTATGAAAAATAAATAATCCAAAACTCAGCGGACCTGCTGTCGAAGGCTTGCAACTTGTTTTTCCTCTCCTTCTCTTTTTTTTTTTACTGGGTCGCCCTGAAAATTCAATAATCCTTCATCAGTTCTCTTCTTCTCTCAGATCTTTCTTGTCCTCTATAAAGAAATATCAGCATGTTGCAGACGTCATACCTGACTCCAGGTCTGACACAGATGACGTCTGACTACACGAGGTGAGTTATTAATCTATTTATTTGCGTGTTGAGATGGTGCAGGTCACGGATGGATCACCTACTCACAAAGCAGATCCCTCCGCCTCGCTCTCTGCTGCCTCGTGTCATCGCCGAAGTTCAAACGGCAGCAGGAGCTCAATGAAACCCTTTTTCCTCGTGTGGCCCACTCACTCCCTACGTCAACACCTCCGTCTCTCTTATTCTGACTTGTCTTCTCAAAGACACCCCTCCAGCTTTTTGAGGCCTCGAGGCAGATCGCTCCAGGCTTCACAGGCAGCTGTGGGGAGGAGAGGATCGTCCAGACATCCTTTCAGACTGCCTCAGCGTCACTCAGCAGCGAGGGGAGAGTAACGACTAAAGGCCTGATTTCTCCAGGAGGGAGGTACCGAAACTCTCTGACTGACACACTGACCTCGAATAACACAGAACACAAACTAAATTTGACATTTTTCACTTTGTGTACAAGTACTGACGCCACGAGTTTCCAAACTCATCAGTACTCAGTAAACTGTCTTCATCAAAGATGTCGGGTTAGAGTTTGAAGATGAAAGAATTCTGCGGAGGCCCGGCTGGGTGAAATGACGGAGCGATCTTTATTGAAACAGATCTCAAGCCTGCGTCCGAACCAGTACAGCAAAGTAATGCCCAATGCTTCTCCGCTCGGCCAGAAATCCTCTCAAACCTTCGACCTCAGAACATCTACAAATGGCCATTTGCACGCATTTGTCTACTTCTTCTAATCGCTCACTTTGGTGGATTGAGGGTCCAAAGGGGAGTTGATCCATCTCCAGTCCATCTGGAATAGCTCATCTTTAAGACACCTGACCCTACTGGTGTCACTTCTTACCCCTCTAAAACTGACTGGATCATGTCTGTCCCTCCATGGAGATACAGATGCTTGAACATCTCCAAACATCTGGCACGAGGGCCAAACTCTGTTAACTTTAAACGCACACACAGAGCTGATTAACGGCTCCTCGACGTTCCCTCGTTCCAATTTCTTACCATCAGGAAAAACAACTTGTCACTGTTAAACCATAGCTCAGAATGTGTTGCCCAACCCTCGTGGGTTTACAGAACACCACAGGTGCAGTTGCATTTTATTTCATTACAAATGTACGAATTATTTTGCAGCGCGGTCTGAAACACACTATTCTACCAAATCTGCTTCAAAACACTTCCCCTCCTGAAGCCAGCCAAAATAAATCTGCGTAAATGGAGGACATTTAAGTCAAAAGTGCATTTCCTACATCGTCATAGAACGTAACTGTGCACAGAGGGATCTTTGCCTTTTGTTTAGATCGTACATCACTGACTGCTGGTCAATTACTTCCTGAAACAAAGTCCCATGGAGCCCACTGTCTGTGTCATCAACACAAAGGGTTGCACATTGTAGTGAGCTGTGAGCAGAATTTATTTGTGCGCTACAACTATTATCCTGTCAGAACCGCCAGCTGCTCATTGCATGACTGACATAAAACCCTGTCTTTCCGAACTCTGGAAGATGACGGAACAAAACCGCCCTAAATGTCACAAATACAGTTGAGCCCCTGGCAGACAAACCTCTGACTCAACTGAAACACCTCGCATTCAAGAAATAATACTCTGCCTCTGGCAAGCTGTGCTGCTGACCAGACAGCTGCACGTATTGCGGTGCCTTATCAAATTGTCCTGCAGACTCGTCCTGAATGCCAGAAATACCACCCAGTCTCTATCAAATCCACCAAGGAGAATCACCCCAGGGCCACAAATACTCGTTCCCTTGTAGCGTAGAAATGGTTTTACCTTTCGCACCTGGCAGAAATGTCTTGTGTGCTCCTCCATTAAATCTACCTGCTGAGAGGTGAAAGCCACCCCACGTTCAAGAAATGTCAACCTCCCTCTGTCAAATTTCCACTTGTGTGCTGTTCATCTAAAATGAAAATGAAGGAGTACTTGAAGTCTTTATTTCTTCAGATTGAACAGACTATTCTTTTTTTTTTTTTATCTGCCCTTCTACTCCGAAAGCTCAGTTTCTATTATGTCTTTAAGCTGCAAGCAAGAGATGAAGACACGGCGGAGCAGAGAGGGGAAATGAGGTGACATGCACTGAAAGTCACAAACCCGGACCACGAACTCGGCGAGGTGGGACGCGGCTTCAAACGACCCCGGGGCTCCAATTGAAGCACATCACAAAGCAGACTTCAAATAGCAGATTGAGGGAGGAGAGCGCTGAGGCCTGTGGTTAATGAAGATCAGAGGTCCTTGATTATTTTCCACTGACAGAACGTGTCCTCAGGTTTCTGTCGCACTCACAGAAGAACGAACACAGTCACTGAATGTCAAATCTGCAGCAGGCAGTTCAGCTGACGTCATACGCGTCAAATCGTTAAGTGTTAAACAACTGGAGTTAGTATCGATGTTTCCGAGGTGTCCCCGAAACAAACTTCTCTTTATTCCAAAGACGGGACAATCTTTCCTTTTTGCAGACGGTCCTAACCTCATCAGAGGATGATAGCTGGGTGTCAAATTGGCACATCCATCGCTAAAGCCTGAAGAATTCATGTGACACTGAACTCTGGCTCTTCAAAGAGGCGTGCATACATCAGAAGTTAAGTCAGATCACGCTGTGAGAAGTTTTAAAGGCGATAAGGACGTCCTGTCGAGCAAGAAACCGTGAATAATAAATCAAACTTGTGCGACAGAAATCAGTGAGACTGAACTGAAGGAGATGAAGGGTTAGAAATCTGAAGACGGGCTCCACACTGAATTATTATTCTGAGCCCCTCACAGTTACACTGACAACAACGAAACGAAAACACATATTGTGTGTAAAATAAAACCTGTTTCATTCGCAGGTCATCAGATATGTTTTCTCACATCCCTCAGTGTCTCATACAGATGCAGAAATCATTACAATACATGATTAACTGTCACAGTTTGTCTGGGTCGAGGCAGGATTTGGGTCGATGTTCTGTGTTTTATTTGAAGGAATGTCACCCGTGTGATGAGAGTTCGAGTCTCGTTTGAGGCGAACAGTCGCTGTTGACTGTCTCGAGTTACTTTCAGCAACTCCATGATCTTTTTCCTAAACCTAACCACGTAGTTTTGATGCCATTATTTTGATTGTTTGTTATCAGTAATGTGAGTACGGAAGATACTGAGGCACTGACTCCTCAAAGTTACGTCACATTCTGAGATCGACACTTCTCCACTGGCAGGACGGCGGCGAGCGGAACAAGCTGCTGCTAACGTGAGTTGTTCAAAAACCTTCTTTTTAGTAACTCTGTGTACACAAACAATGTTCTCAATGCTCGTGTTCATGTGTAGAGACCCTGGTGATACTACCAGCAAAGTTTCATGTTGTGTCGAGACTTCTTACTGTTTTAAAAATAGAGATTTTGATGCTATCGCTAAAGTGTCCGTAGCACTCCCATTGAAAATGAGTTTGACCTGAAAACGAAAATACCGTAAATCCTATAAGTGCCTCTTTCGTTGTAATTCTGCTTTTACATTAAGGTTTGACTCGTATACATTCACAAAATAAGCCTAGGATGCATTTAGGAGAGTTTCACTTTAAGTGAGGTCAAAACTGACGTTGGGTTTCACAAGAAGAGGAAATGAACAGCAGACTGTCAGCGTTTGACACACCTGTGCACCAAACCTCCGACACGGATGTGCCAGTCTTTATAATATAACAGCCGACTTGCTCTGAGTGTGTAATATTTCCCTGGATGTGTTTCCACAGCTGCATGTGTCTCTTAAAGACACTTACACATCCATATGAGACGCTAACAGGCACAACAAAACCTGACAATGAGAGATAAACTTGCTCAGCGTTAATTATCTCCGCTGAATTGTTTCGCTCCTCTCTGATGGCTAAGTTGTAATGAAATATAATGTAGTAGTTTGACCATAGCTACAGTTTCTGCCGCTCACAAATAGTCGCTGTAAGTGTCGACCAGGTAAAACCTGAAGTCATTAGTTGTTATTGTGTTATTATGTGTTTATTGAATAGCAGCGAGGGTGGAAATGTGAATCTGCTGATGTTCAGAACATCAGGTCGAAGAGTTCATGTGAGGTTGACGGTCGAAGCACAGGGCTCACATGAAAAGCTGGATGGAAACACACACACACACACACACATAAACAGAAACACTGTGAGTGGCTGTATGTATTTTTCATTTCCCGGCATACATGCATGAGCACACACTCAGACTCACGATCATTAAAAAGCTGTTTTGGTTTGTTTTTTAAAAAGCGGCGGCCCTTGACGAGCGAACGCTGACGAGTTTGAAGCTCTACAATGGAGCCCGCGCTCATCACAATGATGAAATCCTCCACAAACACTCAGCATCTCGAGGGTCTTTGATGGAGAGAGCTTCTCTGACAGCCCTGAACTTTGAGAGGCCGACAGGCCGGAGAGGAGAGGAGGAAACAGCTGAACATGGATGGAGGCAGCAGAACGTTGTTTTTCCCTTGGAGTTTCCAGTCAGGAAATGTCCAAAACTGGAAGACCTCCAGTCATGAGAATCCCACCAGCTCCGACCTCCTTCAGTCTTCAAAATCTTCTCTTCTCTTCATGTTTACTTTCATTTAAAAATACAGAAGCACGCCCCGTCGAGGCACGCTGGTCAGTTTCCAGGTTTTTCATTTCAGCTCTGCAGGCTCGGAGAACAGCTACACACTGTTTTAAAGTTTCCACTCTGCCGAGCAACTTCTAGCCTCCTAATAAGCCACCGAGGCTTGAAAAGAGCAAGTGATAAATAAGTGCTGAGGTCTGAGAAAGCTCCGTAAGCCCTTTTCTAACTCGACCAGATGAGACTGCAGCCAGATAAAAACTGTTGTCGGAGAGGAGCGCTGAGGCTGCTGTTGTCGTTGTTACGACCGTTACGAGCTCGTTTAAAGTCTTGTGGTCGTTTTCACGCGGCCACTACTTTTATATCACTAAGTATTCTGTTGGCGTCTCCACTCTTGGGAAGCCAGAGGAGTCCGTGCTTTTTAAAAGAAAATGAGGGAAAACTGCAAAGTGAGCAACAAAGACGTCCTCAGGAGACGTGTGGCGCAGAATTATCCCAGTCAGTGCGGACAATGAGGGACTAATACAGATGTTGTTAAGATAATTCTGATCCACAAGAAGTGGACCGTGATGGATGAAGTCGATGATACGTGATGAACAGAGGCCAGAAAAGAAAGTGCGAGTATTGATCCATCTGCGAGCAGAGAAAGAGCAGCTTGTAATTTGTTGTGTTTGCAGAGACTCGTGTCTTGTTTGGATCGAGCAGAGTTTGATTTCACAGCCGGCAGACTTTAAGAAGAAAAACTCCTGCGGACTGAGACTCAGAGGACAAAACAACCACTCATCCGCCCACGCGCCTCCCAACCTGCATCAATTATGACTCCTTGGATGTCTCTCAGATGCCGGCGTAAAGCGTCTAAACTCTCATTTTTGGGTTGATTTTGTGAATTTTGCTTCACTCCGCATGTTGCCGCCTGCCAAACACTCGCTGCGAGAGCTGGCAGAGGGAATAAAAAGGAAGGCAGTGATAGACAGGTCTGTGGAGGACGAAGCAGAAATGTGTGCCTGCTGTTTCTGCCGCATTATAAACTATTTGAAAAGTGACATTTTGGGTAATGGTTGTAATACGTTGCCCTTTTTATCCCGTCTCCGAGAGCTGAAATGATTCAGTGCACTCAACTCGGCTGGGTGCGCACAGCGGCGAGCTGGAGACGAGAACAAAAAAGAGGCAGCAGTGAAGGTGGGAGAGAGGTTCCTAATGGACGGAACATAACAAGAGAAGACAAACAGTTACAGGACGTAGGAGGAAAGAAAAAAAGGATAAAGAAGGCAGAAAAGAGCAGCAGCCGTCTCGAGGGTTCACGCCGCTTCTGAAGTTTAATAAGTTGAGTGTTACATCGACACTGACAAACACAAACGATATATGAACAACTGTAAACTAATATTGCTCACAATCCTGCCGGACCACGACCAGACAGGTCGTCATGATGTATACTGGGGTCGTGCATCTGTCATCATGAGACGATTCAAAACTATTCAGGGGACGATATGTTTTAAATACGGAACCACTTGGTGCGATTTGATACAATAAAACAGGCTATAGATGCCGTGATGACTTTGGACCTCGCCAAGTTGTGGCTGGAAAAAGTCTTTAATATCCGTGTTGTTGTCTTGCGTGTTCTTGCTTGTGCTAGCTGTAATGCTACTAACGTTAGCATCCACAGACTCCTCGTCGCCCGCGTAGTTTTCTCCATGCCGTCTCACCAGGTGAGTTTTCAGATTTGTCGTGCTGCCGCTGTACTTCATAGCTGTTCTACAGACCTTACATACGGCCAGACTTCTGTCTAAATGTCTCTCCTTATAAAATCCAAATCTGTTCCAAACTCTAGATTTCAGATTAGCTGGTGCATTGTAAACGGTGTCCGAGTTGTCTGACATGTTGTTGTTCTTGTGTTTTTTCCCTCAGATACGCCAACGTTACTCGTCGACCTTTAACTTTTTACGAGAGTTGAGAGACAGAATTAGCAGCAACGCTTCAGTCAAATGATACGTAACTTTAAAATCGGGCCATCGACCCGTTAATGGTAAATTTAAATCGATAAAGGGATCTGCGTCTCAATGTGGTCACATCTTTAACATTAAAACGGTTTTTGTATTGGTGAATCTTTATGTGACACCTACAAATATGTATGGTCACAAATTTGATTGTATGATTGTATTTTATGTGTTGTATGAAAAACTAGTCAGATTCAAGGCGTTTTCTATTGATTATAGCAGGCTGCACGTCTCTCACTCCACCACAAGGGGGAGTATCCCCTTTAGTGAGCGCTAGTTGTAATACGCGGTGTCAGGCTGACGTTCCTCAGACAGCTAACAGCCCGCTATGAGGAACGGCGACTGATGACTCCTGTCTCTTCCTTTCCTGTGAAAACAGGTTAGTAAAGTGTGTAACTGACCACAACTCATGTATAAGGACTGTTAAAAACCTTAGGGATGTATGAATCAAGTTTGTGCTGGAGAAACCATGTTGTAAACCGTGAGAGTCGGAGTGGAAATAGTTTCACCTTT
>CAEMYA010000787.1:1770-37730 GCA_903131615.1 Diplodus sargus | reverse complement strand
TTCTATTTATGTTATGTATGAAGTGTTTTATTTGTGGACCCACAACTGCTGTAACAAAATAATTTCCCAGTCTGGGATCATTAAAGTATTTCTATCTATCTATCTATCTATCTATCTATCTATGTATGTTCATTTTGGGGTAGATGGCAAATTGTAAGGTGAAGTTATAAAGACTTGATGCTTCACGGTGAAGGACAAAAATGGTGTCCGCCGTCACGGCCACCAGGTATGACACAGCTGAAAGATTTCCATAACTTTTGTTCTTCAAGACATGAAGATGATGCTCAGTGAATGTGAAGACTGTGGCGTTTAAGCTCTAGGACAAGATAGTTTTCAAAGGGGGCATAACATGGCGGTTCACATCAAAATGGCTGACTTCCTGTTGGCGTGACAGTACGGGTCCAAGAGGGTTTTTTGTGCGTCTGGTCATAAAGAATCGGATTACCGATCCGTTTCGTTCTTCTACAGACTTGTGGGAGGCGGGGCTGAACATTAGGGGGCGCTACAGAGCCCGCAGGTCATGACCGTGCCCAGTGACAGTGCAGGATCGCAATTTTTGCCAGATGTGACATATATTCCAATTTTGGTGGGTTTTTGGGCATGTTCAGGTTTCCGAAACTGCAGTCAAAGTGGCGGGAGAAAAATAACAATAACTAAAACTGCGAGCAGTGATGAACGGGCCCTCGCAGTCTGTGCGAGTCGGTCTGCGGCGCCGTCGGACTGCGCACTCGCCTGTTACTTGCATGTCACGATGGGGAGAAATCAAGCGGTGAACGTCATGTTTTTTGGATGATTTTTGTCTGACTTCCTGTGTCCAGTGGGTTGCGCTATGGATATTACAGTTTTGATGCACAGATACATGCAGGGCGATTCCCTCTACATTCCTGAGATATTTGGCGCAGATAGGACATTGTATGGTGTGGTTACGAGGACTTGATGCGTCATGGCGAAGGATTTAAAGGGACTGCACCACCACGGCCAGCAGTTACGTCAGGCTGGGGTGCCGTCAGATTGCGCACTCACTTGTTACTTTCATGTGATGCTGGGGAGAAAACAAGCAGTAAACGTCATGTCAATCGGATGATGTTTGTCTGACTTCCTGTGTCCAGTGGGTGGCGCTATGGATACGACTCAGTTTTGATGCAGAGACATATTCAGGGCAACTCCCTCTACATTCCTGAGAGATTTGGCGCATATTGGTCATTGTATGGTGAAGTTATGAGGACTTGATGCTTTATGGCAAAGGATTTAAATGGACTGCACCACCACGACCAGCAGTTACGTCAGGCTGGGGCGCCGTCATATTGCGCACTCACTTGATATTTTCATGTGATGCTAGGGAGAAAACAGGCAGAAAACGTCATGTCAATCAGATGATGTTTGTCTGACTTCCTGTGTCCAGTGGTTGGCGCTATAGATACGACTCAGTTTTGATGCAGAGATATATTCAGGGCGACTCCCTCCACATTCCTGTGAGATTTGGCTGAGATAGGAAATTGTATGAAGAAGTTATGAGGACTTGATGCTTTACGGCGAAGGATTTGAATTTAACGCTTCACCGCGGCCAGCAGGTATGACGTAGGATAAAGATTTCCATAACTTTTCATGTTCAAGGTCAGAGTATGATACTGAGTGACTGTGAAGTCGGTGGTGTTACGTCTGTAGGAGGAGATCATTTAAGTACGAAGATTGGCAATATTTCAAAATGGCGGCCAAAAGCAAAATGGCCGACTTAGTATTGATGCGGAGATGTATTCGGGGAGACAGCCTCTACACTTATGAGCAGTTTGGCGTGGATAGGAAATTGTATGTTGAAGTTATAAAGCCTTGATGCTCGGCGGCAAGGGAAAAAAATGGTTTCCACCGCCCCGCCCACTAAGGTTTGGCGCAGCTGAATGGTTTCCATAACTTTTGTTCTTCAAGACATGAAGAAGTTAACTGAGTTAATTAGAAGACTGTGGTGTTTAAGCTCTAGGACAAGATAATTTTCAAAGTAGGCATGAATTGGACAAAAATGCCGCCACACATCAAAATGTGTTATCTTTTGATAACTTCACATCAGATCCAGCTGAAGAGTGTACGTGGCAAGTTTCACGCAGATCGGACAAAATCCCAAGGAGGAGTTTGAAAAAGAAGGTTTTCCAGTTTTTGCGATTTTTTGGAAAAAAAAAACGTTCTAACTGGAAGTGGGCGTGGCCAATCGCAGGTTCCCTGCTCGGGCCCTAATAATTCTTCACAGGTTGATGACCTGCTCAGGCCCTAATGACAAAAAATTCTTTCAGTTACAATAGGGACCTCACAGGTCGATGACCTGCTCGGGCCCTAATAATTCTTTCAATTACAATAAGGACCTCACAGGTCTTTGACCTGCTCGGGCCCTAATAATAATCATCATAATAATAGCAAATAATTCCTTCAGTTACAATAGGGACCTCACAGGTCGATGACCTGCTCAGGCCCTAATAAAATGTCATTTCCATTTTAACATAAATTAAAATACATAGTTGAATATTTTCTCTTTTTGTTTGCCTTCAAACATTGTGTCCATCACTTCAGTCATGCATTATTTTATTATTTCTTCATCTGAGAATGGTTTCTTGTGCTTACCCAAAATCCACACCACTCTAAGTGAGCGCTCTGTTGCTTTTTGTTGTAGTGTCATAGATGTGACAAGAATCCTGCTTGCAGCTTGATATGACGATTACAGTGCATTTATTTGTGTTGTTCTTACCTCTGAATTTTGAGGAAATGTCCCTTCAAAATTCCTATGCTTCGTCTCATAATGCTGTTTCAAATTGGAAATCTTCATCACAGCTTCTCCTGGGGTATTGTAACGCCCCTTGTGGACTGTGGTGCAATGACTCTTGGGTATTCTGTTGGTGTTGATGTGATGAAGGTTTGTGAATGTGTTTGTGAATAAGATGATATGTAAGATGGTTGTGGGTTAATTCACGTCGTTTGTTCTGTGGTTAAATGGTGTTGACTTTTAAGAAGGATGATAAAAATGTTGGCACCATGAATTAAAGGGTGTTTGCCGGGAGAGACTCCGCATCTGTTAAGCTATTTGTACTGGCGAAAATGCACAATAAATCTTAAGCTAGAACTTACTAAACTGTATTCTGCCAACTCCTTATTACCACGACAGTGGTAGGCATGTGGGTCTTGTCCTGGTTGGAGGGGGAATGAATGCAAATTTTAAGTTCCTACTTCGTTGAGTTGCCTTTTTTCATTGTCCAATTTTTTTTTTTTTTGCAGTTTACTTGCAATACGCCATTTTCAATCTCTTACAACTGGTAAAATGTGAATACGCGAACTGCTCCGAAAACGAAAGTGAAAGTTAAAAATTGCACTCGCAGCAGTGAGTGACCTAGCTGTCTGTGTATCATTGGCAAAGAGACAAGTCCCGGCATACATGTGCTGACCCAACCAAAACACATAGTGAAGGAATAACAGTTCGGGGGCCACAAACAGGAGGCCGGTGGACCGGATGCGGCCCCGGGGGCTGCCTATTGAGGACCGCTGCCCTAATGCAACGGAGACGGATGTGGTGGAATCTCAGGGTTACTGTGGCCCTGAAAATCAAAATGTGATGACATTACAGAAAACACAACATTTCCGATTATGGGAAAGGAGAGACAACTTTCTTGTTTGCCAATACCACAAATGGCACACTAGCTACCAATTCTCGTCTCATTTCCTTCTTCCCTCCAACAAGGACACAGGAAAGCCTGGAGCCTGATTCCTCTTCTAGAGCCCTACAGGAGAAAGACAACCTGAAAACTCTGAGTTTGTTAATCCTGAAATGTCCTGAAACTATGGTGCTGGATTTCCGCAGGTGCAGACACTCCACCCCTCTGATACAATGAACATCTAGGGAATGGACATTGAGATAATGAACTCTTACAAGTACCTGGGTGTTCACCTGAACAATAAACCCAACTGGATGGACAACACAAATTCCCTTTACAGGAAAGGTCAATGCAAACTCCATCAATTCAGGCAACCCGTTTTTTTTGGACTCCTGAGGACCTTTTCGGGCTCTGTTAGCAATTTTCTATGGAATGGTCTGCGTGTGTGTGTCTGGGAGCGCACATCAGGGCACATTAAATTCCCAGATAAAAACTAAACTAAAATTACTTATCACTTGTAAAACTAATTAAAACTAAACTGAAATAAAATAAAAAAAACCTGAAAAACTAAATCAAAATAAAAACTAATGATAATGTTAAAACTATAATAACCCTGATGCACACTCACTCCATTCTTCATTGTTTGAGTTGCTCTGTGAATGGCAATAATTAGGGGGCCAAGCCTGAGGGGCCGAGGGAACGCGTATGCAAGCATACGCGTTTCCTAGGACCAGCGGTGCTAGGAACCCTATTGTAATTGGAAATATTTTTATTTTTATTTTTCTCCGGCTAAAAGCGGTGCTGCAGGCTACCGTGCAAGGGAGGGTGGTGCCATTTGGAGGGTTGGTCCAGACTCCTGCGAATATCTCAGACACAAAAAACTACATATATCCGCCTGCAGGGGGCACTATAACCTAGGCCAACACGTTTTCTGCCAACTCCTTTTGCGATTGGCCACGTCCACTTCCGGTTAGAACGTTTTTTGACAAAATCGCAAAAACTGGAAAACCTACTTTTTCGGACTCCTCCTTGGGATTTTGTCCTGCGTTTGTCTACGTGAAACTTGGCACGTACACGCTTCAGCTGGATCTGATCTAAAGTTATCAAAAGAATTTTGCTTGGTCAAAAAATGCGCTAATTATTCACAAACTAATTTCTGTAGCTGGCTATAAAAATTTAAACTGTTTGATATCTCTGTCAAACTAAATGCTGTTAACACCAAATTTGTGATCCTTGGTTGCCATGACACTGGGAAGGGATGAGCCCAATCTGGCGAATTTTGGCCACTAGGGGGCGCTACAAATATGGGAAGTTTATATCTCTTGAACAGCTACACCGATTTTTACGAAATTTGGTCGGTATGATGTAGGGCCAATCCTGAGGCCATATCTTGAAGGTGGTAATGACTGCTCAATGTAGGCGTGGCTTATTACAAGATAAACAACAAACATTAATTTCAGCCAAACTATCATGCTGAGAGCTTTGAAATTTATATGGTCCAGATACAATAGGACACAGTTCTTCCATACCAAAAATTGCACATGTACTCCAGTAGGTAGCGCTATAATGGATGCAATCGCCTTTTTGCCTGTAACTTCCACATTTTAAATAACACATTCACAAACCTTATATCCATATGTTCCCTGAATAGAGCTGGGTTTTCTGACATAGGACACGCCCACTTCTGCTGCAAATTTCCTCTGCTAAATCGGCACATATGCAAAACCTACTTTTTCGAACTACTTCTTGGGATTTTGTCCGGTCTGCGTGAAACTTGGCACATACATCCTTCAGCTGGACCTCATCTAAAGTTATCAAAAGAATTTTGCTCCGTCAAAAAATTTGCAAATTATTAATGAACAAATGTCTGTATCTAGCTATAAAAATGTAAACTGTTTAATATCTCGGTCAAACTAAATGCTATTAACACCAAATTTAAGATCCTTGGTTGCCATGAGACTGGGAAGGGATGAGCCGAATTTGGCCAATTTTGGCCACTAAGGGGCGCTAAAAATATGGGAAGTTTAGATCTCTGGAATGGCTACACCGATTTTTACGAAATTTGGTCGTATGATGTAGGGCCAATCCTGAGGCCATGTCTTGAAGGTGGTCATGACTGATCAATGTGGGAGTGGCTTATTACAACTAATCCAGCACACATTCAGCCTTTTGCACTTCCAGTGCACTTCCCATTACAGCGAATACCACAACTCAGACGTTGGCCTGTGTCCTCACTTTTGCCCCGAGCCCGTCATCCTCTGGGGCCAACTTCCGTGGGCTCTGCGGTGCGCGGGGGGCTTGGCCCCCGTTCATAACTGCTTGCAGTTCTAGTTTTGATTATTTTTGAAAGTAATAATGGGACCACATTTTTCCTTACTTTTTCATACTTCGTTTAGGTCTTACATTTAGTTCAAAGTGGTCTTAAAAAGTTCTTAAAAGGTCTTAAATTTGACTTGTTCAAACCTGCAGAAACCCTGAAGATACCATCACCCCACCCTGTGCAGCAATGGAGAGTGCCTTTTGCGACAGGCTGCTTCACCATAAGTGTTTGAAGAAGTGAAGTCGCAGGTCATTCCTTCCTGCTACTGTTAGAATGTACAACCAGCACTGCTCCCATTAGACCACACACAGACACCAAATTGACTTCAAACTCTCAATGTGCGATGGTGTAAATATTCTTGTCAGTGTGCAATAGTCTATATCTTTTTTTGTGTGTGTGTATTATTTATGTTGTTTATATTCTTTCAACTGCTTTTTAACTTATACTTGTACAGTATATACTTCTATATACCTATACTTCTTTATACTACAGTTTTAATTGATGTTCTCTATTTTTTACTATCCCCTTTTGCTGCTGGAATATTGCAAATTCCCCCATTGTGGGACTAATGAAGGATTATCTTATCTTATCTTCATACGTTATCTGATATACAGACTGTAAAGTAACAGAGGTTCAGGTTGAGTTCATTGTCAGGAAGGTGTGGAATATCTGATGCATTCAGACTACATGATGATGCATATCGTTGCAGGGCATCATCATGGCAAGATGTTGCATTAAAGCAGAAGATCAAAAGTCATCATAGCATGGGGCACCCATTAGCTCAGTTGGTATAGCAAGCGTCCCATATAAAGAGGCTTTGTCCTCGCTGCAGCGGCCCTGGGTTCAAGTCCTAGCTGGGGATGTCACCTCCCCTTTCTCTCACCCTGTTTCCTGTTCTCTCTGAAGCTGTCCTATCAGTAAAGCCATATAAAAGGCCAAAAAAGAGAAAAAAAAAGTCATCATAGCAGCTGACAAACAAGTTTAAGCCTCTTGCTATAATAATAGCCTTAAACAAAAAACACCAAATGTTGAGTGCTTTATTTGTTGTAGTGAGTCATTTGCAAGCAGCACACCAGCAGTGATACCAGTGCAGACCCCATTTCAATGGATCATAGGATTTGAAGCAGGGAGCACTGACAAGTATTCTTTTGGGATGAGAGAGAAACTTGGCAGCAGGTGAGAGCAGAGTGGACATTGATACCTGGATCCAGAGGAGGTGCTGGAGTTAGAAGAGGGAGTTTGGCTGTAGTCCCTTTGATTGTTGGTTAAGGATTTAGGCCTGTTGCAAAAACATGCACATCCCTTAAGGCAGATGCTGATTGGATCTTTGAATTTGTATGGATTGCGTGGTTGTTATTTATCAGCAATATTATGTGTGTCTAGACAAAAGTATGTAATAATCAATTATGTGGATTGTTCCGTCTTGTGAAGGCTCGATGGATCAGGTTCTCACCTTGGCATGGTGGCAGATTTTTCCTTGGTCTTTCCATCAATTTCTGTTGAAACACAGTATCATGTTATGTATTATTAAAGGGGATATACAGTTTTTTTTTAACCTGGGTCCGACATTTACATGTTTACGTGCATACATACTTACCAAAAGTTTTGGAATCGGTACAGTAGGTCACCTCACCTGGCAGCCGCGATACGGCTGCAATGGTTCCTACAGTACATAATCCTTTGGGGCAACTGACTGTCAAATTTGTGTCCACTGAAAGTGCTTTCATTTGCCACTGCAAGGCTGAGGTTGCTAGTGTCTGACAACATTACAGAAATGATTCGCACTTTATTTTACAGTACGTTAAAGTCCGTGTAAAGCAAAATCAGCCATTTTCTTCTAAACACATTAAACAAGTCATAAATGTGTTTACTTAAAACATGTAAAAGCCATTCGACCATTTAGGATTTAATTTTGGAGCTAGGCTCACAAACTGTTTTTCAACATTTCTGTGTTCAGGATTTAATGGGCGGGTCTAAAATCATGGCCGCGTTACGTAACCCAGCCATGATTTGCATAAACCCGGCCCTGCTGCGGAAGTGGTATAAATACGTTCAGCGCATCAGCTTCAGCGGTTCTCCCACTAGCTCTCCAGTCTTGGATATCATTGCTAGCTAGCCAGCCAACCAGTCAGCTAAACCGTCATGTCCCCTCCACATCGCTCTGCATCTTTCCTGGATGTCACAGTGTGCAGGGTGATGGCTGTTAGCTTATTTAAGTTTCCTTCAGTAAGGAAACGGTGGATCGATTTTGTCAAGAGGAGCTAACATTACTGTGGGGAGTTAAACATCACCACCAACACCGTCTCTGCAGTGTCCACTTTACCCCTGATCGCTTCAGCAACTGTCACCAGGTAAAGTCTGGATTTCTGCAGAGTCTGTTAATGCTGGTCACTGGGGCCGAACCAATCCTCTCCGTCCCCGGCTTGCATCCTCTCCGTCCTGCTGACGGCGGGTCCCACCGGCATAATGTGGCCGCCGCAGCCGACCCTCTCCGTCCTGCTGACGGCGGGTCCCACCGGCATAATGTGGCCACGCCGCCGCAGCCGACCCTCTCGGTCCCGCTGACAGCGGGTGCCACCGGCATAATGTGTCCGCCGCCGCAGCTGACCCTCTCCGTCGGTAGTATCAGGGCCACATTATTGGTGAGCCGTCCCAGTGTGAACGGATAATCCGGGGGCGCGGAGCGAGGGCGTGTCGGTCTGACAGTCTGATAACTACACAGGTCCTTCACTCAACTAAATGCAGAGAAATGTCCCACAAAGCAACGTTACAGGACCGAACAAAAATTTACGTAGTTACTGTAATTGTCTTTGGCAACTTATATGAGGCAAACAAATACCACAGCTGTATGTGGAGAAGCGTCTGTCCTCCTGTCCGTCCTCCGCCTGTCCTCCCGACTCCTCATCACATTTCTGCTCAGAAAACAGCGCTTGTCACCGGCAAAGATTTTAACTCACTGAGTGTTTGTGACGAAAATAAATCACCCGCGACCGCAAGCTCTCCTGACCGAGACTTCAGGGAACTTTCCCCCGGAAAACAGCCTCCATACCCGCGAGTGACAGAGTCAGACAGCATCCAATTTACTGATGGGGATTATGGGTCAGGATCTCAATCACTACACATTATAAAAGCATCCATATGATTATTAACTGTCTGCGGGTTTAGATAGACAAGGGGAACACCTGGGGAAACACCTGGGGAAACACCGATGTCATTAACATGACGTGTTAATGACATCGCAATATCAAATGTATTGTATCAAATTAGACAAAACAAGACGCTAATAAGATGTAACAAGCTTTACTTTGTATCAAATTACACAAAACAATACGCTAATAAGACGTAACAAGCCGTACTTTGTGTCAATTTAGACAACTAGAAATGATGTAATCTTAATTAGACAGTAAACGAGAAAATTATACCATAATCAGACACCTGATAGCCTACCCAGATTATGCTGTAATCCGAAACTGCATATACAGTCTTATTACTTAAAATATAGGCTACTATACTTAGACACTATTATACCAAATTATGCTGTAATTACAAACCAAACCGGAGATCCTAATACACTATTAGACACCATTTTACAAGATCTTAATCTAATTAGAAATCACACACAAATTCATATCAGATACAAAATATGCTAGTTAGACGCTAGTCTACCTTCAGTACCAAATTATACATAAAATATATAAAATACAATGCTACCAACATCGGCCTATAGCTTAATTAGACGAATGTACATGGGCATGGCCTATATAATAGTCTGACAAAACACACAAAGTTCAGAGGAGAATACATTTATTTCAGTTTTATTTAACACTAACTCACTTTCTTACAGAGTCATTTATTGATCATTAGAAGAAAACAGTACCTTAACTAAAGTCAAACCATACTGGACGTGTGTAGTATTAACCAGATGGGAACCGATATGATTTGACTTTAGTTAAGGTACTGTTTTCTTCTAATGATCAATAAATAACTCTGTAAGAAAGTGATACTATGTTAAATAAAACTCAAATAAATGTATTCTCCTCTGAACTCTGTGTGTTTTGTCCGACAATGATAAAGGCCATGCCCAATATAATATGTACATTCGTCTAATTAAGCTATAGGCCGATGTTGGTAGCATTATATTATATATATTATGTATAATTTGGTAATGTTTACTGTCTCATTAAGATTACATTATTTCTAGTTGTCTAAATTGACACAAAGTACAGCTTGTTACGTCTTATTAGTGTCTTGTTTTGTCTAATTTGACACAAAGTACAACTTGTTACGTCTTATTAGCGTATGTTTTTGTGTAATTTGATACAAAGTACGGCCAGTTACGTCTTATTGGCGTCTTGTTTTGTCTAATTTGATACAAAGTACGGCCCGTTACGTCTTATTGGCGTCTTGCTTTGTCTATTTTGACACAAATTGCGGCCCATTACGTCTTATTAACATACTGTAAAATAAAGGGCGACCATGATTCCTACTGGAGAGAGACCTTTTTGTTAAATAACAAGCTTGTTTTGTAAGCAGAATCAGACGTTTCATTCAAGAAGTCTCACTCCGAAATCTCACTCGAAATGTTGTGTCAGATGTTGCCTTGCGCAGATTGTTAAAATCAGTTAAATAATCTGCCATGAATTGCTGATAAACTCTTGCTGGCAGTTCTTCTAAGTAAAATACAAACTTCTTTCTATAACTTTGACTCATGATTCGTGTTCCTGCAACAACTCATCCTTGAGGTCACCGAATAAGACACTGCTGAGGCGATTTGCTGGACCAATTCCAAAACTTCAGGTAAGTATGAATTATTTATACACCAAAACATGTGAATATAAGGCCCAGGTGTAACAATACCTAAATGTCTGAATTTTCTGTCATTAAGACACTTTATGTTGCTGTTTTATAAACTGTTCTATGTGACTTCAGTGTAAACTAAGCACACTACTGTGGTTGGTTTATGGTAAACCAAACTCCAATCTAAAAGCAGATGCTTTAAGGTTGGCCTTTTTTTTTCACATTAAAAACTGTAGTTACAACTGTACAAAGGTGCTTTTTTGATTGTCTTTGATCTACAGACACTCTGTACCATTATTAACTTAACCTGTGATGAAGTGTCTGACACAGACGGTAACATATTGACAGGCCGGGTCTCTCTGTTTACATTTTCATCCTCTCTGTGAACAACCTGAAGCCACAGATCTCTTTTCAAACTGCCCTTCAGTCTTTGGGGTTGTGAATACAATTATAACCTCTGGGATTTTTCATTGTTTGAGGTGAAAAAAGCAACACAGTGGCTTTTAGACATATCACTACTTGCAGTTTTCAATCTTGCGGCAGCACTTTCAAAGCATTTGTTTTCACCCAAAAGGGATGGTGGTTGTTCTGGAGACAGGATGGTCTGTGTGGCTGATCTTATCTATTGCAACCAGACTGCCGTTCTGACAAGATCAACATTACTAGCATGGATTTGCAATGGCATATTAGCATGGACAAGCAGCAGGAATATTAGCAGGGATAGTGATAGCTATAACTTTAAACACAAAATTATTTTATTGTCAGAAACATTTGTCGAACAGTAAACAGTATGGCTCATCAACATTACCAGGAAAGGACCCCAAAAAATATGAAATATCATAAAAATATCAAAATACACTGGAGGGGGGCTTGAGGGGTGACAATAAAAAGATATCAGTACAATGAAAGGTATGTACATAACTATATTACAGTCCTGTAGGAGGAGTAAAAGAAGCATTACTTACCTCTTGGTACTGAAACTTTTGATATTGAGGAGTCAGTATCTTCCTGCCGTCATGCACAGATATTTCACAGTTATCAATCACTCATATCTTAAATCTTACTGCTCATTCTACAAAAATTAAAGAATAATGAAAGGAAATCAAGTTATCCTAAAGTCATTGACAGGACACTTACATTGCAAGATTCTACCTTTCTTGAGGTCGGATTGTCAGCAGCTTTCCTCCTATTTAAAATAGTTGCGTTATAGCCATTCCGTTATATCACATCATCAAATGCATATCTGTCTTGGATGTCTATGAAGTAGTAACTTGCCTTCTAGCAAGGATGGCGCTCATTTCTCCCATTAGATTACCACCTCCACCTCCACTTGATGACTGTGCTGGGGCTGCTGCTTCTCCCTCATCCTGGATATAAAAAAACAGTCATTATGTTCAAAGGATACTAAGTGCTATATCATGAGCAACTGGACTTGTTTCAGTTTCTTTAAGACGTTTCACCTATCATCCAAGAGGCTTCTTCCGTTCAGTTCTTAACCTGGATGACTGAGAACCTTCATCAACATGTTCGAATTAATTCAATTAATCAGCTTCTCACTCAGTAATTCACAAAATGATTTGTGCCAAACTATATCTTAGCATAACATAGTCTGGGTGAGTACTCGAATGCGATTGGCTGCAGGGTGTCAATTAACCTTTGTTACACAGACACTCTGGAATCAAGTAGTTCAAGCGAAACTGTCTGTTCACCGTTCTAAATCAATGCACTATAGCCTGTATCTAAAATGAGTGGCACTGATGTTACACCCGGAAAAGGGGAAATATCAATAAAGATGCTCAGATATTAGGATTCCGTTTTGGCAGCTTCATTGAAAATAAATTGTTTCAAAAGTATTAAAAGAAGTTACAAAAGTTACACATCTTTATATTTTAATTTCTTGAATCATTTTCTCCATGTTCACTAAGTTCTCTTTAACGGTCAAATCAAATACAACAGTACACATAAAAAGGTATATAAATAATAGGGCTGGGACTTTATCGCGTTAATTACGATAATTAATTACAGAAAAAATAACGCGTCAAAAAACAAATAACGCATTTAATAGCAATTTATCCTGGCACTCCAAACAGCACAGAATATTGCTCATTGCACGAGTTCCCGGCAAACCCATAATACTGATGCAAAGGACACAACACGAGAAATGGAAACTGATGAGAGGTCGTTGCTGGGTTCGGTGGGTGGAAATTTTAATTTTAAAAAACTACTGGGTGGAAACCTGGATAAAAGCACAGTTGTGTGCAAATTGTGCAAGAAAGAATTTGTCTATCACCGTAGTACTTCCAGCCTCCGCTACCACCTCAATGCCAAACATGTTACAGCTAGCGCAGACAACACTCCTAGTTCGAGCAGGCAGTGTCACCAATCTACACTCGACAAGATGACAGGCTTCAGGACCAAAATGAGTAAGTCCACGACTGACAAATTACCAAACGCACTGGCAAAGTGGATTGCAGTGGACTGTCGGCCACTCACAATGGTAGAAGATCAGGAGCTAGAAGCGGTGTGACAGATAGCGTCATCTGACCCAACTTATGAACTGCCATGCAGAAAGACAATTTCAAACACAATTCATCAGCTTTATGACACTGAAAAGCAAGCGAAAGTAGATGTATTTATTTTGCAATGTTAGGTTTCCACGTCTCTGGAATGTACTGTACTAAGTGCTGTTTTTTATTTTAATAAACAAAAACAAATGTGTTTAAGACATAGAACGTTTACAGAAAGTCCTGAAAAAGCTTGAATATAGCTAACTTAAATGTAAATGTGTGCCTTGTGAACAATGCAGTCATAATATTCTTTATTCAAATTGCACTTTATGTTAACACTCAGTGATGAAAATAAACACGATTTTCTTGTTTAAGCTCATTTATGTGTCTATTCATTGATTCAGTCATATACCAAAATCCATTTAAATTGAAAAATGTTGCTTCTCGTGTCAAATATTGATATGCGATTAATTGAGATTGATTCATTACAAAGCCTCTCATTAATTAGATTTTTTTTTTAATCGAGTCCCACCATAAACATACATTCAAATGATCCAATTTAAGTGCCCACTTGTGTCTGTACTTGTTATATTCCGAACAGTTAGGAATCCAAACATAAAAAAAATCATCAAGAGCATAAATAAATATTCTGTACCTGAAAAGGGCAATAAAGTTGGTCAGTCACAAGGCTTCCCCTTTGACAGTTTCATTTATAATAAAGCACTGTGGCTTAGAGTTTCTCCCCTCCACACTGCGGACCTTTTTACCTCTTTCACAGGAAATACATGTTTTAACCATTTTAAAAAAACAACAACTTCTCTTATCACCATGATTGTTAACAAGTGATTTTAATGACTTTACTACTATTTTTACTGCCTTATGAACTTATATAAAATCAGTGAGATGTAGTCCCAACAACCTAACCTTTATGAACCCAGGGCTTTCATTCAGCTATATTCTAGTTGTCTTAACTGTGTCTTGGGGTGATAGAAATGTAGTGACTGTTCTCTGCAACAATGGCCGTGTATGAATTCACATTCAATTCACATTCCTGGAGTAAATTATCCTCCTGAGTCTCGGACTCAATTGTGTTTGAAGAGCCAAAGGTTGAGGAAGGCCAATAACAGTGATCAACACTGGGGACTCTTGGTCACTATCCTCTTGTGTGTCGGTAAACTCAATGGTCCTGCCAATCATGGACACTTGAGGCTGTTCAACTGGCGGTTCTTTTGCTCAGATGCTCATTTTGGTGGGATTTCTAAAGGTAAATGATCACACACCAGACAGGTTGTGATGCAGGATTATTGATCTTCTGCTTCCCTGCTTGGGTTTAACTTCATAAACTGGGATGTCTTTCTCAACCTGGCGGGTGACTACACGGATATTATCCAAAGATATCACATATAGTCATGAGGATAAAAGCCTAAGTTAGGGAAAAAAAGACGACCGCCATGCTGGGTAGCTGGTGAATCTAGTGTTTTGCTAACAAACAACATAGCGACAACGTGCCGTTAGCAAGAACAACAGCTGCTTGGGTAGGCTCTGTGGCTACTTTTGACTGCAAGCCGCAATCTGGGGAAGAATACTGTGAGAATCCGGACCATATTGTCGTGGACGACGGCATTGATGATGAAGATCGTTGGTACAATAAACCGACAAATCTAATGAAAGATCACTGTAACCCTAATCCAAGGGAAATAATGCAACAGTGCAAATTTAATACAAGAAATAGGAAATCTGATGAAAATGTAGTTGATTGCGTGGCAAAACTGAGAAAGCTGGCATAGTACAGTAATTTTGGTGATCCCGGACGATGCTGAAGGGCCTCAAAGCAAAGATACACCAAGTTAGACATGAGCCATGCTTATAACCAGATCGTGCTGGATGAAGAATCAATACAGTATGACATATTGAACACACACAAGGGGCTGTTTACATACACAAGGTTACCCTTTGGTGTCAGTTCCAGTGCAGCCATATTTCAGCGCACAAAGCAAGGTTTACTGCAAGGAATCGCAAATGCGGCAATATACCTCAATGACATCATTCTGACTGGAAAGGATGATAAAGATCACTTTCACACACTGGACCAAGAAGCAAATGTCAGTTCATGGAAGAGGAACTGACATTCTTAGAACATCAAGTGGACAAAACAGGGCTGCATCCACTGCTAGCAAAGGTGACAGCAGTGCAGGAATTGCCAACACCCACCTCAGTGATAGAACTCAAACCATATGTGGGACTATTCCACCTCTACAGTAAGTTCCTTACAAACTCACTGAGAAAGGATGAACTGTGGTCTCGGGGGCCAGAGCAGGAAAATGCTGTTAAGGAAACAAAATAACTTATATAATCCAGCAATGTCTTAAAACAAAGAACTTATACAGTCATGTGATGCATCCCCATATGGGGTTGGATCAGTGCTAGCTCACCGTGTGGAAGATGGGTGGAGAGGTTTGCATCATGAAGCACTTTCAAGTGCAGAAAGAACTATTCGCATCTTGATAAACAGAGATTAGCTGTTATTTTTGGAATACAATATTTTCACAAGTAACTATATGGAAGAAAATATTTGATTTGCACAGATCACAAACTACTGATGAGTTTACTCAGTGAGATGAAAGCTGTACCACAGATGGCTTGAAAATGGTCTCTAGTTTGTCTTTCTTACTTTATTTCTTGTGATAAATGTACTTATTGTAAGTACCTTTGGACAAAAGCGTCTGCTAAATGCCATAAATGTAAATCTAAATGTAATGTCTTCACAGACAGTAATGAGATGGGCTGTTTTGTTGAGTGCATGAGTATGTGATCATGTACAGACCAGCTAAAGACAATGGTAATGCTGGCATAGTAGAGTTAGGCTAGACCAGGGGTGTCAAACTCAAATACACAGTGGGCCAAAATTGAAAAAAAAAAATGGTACAAGTCGAGGGCCGGACTGGTTAAATATTTATTGAAAACTTATTGAAATGACCTTATTGCACATATTGAACCTGGAACTAACAAAGCCTATAAGTTATTGCCCATCAAACAACATTAAACATTAAATAAATGAAATAAACATAAAGAATAAATATAATCAGTTGCATATATTTTCTATGGCTCTATTTGCATTTTTTTAAAGAGTAAATTCAATTGAAAACATTTTTCTACAGGCAAACAACAGCCCAAAAAATAATTGACCTCAAAGAAAAATCAAGTATCCTGTAGTAGCAAGACAAAAAATTAAAATTAAATTGCATTAAAAAATGAAAATTAGTTAAAAGTCAGTTTGCTGTTCTGTGATGCTCACTAGTCTGAGCCAGATACTTGGTATCTCATACCAAGTATGTCGTATGGTACAAACAATCTTTTCCTTTTCCCACAAGCTGTTGTCGAAGATCGGCTGCAAGCTGACGTACACGGTCAGCAAGGGTGTTTCGGCTCAAGCTCACATTTAAAAATGTTTGCTTTTTTCTGGGCACACGGTGTCTCAAACTTTCATCATGCCGTTTTTGATAAATTCTCAACAGATGTTGAAAACGGGAAGAGAAGACGTAGCTGTCCTCTGATATACCTCTTTGTTCAGATTTTCTCTGTGCAAAACATATCTGATACGTGTTTGGGCTGCTGTTTGATTAAACGTGTCTAACCCTAGTCGCTGTATCAAAGTTGCAGGTTGTTATGGAAGACAGTGTAAACAGGAAAAGGGAGAGTTGCTCTTCCTGTGAATGTGTATCTCTAATAAACCTTTATTAAAAACACTTACTTGTCTCTTCTCCCTGTTTGAGTAAACGTGCATCACATAAAGGAACTATGGAACCCTTTTAAACAAAAAAAAGAAAAAAATATTACGGGACTTGAACTCACATTCATTGAGGGAAGAAAATAGCATCGCTGTAATCGATGTCTGTAATATTGCTGTGTATGTTTTGCACAGAGAAAATCTGAACAAAGAGGCATATCAGAGGACAGCTCTTCTGGTCTTCTCTTCCCGTTTTCAACATCTGTTGTAGCTACAGCGACCACAGACGCATTCGACTGATGGTCGCCAGTTAACATAGTCCCGTGTTAATCCGAAACTCCAGGCTGATTTTACACAATAAAACTGGCCTGAACAGCAGCCTCGCTTTGAGATTTGGCTTTTGTAAACTGCTGTGACACCAGACTTCTTCTTAACTCCTCTACTCTCTGGAGCCTTTGTTTCATGTCCAGATGCTTGTATCTGTCGTGGTGCGTTGTTTCAAAGTGTCTCCTTATGTTATATTCTTTCAGCCACACTGTCGCCACACGGAGGACACACAGCTTTGCCCTTTACATCTGCCTTGAATGTACCTGCCTTGAAAACCCCCTGTCCACCTTTCGTTGAGCCATTTTTTGTGGAGAGGGGTAGTTGATAGTTGACACAGATGAGTAGCTCCATAGGGCTGCTGATGAAAGAGTGAGGCACGTTCCCACGGACCTGTGATTGACTTGGCAACGCACTGGCAATGCATTGTGGGACTTGGAGTATTGTGGTGGTGCGTGCAATATACTGGCAGGTCATTATCATGTGGGCCAAAGATAATTCATTCACAGGCCGGATGTGGCTCGCAGGCCTCGAGTTTGACACATATGCTCTACATTAACATGTGCATTTGTGCACAAAGAACAGCTAGATACTTAACTGATTAATTAAAACTCCTGACTCGCCTACAGGATATTAGTATTTCATATTAATTGATGATCTATGTTCTTCTACACATCAGAAGGTCACACGCACTGTCCAGATTTAGACAATAAAAGAGTTTGGCATGAAGCAGCTGTCCTGATAATTCCTTAGATCCTGTCTAAATATATTTCTTTTAGAAAAGATAAGTTTAATTCTGTTTCCTTTGTAGAATTTATAACTATGTCTTATTTGTTACAGTGACACTAATGCATGCGTGGAAATTTATAAAATTGCAGAAAGCAGCCTCTCAAATCATAAAATCAGAGCATATGCATGCTGCGAAGCATAATATAGAGCCCAAGGGTCCACAATCAGGAATTAATGGCATCCACATCGACCATTCGTTCCTGATAATGGACACCTCATCAGGCATTATCCCACTTGAACTAGCTCATAGACTAAAGCGAGTTTGCTTCATGGTAATTGCATTTGTGGAGTACACAAAGGAGAAAACACCTATCGGTACCTCACCTTGACAGTTTTACGCAGTTTGGTTCCTGCCAGTGCTGCAGCTAGGTCTCTTCCCCCTCCACCACCTCCACTTCCTCCAGCAGGTGGTGGGGGTGGTGCTGGTGGGACCATTCCCCCAGGAGGAGGTGGTGGAGGGGCAGGTGGGCATGCTCCAGAGGAAGGTGGTGGGCCTGGAGGTGGTGGGGGTGCTGGTGGAGCAGCAGTTGGGGTTGGGGGAGCAGGAGAGACAGATGCAGCAGCAGAGGCCTGCTTCTCCCTTTCCAGGCGCTCCTTCTCCTGCTGCTCCTCTCTCTGAAGCTCTAGTCTGTACAGAGATCAGCAGGCAATTCAAAGCTCAGATATGCTCCTGTTGTGGTGAAAACCCTTCAGCTTTTAAATGATGTTTCCCATTTTTGTTTAGCGTTTTCCACAGCTGAGTTAAATCTATGTCAGGAAGGAGTGATTGATTGATTAATTATTTAATCATTTAAGCCATTTATGAAGTATAACAACCAAACAGGGTCTAGCTTCTCAAATGTTAAGATTAGCTTGTAATCATTGTCTGCATAGTTGTATCGCATTGCTGAGTGGGTAAAAACAAGTAATCTGAGAATGTCAATGTGGGCCTTCGGAAATTTGGTATTTTTAAAATTTTTGGAAATTTATATAAACAATTATTTGAGAAAATATAAACCAAGAAAGCAATCAATGATAAAAGTAAACAGATTCTACATTAGTATCATTAACAGTACTTAAGTAGATTTTGGGAGTATCTATATTTTACTTGAGTTTTTATATTTGTTTCAACTTTAACTTTTACTGAAGTACATTATGAAGAGAAAAAAACGCTACATACTTTTACTCCGCTACATTATCATAGGACACTCGTTACTAGTTACAAAACAATATATTTGAATAATAGCCCAGTTGTCTCATGATATTGAATCCAGACTGAATGTATTCACGACACACGCAAACAACTGACGTTAGTCTTGCTGTAAACCGCGAACGTAACCATGGCAGCCGCCTCGTCCACTGACACTGTTGGAGGAAATATAGACGATGCTTCCACAACCATAGACATACGTCTACTTTTTTACCGGATTTTCACACGGTTACAAACGGCAGAGATTCAGTTATGATGAAGGACACTGTCACAAAAATGGAAAAAAAATAAATAAATCAAAAAAAAATCGTACTTATGAAAGGTTATCCCCCGTGATCTGGTAACAATACTGTGGCAGTTATTGCAACTGTAAACTGCACAAAATACGGGCATAGTTGCTCGATCTCCGTTGATTTCGATTGACTCTGGTTCTGGCCTAGAGTGAGGAGACCCAACCAATATGGCGGCAACGCTGGATTACGTTCCAGCACGTCGTGAGGCGTCTACGTATATTATGTCTCTGGCCACAACAGCATCCGCTAGCAAGGCTAGCTCGGAGGAAGAAGAACACCCGTGGCCGAAACAAATGTTTTACTGTGTGGGAATGAAAGATTCATCCTTCAAAAATGAACAGCCTCTTGCGTCTGCCTAGGAACAAAGAAATACTGGTGTTTCAGAATTCTCCGTCGAACCTTAAAAAGCACATTGTGGTAAGTGAATTAACTAGTAATTGCAGTAAATGAATCAGTGAAGATAGCTAAGATGCCAACACTTTAACTTTACTCAATATTTCAGGTCAGTCAGCCTTGCTAGCTTAGCTAATGTTAGGCAGTGAAACGGGTCGGCTCACAGCCCCCGTGGTACCGTCAAATTCCAAACCAAATGGTCAAAAGATTATGCTACAATCAGAATGAGTAAGACAGGATGAAGATAATACATGTTGACACATGATCATATTTAAACTTGTTATCAAATTAAATTGATGCATCAGATTTTGCATTTTACACAATTTTACTCTTGAAATCAAAATAAAAGAAATGTACATTAATCACCCATAGATTAATGGTACCTTAGCTGTATTAATGCTACTTTCACCCTCTCTTTATTTTAGGGATGGACTACATCAAGGAGCACATTGAGGATCTTTCCTTGCTTTCAGGAGATGTCACCAGATCCAGCTCATCTGATGAGGAAGACTTTTTCCCTTCCCTTAAGTCATCTCATCCAAGAGAGAGCTCCAAGCAACTAGATGCATACCTGGCCTGTTCAGCAGATCAGATGGACCTACTTAAATTACTACCTGCTGTCTGCAAGTTGTCTGTGAAGTTGAATACACCTCTACCTGCCTCTGCAGCCTGTGAACGACTATTTAGCATTGCAGGACTTGTCTTCAGCCCACAAAGACCATGTCTGGATTCTCGCAATTTTGAAAACCAACTCCTGCTGAAGATTAATAGTAAATTTGTTGATTTAAAGGAGTAGAGCAGAGGGAGGGAGTGAGGGGGTATGAGAGGAGATGGATGGAGTGAGTAAGATGAGGAGGGAAGGAGTGGAGCAGAGAGAGGGAGCAAGCAGAGGAAGGGAGTAAGGGGAGAGGGATGGAGGGAGTATAAGGAGAGGAGGAAGGAGTAGAGGGAAGAAGGAGGTATAAATACTGTTAATTAGAGCTGCGACGATGTTGTATTAACATCGTGATTTTGATAATAGATTAATTGCTTTGAGGAAAAAAGGCAAATTTCTCAAATTCCAGCTTCTTAAATGAATATTTTCAGGTTTCTTTCCTCCTCTATGGCAGTAAACTGAAAATCTTTGAGTTGTGGACAAAACAAAACATTTGAGGACATCATCTTGTGCTTTAGGAAACTGATCCACATTTTCAACCATTTTTTTTACACACTATAGACAAAACAACTAATAAATTAATGGAAAACATAATCAACTGATTAATCAACAATGAAAATAATTAGTGGGCTGTGTTTGCCTAGCAAAGCTATAGGTGCCCGTAGTGGGCTGTGCCAACTGCGATAAATTTCCCATAACACCATTCAAACTTTAAAATATAGGCACTGTGTATTTAAGTTGTATTTGAACTTTTTTCCCACGATGTGTAGTTTTTGAATTGTGACCCTTGAATGACGGTGAGTGATTTTGGAAAAATTCAGGGTTTTCAATGATTGTGTATGGCGGAATGTTCGTGCAGCAGAGTAGAGGGGGCCAACTGACAGAGGGGCAGAGACTCAAAAATTATCTCAGAAATGTTCTCTTTCCGTGATATTTTCCAGAGTTGTAGCCACACTTGTCTTCTGTCTCCCAATGTATCTACTTTATCGGTAGGATTTACGTTTTTTTAATTATTGGCCTCCAACCGACAAGAGTAGCTCTCAACGTCCCATTCACTCCAATGTAAATCGGGAAGAGGATTTTCAAAACTGCACCCTTTTTTATCTCGCTCTTATTTCCACATTTCTGAAACTAGGACCACAAAACTTCATGAGTGTCTTCTTTAAGGCCATTCTGGCTTGACTGTGAATATCATGTGCGGTTTTGAAGAACTAGCACTAGTTTGACGTCCAAGATGTGAGGCTGAAAGGGCTCAGAAATCAGCTGTTCAAGTCTGTTATCAGGGCTGGTCGGCAACGATCACCGTGGCAACCGAGATCAGCTGGGCCATCAGAGAGAGAGAGACTCTCTCCCTGTCTGTCTCTCTCTCTGTCTCTCTCTGTCTCTCTATCTGTCTGCCTGTCTGTCTCTATCTCTGTCTCTCTTTCTCCCTGTCTCTCTCTTTCTGCCTGTCTGTCTCTGCCTGTCTGTCTCTGTCTGTCTGTCTCTCTCTCTCTGTCTGCCTGTCTGTCTCTATCTCTGTCTATCTCTCTCTGTCTCTCTGCGAAAACCTGCATAAACTTTCCCATAAGGAATGAATGGGACAAGGTCAAAAAAGTCGTAGACACACACACACACACACACACACAGATTATTAACCAGTCTTCCAGAATATTCGTGTTTTCGCAACGTAAGTCGCGAAAACCTGCTTAAACTTTCCCATAAGGAGGGAATGGGACTAGATCAAAAAAGTCACAGACACACAGACACACACAGACACAGAGAGACAGAGAGACACACACACACACACATGCACACAAACACACACAAAGTGAATGAGACCAGGTGAAAAGATCGAAAGAAAGATTTCAAACATCGACATCTCTGGCATACTTTGACCAAGACACACCATTCAAACTTTAAAATGTAGATAAAAGTCAAAATTATCAACGTGGGATTCAACTTTTGCTTTAGCTTTCATCGTTTTTTTTTTCGTCACGGGGCAAAGCGCACAGTCCACTCTCGCGATTCCATGGCGGGGAATTGTCTAGTTGTTAGTTGCTGCCCTACTGTTAATAAAGTTTAAATTGAATAATTTTATTTCTGGCTATTTTATTTCGTTGTACTTTTACTTTTACTTTTGATACTCAAGTACATTTGATGTAATCTACTTTAAGACTTTTACTCAAGTAATTTTGTCATGGGTAACTCACTTTTACCAGAGTCATTTTCAAGTAAGGGATCTTACTCAAGTATAGCATGTCAGTATAGACCTCTGATCATTAAAACTGAACAGTACCTTTTCTGGTGTTCCAGCTCCTGTGCAGAGGGTTCATTCTGAGTTGGACCTAAGCAAAACAAAATTGATGTTGGGTGTAATTTGCAAGTGTTCTCCACTGTATCCAGATTATTTAAACTCAAAGGAAAGTTAAACACAAGCAAGATTGTAGCACAGAGAAAATCCACCTAAACTATAGGCTCACGTTGATTTTAATTGCAAAAAATAACAGTCTACAATGAATTAAGTGTAATCATCTGAAAGCATGTTTGCTTTGAGTTTACAGTAATCCAGATTTCTGGATTATATTGGTAAATATATTTTTTTAACAATTCAAGTAACTTTGTTGTTATTTTTCAGTAATTTTAATGAAATGTTTTGTCATTTTTGACAGACGTTAGTCTGTTCACTTTTAAAAAAAACATAACCAGACTTTGATTTTGATTTATGCATTTACAACACTGTCCTTCTTGTCAGTATGAGCAACAGAAACTCTTCACACTTCTGACCTTGATTTAATGTTCATTGTGCATTTCTGTATTTACCTGTGCCTGACAGTCCACTGAGTACCTCAAATGCATGCATCATAGAGTTGGCAAAAAGAGCAGCATCCTCTTTACTGCCAAAGTTCAACCCCCACACCTGTTTCGGATCCCGCCACTGGTGGAAGTTTGGTGTGGCTTGATTATATTTCATCCCTTTCAGAACAGGACAATTGATCACCACCTGGCATTAACAGGATGCAAGGGAAAGCAACTTTATTGAGGATTTGAGACACTGCTGGTCAAAGCTTGTAATGTCATTAACACATATGTGATGCAATTAATGAAAATGGCAGAGGTCACATGTGAGATCAATCAAATTCAATTCAAATATCCCTAGTGAATGTAAATTTGATTGAATTGCATTTAACTGTTAGCATTTGTAATATATGTTGTAACATTTTGTGCTGTATAACAGCCAACTGACTAGTTTCAGTTTCTTGAAGACATTTCACCTCTCACCCAAGCGGTCTTCAGTTCTAACTAACTGAAGGAGAGTTTGCAGACTCTTTAACTCTCTGTGGGAGTGTCCTCACAGAGTCGTTAAGGACACGTGTAAACTCTAAGATTCAGAATCGTTAGGGCCACATGTGGATTGTTGACCCAACTGGCCTTCATGTGGGTTGCTAGAGCAAGGTGTGAATGGCTGTTAAGCTGTTGGGGAGGGAGCTCAGTACTGCATCAGAGATCGGTGATAATGAGTAATGTCTTAGGCCACCTTCTCTGTTCAAAGATGGTCGTTCCAGTTTGACATAGATGGATTCCTTTACCCCTTTTTCAAACCATCTGTCTTCTTTGGCCAGATGTCTCTGATCTTTAAATTCTAATCTGATTTTGAGCTTTGACCTATGCAGTATTATGCAACAGAAGTGAGTGTCTGCTGGTCAGACTTCAGCAATTTAAAATCTATTCTATGAACTCACAGAACATGTGAACATGATTGTTTGCCTCTGTCTTTGTAAGCTTTCTTGTACCTGCTGGTCAGCCTGCAGTTTGCGGCCCACCACTCTGAAGGTGTTGGCCGTTGGGTTATGATAGATCTGGACACGGCTGAAGGATGGACTGTCAGACCCTGCCGGCACCCAACGCTTGTTGGTGTCATCATACAGCATGACGGTCGCCCTCACCTGGCATATACTGGACTCACTGTTGGAGGGAAAGATAAAGTGATATACAGCAACAAAAGTAATAGGTGAGATGTAGTGTAGACATGGATACCTGGTTTTAAACAAGTAAACCATGAATCTTCATATTAAGACCTGAAACTGAGTGCAACAACGGAAAAAAAAAAAGCTCTACAATGCATAGTTGTTATTTACACTGGGGATGATGAGGATGTCCCCACAACTTTTTAAAATGGCTGATTTTGTACCTGTGACTTTTTGAAGCATAATTGAAATTAATTAAAAAAACAAAACAAACACAAAAATTTAATCAAAGCTGCAAGCAGCAATGAACGGGCCCTCGCTCCACGCACGTTGGGTTGCAGCGCTGTCAGAGGGCGCGCTCACCTGTTATCTGTATGTCATGTTGTAGTGTATTATGTGTAGAAAAGAAGCAGTAAATGTCATGTGAATCGGATGATGTGTATCTGACTTCCTTTGTCCAGTGGGTGGCACTATGGATATGACACAGTATTGATGCATAGATGTATTCAGGGCGACACCCTCTACATGTGTGAGGAATCTGGTGTAGATGGGAAATTGTATGTCGAAGTTGTTAGGACTGCCTGCTTTATGGCGAAGCACCGAAATAGACCGCACCGTAACGCCCACCAGGTATAGTGGAGGCAAAAGGTTTTGATAACTTTTCATCTTCAAGGTCTGAGGATGATACCGACTGAATGTGAAGTCTATGGTGTTGAATCTGTAGGAGGAGTTTGTTAAAGTACAAGGCATGGAAATGGGTCAAAATTGCGGCAAAAAACTAAACAGCCTACTTTCTGTTGGACTGATGGTTTAGGTCCACAGACGTTTTTTCTACACCTGGTCATGATACAAATGCATACCGAATTTAGTATGTGGATGTAGGAGGTGAGGATTTACAGCAGGGAGCACTATAGTGTCCCCTGGCCACACCCACACACAATCATGTTGAATTATTATTTGAGGTATGTTCAAGCCTCCAAAACTGGGCTTGAAGTTCAGAATAAAAAGAAAAATAATCCTAACAATAGGGCCTTCGCACTTGTAGTGCTTGGGCCCTAATTAGAACAATTTGCACTTTATTAGCACCTGACTGGCTGCTGCTAACCCTAACCCTAATTTCAACCAGGAAGCCTAATATGTAAAAGGCTTAGCAAAAGCAACATGTGCTGGAAAAGTGTTACTGTTGAGTAGATAATTACGTGGTCAGTATATAATGTAAAACAAAGTAAGATAGTGACTTACAGTACATAGCTACCGGTTAAAGTAATTTGTTATGTCTCTCCAAAAACTGCTCATGCTAGCCAGTTGATCTTTTAATTTCAGATCTAGAAACATAACACACAGAACATTCCAAACCAAGTGTGTATTGCACCATTTTTGCTTTTATTGGTGTACAGCATGCCACATGCGGCACAGAGTATCACACAGTGTCAAGTACCAACTTCTGGCACTGAATGTGTAGTTAGATGTCATGTATTTGTTTGTGAACCAAGTAACTCTGATATAGTAATTGAAAATTTGAGACTGTGTTCAGACAAAGTTAATGTACGACTGCTTGTGTTTAGATAACGCCTACATTTGTGAACTTTCCATGGGTATGGTGCACATTTAGAAAAATGTCACAAGATCAAGAGCCCTACTCAACACTGAGTGTTTTGAAATGATAAATCTTTCACAACTGGATATAGATTCCTACTAGTCATAGAACGGACATTGTGTATCAGACGTGGGGGAACTATCCAGATCCTTTACTTATAAAAAGCAGTGATAACAAAATGCAAGAATATCCATTACAAGTAAAAGCCTACATTCAAAATGAAGTCAAAGTAAGGTTTTATCAGTATCAAATGTCAAAGCACTCATTATGCAGTGTGATAAATGACCATATTAGTCTGCGATTATTATTTATAATAACATAAATAATAACATTTTAGTATAAAATATACTGAAATGCAAATGATCAGGTGCAAGCTATCCTAATTGTATCTAAGTAGAGAATTTAAGTAATAGCCCCAGTTACATTCAACCACTTTAAAATAACTAGAAAAAAAAACAAATGATTGCATATCTTTTTGTGGATTATATCTTAAAACTAATTATACACAGTTACACACATTTATTGTGTTAGTTTGAATTTTTTCCTGCAAAAGTTAGGAAAAGTCAAATAGATTTGCAACAGTAATGCATTTATTTCTCTAAACTCTATGTGGCATTGTGACAATGAATCATTTTCAGTCTGCTTGTTGCAAAGTCTGTAGCGTGTAGGAAATCTTCATTTCCTGCCAAAAAGGTTTCAATGTTTTGACCACTTCCTGTGCTCAGTGCAATGCTGCCTAATATGGACTGCCTTATGACACCTGCCAGTAAAATATAAACTTCTAAAAAGCATTAGCCCTCAAAATCTTTATCAAGGATTTAAAACTTATGCAAATACACAGCAAACATATATGACTCTGATATTTTCATTCCATATGTGACAAGTGTAAAACAAAACCCTGCCTATTAACTCTGTATGCTTGCATACAGCAGGAAATATTGTCAGACTAAAAGAGTTGTTAGGCAACATCAAGTGTATAGTTGATGCAAAGCAGCACTGTTGTGCATTTAACAAGCAAGTTTTTTATGCATAACACTTGGGAGAAAAAAAACAGTTATGAGTTTACTTCACCACTGTTTTTTTTAAGAATTACTCACCTCATATTTAGCTGTAGTCAGAATCCAAAGTTTCATTTGATTTTAAACAAACTGCTCTTCCCATCAATCTAAATGACTTCCTCTTTCCTCTCACAAGTATATTTGTTTTCTATTCCACCAAACCTGTCGTCGTTCTTGTCTAAACACCTCCGACACTCTCTCCCATGATACTGTTTAACTGCAACCACTTGCACTTCTGCCTTTGTGTTCTCATTTCCTAGATAGGTTTTTTTTCTCTCTTCCTGTTCTCGTCTCCTCAACTTGCTCTTTTTGATTTTATCTTCACACCTCTGGCTTTTTTTGTCTCTGATTTCTGTCGAGATAGTTTTAGGTACTTCTTCAGATAAAGGAATTTAAAGCGTCATATGGCAGTTCAGTGCAGTGCTCTCTGCTTCAAGACAAACAGCAGGCGTTAATAACAACGGTGTTTGCAAGTAGTTCTTAATGTTCTGTAATGTACTGTACTATATTTATCTACTTGTTAGTTTCATTACCCAACAACAGTATAATAGAGTCATGTTTAACTCTGAATGTGTTAAATGGGCTAAATCTGGATTAATAATTGTAGTAGAACTGGACATGAAGGTAGCAACAGCAGCAGCAGACTGAAGGGGAGATGAAGGGTAATGGAAGTCACATCTAAATGTTCTGAGTCATTCCAAAAAGAGGAAACTGCAAAACAGTTTAAAAAGTTCATCATGATTGATTGATGAATGGAGCAAAAATATTCAGTCATTAAGTCTTTGGATATTCAAAGTGAGATCACAGATGTGGTTGTGTTTATGCTATTCAGTATGCTGTACAATGTGTTCAAGTTAATGTCTCACCCCTCAGTCTCTGTCATAGCGCTGCGAAACTAGCACTTTACTTCCTCTTGGAGCTGCAGAATAGCAATGAAAGAAGAACTGTGAGCTTCATTATTTTTGCTTTACGTTGTGATGAACGAGGAACACATTTTTGTAAAATCTATACATCTAAATCTTGCCTTACGTGTTTGTCAGGTGTTTCAAGATGTTTTGAAGGAAATATTTACCCAGTCTTGGCCTCTGGGTCCAGTGCTCTTTATTATCATAAGTTAAGATCTTGACAATGCTATATATTTGGCATTTTAGAGACATTACTATTAATACACACTAAAAAGTACTAGACCTTTGTTACTGTTCATATTTTCTTGAGTTGTCTTTGTACATTATCCTAAAACAGGGGTGCCCAATATGTCGATCATGATCGACTGGTAGATCGTAAAGGTAGTGCGGGTCAATCGTGTGACATGGCAGGAAAATTAATGAATGGCCAGCCTGTGATCTCTTCTTGTACGGGACACACGTCATGTGTCACGGGTTACCATGCATGTGCAAACGCGCTAGCTACTGCAACTGTGGCAACAGCAACGGCGCGATCTTCTCACTGCGACCCCCTGAGAGCAAACCCCCCCCCCCCCCCCCAAAAAAAACAGTGTTATTTATGTGTATTTAAATTGTATAATGTGTCTTAAATGCACCAACGGTACTCAAGAGGCTGCTAAACTGCAACATATCAGGTAGGGATAGAAAAGGGGGACTATGGACGGGGGAAGGACCCAAATGCAGTTACACACGGGAGGCGAGATCAGGGAAAAACAAGAGCGAGCTTTATTTTTAAAGCTGATGAACAAAAAACAAAGACAAAACGGGGCAAGAGGCAAAGTAACTAAAAGGGCAAGACAAAGTACAAACCAATGATCAAAGTTCAACTCAAACGGCAAAATGCAAAACTCAAAGTCCAAAAAACACATACCATGGGGAATGAGGAACAGACACATGAACTGGAGCATGGAGCATGGACGAGACAGGGGCTGACAAGAACACACAGCAACAATGACCAGACAGGGAGTGAAGGGAACAGAGACTAAATACACAGACACTGATGAACAGACGAGGAACAGGTGAGGAGAGAGTGGAGGGAGGAGGCCAGGTGTGGAAACGAAGGGGAGGAGCACATGAGAGAACATGAAGGGAACAATACTATAGACAGAGGGAGCCAGAGGGAACATAGGAAAATACACAGGAGAACTTAAAGGACACATGAGGGCATGGAAAAACAAGACACGAGACAAGATACAAAGACATGGAAATCAAATACAAGAAACCACAAGACAAAACCAGACAAGAACATAATGAACAGAACTACAGTCATGACAGTAACCCCGCCCCCGCCCTCAAGGGACAGCTCCCAGATGTCCCTCAAAAGACAAGTCCAAGTGAAGCTGGGAGGGTGGAGGGGCTCAGGAGGAGGGCCAAGGGCCAAATAAACAGGAGGGTGGAGGCGAGGGCTGGGATCTATTGGAGGCCAGGGATGTGGGCTGGGACCCACTCGAGGTCGGGGACAAAGACGTAGGAGTTCTGGAGACCGGCGACGAAGACAAAGGCGCTGTGGAGGCCGGCGACAAAGACGTGGGCTGGGACCCACCGGAGGCGGCGAAGGCGTGGGCTGGGACCCACCGGAGGCCAGAGGCGGCGAAGGCGTGGGCTGGGACCCACCGGAGGCCGAACCGCAGGCGCTGGACTCGACGCTGGACTCGGCCGGGCCTCGAGCCGAGGAGCAGGCGCTGGACTCGGCCGGGGAGCAGGCGCTGGACTCGGCCGGGGAGCAGGCGCTGGACTCGGCCGGGGAGCCACTGGCAGGTGTCGACCGGGCCGCCGACTGAAGGCCAGGACGTAGACGGGCTCGTCGCTTTCTTGCTGGGGGAACCTTGTAGGCCAGGCGGGTTCCCCAAAAAGGGGACATTTCAGCAGCTGAGGCAGGAGCTGAGGCATGGGCTGGTAGCCCTGCTGTAGCTGAGGCATGGGCTGAGGCCGGAGCTGAGGCATGGGTTTGGGCTGGTGGCTTGGCTGTGGCGTGGGTTTGGGCTGCGGCCTGGAAGAAAAGTTCGCTAGCAACAACTTGACGAGCCCTTCTCGCAGGATTGGTCATAAAGTCCTGATACCATTTAATTATTTCCAGGCCATTAACTGCTGGGTCTTTTCTTGGTCTGGTCATTCTGTCAGGTAGGGATAGAAAAGGGGGACTATGGAAGGGGGAAGGACCCAAATGCAGTTACACACGGGAGGCGAGATCAGGGAAAAACAAGAGCGAGCTTTATTTTTAAAGCTGATGAACAAAAAACAAAAGCAGACAAAACGGGGCAAGAGGCAAAGTAACAACTAAAAGGGCAAGACAAAGTACAAACCAATGATCAAAGTTCAACTCAAATGGCAAAATGCAAAACTCAAAGTCCAAAAAACACATACCATGGGGAACAAGGAACAGACTCATGAACTGGAGCATGGACGAGACAGGGGCTGACAAGAACACACAGCAACAATGACCAGACAGGGAGTGAAGGGAACACAGAGACTAAATACACAGACACTGATGAACAGACGAGGAACAGGTGAGGAGAGAGTGGAGGGAGGAGGCCAGGTGTGGAAACGAAGGGGAGAGAGACAAACGGCGAGAGCATGTGTAACTGGTTTGAAATTATATCTTTATTTTTACGTTTGAAATGTCACCAAATCCTGATGAATATTTTTTTCTATATGTTTAAGATGTGTTTTATTGCCCATAATTATGCCTGAAAGTTGTATACTGACCAAGTGTTAATACCTGTACTGTCACTTAAAGAGGTCACAAGCCTTGTGCCCTTGTTCCGGTGCTTCTCTCAGTCCGCGCCAAGCTAGCTGAGAGGAGGTGATGTATTATGTTGCTTGTGATTTCTGAACATTTATTTCGGGTTCTGGACAATGCAAACCTTGTTTAATTCCTGTATAAATGTTAGTCCTTAAGTTGTGAACCTGCAGTAAATGTGTTAATTGAAGATAAACCTTGTAAACAGACTTTTTGCAAGCTTTAAAGTAGACAAGTTTCCACGTTAGTCTACAGAGTTTTCTGTATGTGTATCTGCTAAGAGGGGCTTGAGACCTGTGTGATGTGTGGAGGAGACTGCATGTTTCAGAGCCTGATGTGTTTTTCTGTTGATTTGTACAGGTATGTGCATTATGTTAATTATAATTCATCTGGCACAGTGTTTACATGTGTTTACACTGGTTGCATTAACTATGTACAAGAAATTCATGTTATCAAATACATTGAGCATTTTATAATTTATTTATTTCATTTTCACATTTTTATTTAAAAATAATTTTGTTGATAAAACTTGAGGTTGAGCCAGTCATGTATGTATGTGCGGTCCGCGCCAAGCTAGCTGAGAGGAGGAGCTTGAGACCTGTGTGCTGTGTGGAGGAGACTGCATGCTCAGAGCCGTATGTGTTTTTCTGTTGATTTGTACAGACAACTTCACCGCCCTGCCTTCATTAAAAGAGCAACCAGCAGCTGGTCGTGGTCCTGGGGGGTATTCCAGAAAGCAGGTTTTGTGAAAACTCTGAGTTTGTTAACCCTGAGATGAGAGAAACTCTGAGTTTTCAGTTCCAGAAAGAGAGGTAACTTAAACTCTGGGTCTGTTACTGCGGTAACTTACTCTGTGAACATAACCTGCTCACTGGCAGGTTTACCTGAAGAAACCCTGAGTCTGACGGAGCTGTCTGACAGCAGCTGTCCTTTCCTTCTCAGTCCGATCATGTTTAATCAGAAGTAAATCACATAGTTTTACACCAGGAGGAGAATTTAGATTCATTTAGATGAGCTCTCACTCCCTGACGAGGACTGAACCAAACAACAGACCGCTTCTCATCAGTCCGTCATTTATATTCTTTGGCTGCATAGCGTGTATCAGGCTACACGTCACTGCTGACGTGCTCTCAGATCGGATGTTTTTTCTTTTTTAAATCAGAAAAAGAGAAATAACTCACATTTCATTTGGATTTCTTTATTTCCCATAGATAACTACAAAAGTAACCATCAGTATAGCCCATTGTATTTTTTCCAACAACATAATTTCAAAGTCCATGTTTCTTGTTTGCTACCGCATTGAGTGTAAGATGAAATGACTTCTAATTCAATCTGTAGACAGTAAGTGTGTGTCTGCCTCTAGTGTTTAATGTGAGCATCACTTCATGTTCAACTACTCAGCAGGATGTTAGGACACAGATGTGTGTTAAACATTATCTTTTGGTGGAAATAAAACCAAAGTTTAATATGTGAAATAAAACCAAAGTGAGGAGCCATGGTGAGACTGTTTCTATATGTCATTTTCAGCTGATTTAAATAAAATAGAATAGCCTAAAATGAAATAAAATAAAACACTGAACAACATTCAACCACTTCCTCAAAGACTAATATAAAAGAAAGTGATGTTAAATTCAAAATGAAAAGACGACCGCATCTAAAACTCTGTCATTGATTTTTATTACGGGCGCAGCCGTGCTCCTTTTTTTTTCCCAGAAAATGTCTGCTTCCTGTTTTCTCCCCTGTTGCCATGGTGAATCACTGTATCGGAGCTCCATTGATGGCTTTTTACTGGTTGTCAGGCGCGAGCTCAACTCAGAGTTAACATACTCAGAGTCGACTTACCTAACTCAGATCAGCTGTTCTGGAACTGAAAACTCAGAGTTTCACTTCACAGGGTAAGTCAACTCAGAGTTCAGGGTTAGACTCAGAGTTTGTTGAACCTCCTTCCTGGAATACCCCCCTGGTCCTTCCTTCATCATTCAACACAACATAGAACACAACGCAGAACATACAAAGGTTAACGGATGTGCATCTAACTTGATATAAACTGTTAAAAGACAATGCACTCCCGGACGCAGCCAAAGCTAGATGGACTAGCTTTGCATCAAGCTGACACAGCGGCACTGTGCGGCAAAACCTGAGGTGGAGGACTGTGTGTTTACATCAACACGGACTGGTGCAATAACTCTGTCCTAGTCTCCAAGTCCTGTTCTTTGCTGGTGGAATACGCAGTTGTGAGATGCAGACCCTTTTATTTACCGAGAGAGCTCTCCTCCCTGCACATTGTAGCTGTTTACATTCCTCCCAGTGCTAATGCTAAGGAAGTGCTAGCCGCACTGTGCGGGACCATCAGTGATCTTGAAAACAAACACCTAGAAGGACTGATTGTTGTTGCTGGGGATTTCAACCATGCAAATCTCAAAGCTGTGCTTCCAAAATTCCATCAGAATGTAGATTTTGTGAGGTCCCTATTGTAACTGAAGGAATTATTTGTTATTATTTGGGCCCGAGCAGGTCAAAGACCTGTGAGGTCCCTATTGTAACTGAAGGAATTATTAGGGCCCGACCAGGTCATCGTAATGTGAGATCCCTATTGTAATTGAAAAATTATTCTTATTAGGGCCCGAGCAGGTAAAAGACCTGTGAGGTCCCTTGTTTTTCTAATGAGTATTATTAGGGCCCGAGCAGGGAACCTGCAAGGACCCTATTGTTTTTCAAATTATTCTTATTATTATTAGGGGGCCAAGCCAGAGGGGCCGAGGGAACGTGTATGCAAGCATATGCGTTTCCTAGGACCAGCAGTGCTAGGAACCCTATTGTAATTGAAAAGATGTTTATTTTTATTTTTCTCCGGCTAAAAGTGGTGCTGCAGGCTAAACCGTGCAAGGGAGGGCGGTGCAATTTGGAGGGTTGGTCCAGACTCCTGCGAATATGACTAACTATATATATCCACCTGCAGGGGGCGCTATAACCTAGCCCAACACGTTTTTGCCTATATCTCCCAAACCGTATGTCGCACATTAAAAGACCTTGTATCCCCAGATTTCCTGAATGGAGCTGAATCACTTTGCGATTGGCCACGCCCACTTCCAGTTAGAGCGTTTTTTTTGCAAACTCGCAATAACTGGAAAACCTACTTTTTCGAACTCCTCCTTGGGATTTTCTCCGATCTGCGTGAAACTTGCCACGTACACTCTTCAGCTGGACCTGATCTAAAGTTATCAAAAAAATTTTGTTTGGCCACTAGGGGGCACTAAAAATATGGGAAGTTTATATCTCTTGAACGGCTGCACCGATTTTTACAAAATTTGGTCGGTATGATGTAGGGCCAATCCTGAGGCCACATCTCGAAGGTGGTCATGACTGGACGATGTGGGCGTGGCTTATTACAACATAAACATCAAACATTAATTTCAGCCAAACTACTATGCTGAGACCTTTGAAATTTATATGGTCCAGATAGAATAGGACACAGTTCTTCCATACCAAAAATTGCACATGTTCTCCGCTAGGTGGCGCTATAATGGATGCAATCGCATTTTTGCCAGTAACTTCCACATTTTAAATAACACATTCGCAAACCTTATATCAATATGTTCCTGAATAGAGCTGGGTTTTCACGCCCACTTCTGCTGCACATTTCGTTCGCTAAATCACCACATATGCAAAACCTACTTTTTCGAACTCCTTCTTGGGATTTTGTCCGATTTGCGTGAAACTTGCCACGTACACTCTTCAGCTGGACCTGATCTAAAGTTATCAAAGGAATTTTGCTCGGTCAAACAATGCACAAATTATTAACGAACACATTTCTGTACCTAGCTATAAAAATGTAAACTGTTTGATATCTCGGTCAAACTAAATGCTATTAACACCAAATTTGAGTTCCTTGGTTGCCATGACACTGGGAAGAGATGAGCCGAATTTGGCAAATTTTGGCCACTAGGGAGCGCTAAAAAGGTGGGAAGTTTTATCTCTTCAACGGCTTCACCGATTTTCACGAAATTTGGTCATATGATGTAGGGCCAATCCTGAGGCCATGTCTTGAAGGTGGTCATGACTGGTCAATGTGGCCGTGGCTTATTACAACAAATCCAAATCGGCCCACATCCAGCCTTTTGCACTTCCAGTGCACTTCCCATTACAGTGAATACCATGGCTCAGACGTTGGCCTGTGTCCTCACTTTTGCCCCGAGCCCGTCATCCTTTAGGGCCAACTTCTGTGGTGCGCTGGGTCCGAGTCGCGCGGGGGGGCTTGGCCCCCATTCATAACTGCTTGTAGTTCTAGTAAGGGCCCGAGCAGGGAACCTGCGAGGTCCCTTTTGTTTTTCGAAAGATTATTATTTTATTTATTTATTTTCTTTGTCCCAAATGATCGCATTTTTCATTGCCTGAACAAACCTCAAAACTCAGCAAACTTAGAATATAAGTTACACCTGGCACAACATTTTCTAATCTATTGTCGTCCTGAATTTCTACTACTAGGTGGCGCTACAACCAAGGAAAGTGCGTTTTTGCTTATAACTCCCATATACTTTGTCGCACATTCAAAAACTTCATATCCACGCGTTTAGTGAGTTCTGATGAATCTCATGGTGAGGCCAGGCCCATTCCTGCCTTCCATTTTTTTTCGCTACTTTGCGAAATTTCAAAAACCTACTTTTTCGAACTCCTCCCAGGCGATTTCACCGAGTTGTACGAAACTTGTCACACAGCATCTGTAGACCCTCCTGACAAAAAAGTTACTAAAATAATTTTGATAGGCCAAACAATACTCAAGAAGAAGAAGAAGAAGCCTCGCGATGATCGACTATAAAGAAAAAAATAAATAAACCTCGATTGACTGTAAAGAAATAACCTCTCGTGTGTTTTTTGTATTGCATCGTATTTTATTGCATGGTATTGCATTATTTTATATTATATTACATCATGATGTGTGTTATGCTGTGCCAAACGATAGAAAAATAAACACAAAATAAAATCCAAAAATTGTCCCTGTCACATTCCTCTGCGTACACCACCCCTCTGGTACACACCTAAAACACACACAC
>CAEMYA010000786.1:115527-153951 GCA_903131615.1 Diplodus sargus | reverse complement strand
ATCTCCTCCTCCTCCTCCTCCTCCTCTGGTAGAGTAGCAGTGTATGTGGACTGTCCTGCTGGCACTCTGTCCTTCTACAGAGTCTCCTCTGACTCACTGATCCACCTCCACACCTTCAACACCACGTTCACTGAACCTCTTTATCCTGGATTTGGGTTCTTCTGGTTCGGTTCCTCAGTGTGTCTGTGTGGTGTTTAGTGTGCAGAGTCTCCTCCTGTCACAGAAACATTGTCAGTGCTGAACAGTTGAGTCTGTACAGGATCACAGCCACATCAATCTTTCAGCTTCTTGGAATAAATTCATCAGTCAACTTTGTACAAAATGATTCAAACTGATTGAAAAGATTCTTCATGTACATTTTAAACTTCTTCCATTTAATTGTGTAAATTGCGTTGACTTGTACTTTCTGTCATGTGTTGTTTTGAATTCTGGCTCTTGGTCCAATAAAATCCACAACTATTAGTAAAATGTAAGAAACAGAAAACATTGACTCGTCTGCAGCTTTAATTGTATCCAACCCATTAGCTGCTATGAAGACTGAAGGCTGTGAGTTCAAACCTTGACTTAAAGTTGAAGGTGTCCACCTGTCTGATCAGCAGCTCAGGTAGACACTCTGCACCTCAGAGTTTGATCTCATGACACTCAGTGACTTCTGAGTCCAACACTTATAAATGAAAACTTGAAAGTGCTCAGAGAAGAGATGTGTCCAATAAAAGTGTCTAAAGCTCCTGACTCTTTATGAAGTTACAGCTCAGAAGGAGTGAAAACCTCTGATAGACTCTTTGGTTGTTGCGTCCTGTTAGCTCAGCAGGTGAAACCAGGGTAAGAAGTCTTGATTCATTTTTGAGTGTTGAGGTTCAAAATCTGAAAGAAACAATGAGCATCAGTGAGATCCAACAGCTCAGGCTGATAGAAGGTTTGAGTCTTGAATGAGTTTGGGGTTTAATTCTCTTAATCTTAGCTGTAGTCTTACTTGCCTGATCAAATAGGGAGCATGAACAACAAAGGAAAAAGTAGAATTATACAAGTACCTCATTTCCAATAATTCACTGGCGATCAGATCCCGTCTGACTGTCCTCACAGCCATCAGTCCGTCTCTGCAGTCACTCTGATAATCTCGGTTGCCACCAAAGGAAACTGAGGGTTTTTTGACTCCAGCTAAACGAAGCATATCTCTCATCAGCTGCTCCAGTCTCTTGGTGGTCCTCGGACTTCCACTGTGGGGGCTTGAATTGAATTCAACCTTTCCCAAAGTAGATGTCCAGGTAGCTCAGTGGATAAGTGCACTGTCATGAAGTTCTGAGGATGAGGGTTTGGTCCTTGGGTCAGTCTTAGTTTTGAAAACCACTCTACAAATAAGAGTCTAAAGCTCTTCGAACAGAGTCGAACAGATCCCTGAACCTCAGAAGAACAGCAGCAGCATCTCATCTTACTGAGCTATTCTGCTACACAATAAACTCAGTTCACAGTTTATATAACATGAATAAATGTGCAGGAGAGCAATACTTTGGTTTCTACAACATAAAGACTATCAGAGGATCAATCCCACAACCTCACAGTCTGAAGGCAGCAGTGTGACAGCATGAAAACATCATTTCAGCTGTTGATCTTCAGTTCTGCTTCCATCTAGTGGTTCTTTGCTCCCAAAGGTGGAAACCAGGTGTTTCTCAAATGTTTCCACCTTCCACCATCTTTTCATTGAAGTCAACCCTATGACTGTACAATCTTTGATGATGCTAACCTGTTTCTAAAAGGTGGAAACCTTTTTGTGGACAGCAGCATTCAACACTGACTGTGTGTGTTTATTGTGTTTGTGTTGTGTTGTAGAAACATAATCTTATTTTTGTTGTACTTCTGTTGTTGGGACAACTGAATAATAATAAAACGTTGTTGATTGATTGATTGATTGGTTGATTGGAGGATCTAAAAGGGTTCCACCTTTTTTTCTAGTTCCTTTTTCTGGACACTTTTGCTTTCCATGAATGAAGAAATCAGAAGAAGAAAAAATCTGATTTTCTTTCTTTATAGATTTCAATTAATCAATCAATCAATTAATTAATTTTATCTCTCTTTTGCACCTTATCCATGTATACCGTTCCTACCTCAGTACTCTGTTATATTATGTATTTGTTTTATCTTATTTTGTTTTATTTCATTTTATTTTAGTATCTCTTTTATTTTTCCAATCATATATAAAGTGTTTTATTGCATTGTGTTCTTTACTACGTTCCTGGTTAAGAGACAATGGGCTCGGACTGAGTTTCCATGGTGATGAGGCAGCACTGACTCAAGTGACTCGCACAACCCGGTTCAGTTTAGTGAGCGACTCACAATGACTCGAATCCTTAAAAGAACCGTTTTTACCAGCCCTCGTTTCCGGTCTCTGACTTCGTGTTTGCCGTTTTGGGCGGGCCTTATCAGCAGAGCGTTCTCATTGGCTGATTGTTTTTTGACTGACACAGCTCAGTACCTATGAGCAGGCAGCTGGCGCGCTGAACGATGAACAAGAAGAAGAAGATGACGACAATGAAGAACCACAATAACAATCCACAGCAGGAGAAACTAATGAGATGTAAGTTCACACACATTATTGTTCTTCACTGTCGTCTTGTTGACAGAGAGACGCAAAGCTGAGCAGAGAGAGAAGCAGAGGGAACCTGAACTGAATAATGCTTTATTAGAGGAGTCAGAGAACAATACTTTACACTATCTGACACATTACAAGTTAGAAGTTTTATTTTTGAAATTAGTTTTATGTTCTCTCAAATCCCCGTTTTTGTTTGATATTTAAGAAGTTGTGTTTTTTTTTTTTGTAACAAATCTGATTCCATATTTCGAACAGACAACCCTCAGACTGCACAATCTTTGAAGATGCTCACCTGTTTCTAAAAGGTGGAAACTTTTTAGACACACCTGGTTTCCACCTTCCTCTGAGCAGCTTCATAAAGAGTCTCGGCTCTTTAGACACTTTTATTGGAAACGTCTCTTCTCTGAGCGCTTTTAAGTTTTCATTTCTAAGTGCTGGACTTCAGAAGTCACTGAGTGTCATGAGATCAAACTGTGAGCTGCAGAGTGTCGACCTGAGCTGCTGATCAGACAGGTGGACACCTTCAACACTGACTGTGTGTTTATTGTGTTCGTGTTACTGATCCTGGAGAAACATGATCTCATTTTTGCTGCACTACTTTTGTGGGTACAACTAAATGACAATAAAGCTTTGATTGATTGATTGATTGATTGATTGAAGCAACAAATGAGGAGCTAGATTTGTTCAAGTGATGTGTTGAATGTCACAAGTAAAAGGCCACAGAATTGTTTGAGATCATTTAGTCTTCAGGTTTTCTTTTCAGTGAAAGAGACCTGTTTGTAAAAGATGGAAACCTTTGGAGTCTGTTATCAAAAAGAAGAAGTGAAAAGCTCCAATGAAGGTGAATTATCTCAGAGCAAATAGCTCAGTGAGTAAGAAGACTGAGCAGGTGTTCTGAGGTTGTGAGTTCAAGTCCTGGTGAAGCTGAGGATTTTACTGATTTTTCTTCTCAAAAAGGCCCAAAAATGTTTTAAAGCCCAAAACACCTGCTGGACCAGTCGGGATTTGATCCCTGAACCTCAGAAGAAGAACAGCAGCATCATCACATCTTACTGAGCTATTCTGCTACACATTAAACTCAGTTCACAGTATATATAACATGAATAAATGTGCAGAAGGGCAATACTTTGGTTCCTACAACATAAAGACTATCAGAGGATCAATCCCACAACCTCCCAGTCTGAAGGCAGCGGTGTGACAGCATGAAAACATAATTTCAGCCGTTGATCTTAAGTTCTGCTTCCATCTAGTGGTTCTTTGCTCCCAAAGGTGGAAACCGGGTGTTTCTCAAATGTTTCCACCTTCCACCATCTTTTCAGTGAAAGACAACCCTATGACTGCACAATCTTTGATGATGCTCACCTGTTTCTAAAAGATGGAAACCTTTTGGTGGACAGCAGCATTCAAAACTGTGTGTGTTCATTGTGTTTGTGTTGTTGATCCTGAAGAAACATGATCTCATTTTGGTTGTACTACTTTTGTTGGTACGACTAAATGACAATAAAGCTTTGATTGATTGATTGATTGATTGATTGATTGATTGATTGATTGAAACAAAGGGTCCAGAATGAGGAGCCAGATCTGTTCAAAGATAATCAAACTCCCCCACAGAAATGGTACATTCCAGGGATGTGCAGCCAATCAGGCCACCTGGAGCCTATAAAGCTGAGCTGCTGCCACACAGTCAGTCTTTGGTTCCTCAGTGTGGCGTGCGTACCTGCTCAGGTGAGTGATGTCATGACTTGGTTGACATGATGCTACTTTAGGTTTGGACACATTCTGGGAGCTGCTGTTGGATTGTAGATCACTTGTTGCTCTATTTAATGATAATCATGGTTGACTCTCACTCATGATGCTGCTAAAGAGAACTTTGGTTAAATCAAAGTATAATTTATGAATTTCCTTTGTAAAGTCACCAGTCTGAGTTTGTTACTAATTATTTGTTTCTTTCATAGAAAACCTACTGAACCATTTCCAGAACATCGTGCTCCATCTTCAATAAAATAATTGAACAGAATCTGAAATATGAACTTTTGATTCTAATGTGTATGTGGTTAGTTTGTCTGCACAGGCAACAGTTTTTGAGAAGAGCTGAAGTCAGCTGATCCTTGTTTGTTGAAAAAGTAGTTTCCTGACCTTATGTCAGATCAATTCCTTCATAGGTTTGTCCCTCGTTGTCTTTGCATCTTCCTGATGCCTAACTCGCCTCTAGATTAGATTCATGACTTATTTTCATGCCAGACATCAGCTGGACAGTCAACTCTCGTTGTAAACCATGTTTGACTGCATGAGACCTTAATTTCACAATGATACTCGCCTCACAGGCTGACCGACAATCCAGTCTTATTTAAATGTTTTAATGTTTCCAAAATATCAGCTTGTTACAGTTTGAAATGATGTACAGATGGATGGCAGCAGTCCAGGGACAATTTTAATATAAATATAGAAAAAGAGACAATAGTTGTGGGAGTCGCTCCTCTTTGTCCAGAGAACCTCAGATGAGTTTATTTCTTGTCCTGTGTGCTGGTGAATCACTGGTCCAGCAGCTACTTTAATAGATCTGCCAGGCGTGCACCTGCACAGCGATGACGATCACCAGGTACGTGACCGAAACGGCGGAGAAGCCGAAGATGAAGCGGTAGCTTTGCCGTGCTGATAGAGCTGTTGCACCACCGGGAACATCTCCATGGAGCCGTAGATCAGCGGGCGATGCAGACGAGCCCTGAGCTGATCATGGAGATTACCAGGTAGCTGATGTTGTTGCGGGGCAGCAACAAGAAGCAGAAGACTGTGGGGACGATGCTGAGCAGGTCAGGGTGCTCCCACTGGTAGGGAGAGGCTGCCAGCTCGTGGGACACCAGGCTCAGCTGGCTGACTGTCACCTGAGAATGAAGAGACAACAGTCACAACAAGTAAAAATAAACTGTTTGAAGGTTTGTTTCAGTTTCTACAGCCTGTAGTGTTTCTGTCTGCATTTAATTTTTTCCAATGTTTTAGGACCCCGGGACCAGGAACTGTAAAACCAACTGCCGTCCAGCTGACGAGGCCTGAAGGACTCGCTGGTGAACAGGTAGAGGTGAGAACAGATGAGGTGTTTGAAAACCATCCTGTAATGAGGAACTAAATTATCTGCAAATTCTTGTTGCATAACAGTAAACTAATTGTTTCCTCTTCTTCTTCCAGGTGCATCTGATCCAGAAAGAATTTGTTGTGTTTTTACACTAAAAAACTTCAGACCCCTTAAACACTTAACATTTAAACACGCTTAAGATGTAAAATATGTCTCATGACATAATAAAATGTAGTTTAGCTGTTTGAACCCCTCGTCTTCTACATGAACTATGACGAAGACAACTCATCTGAAAAGGCTTTGTTATAAAGATTTTAAAATAACTTTCATTATGTCAACTTTCAATGCATTTATGACATATTGAAAGTTTAAAATCTTTGTAACAAAGGCTTTTTTTCAGATGAGTCGTCTTCATCATAGTTCATGTAGAAGACGAGGGGTTCAAACAGCTGAACTACATTTTGTGAAAAAAGCTGCTGTGTCATCTTCTTGACATGTTCTACATTTTAAGCATGTTTAATGGGTATCAAGTTTTTTGGTACTTATGTTAATGTTTACAAAAAACTGATTTGTGACATTTCATTAGTCTGTTTTCCTGTGTTTTTACAGACAATAAACTTCATTTGACTGCATGTGCTTTGTCTGCTGTGACCTTTTTCACTTCCCCTTATAAACAAAACACTACATTTTTGGATTAAGCCAATTTATTTTCATGCATCATATAAACGTTTCAGCTCAAACAGAATTAAACATGTTATTTCATGATGTAAGACACTAGCACTGGATGCTAAATCAAAGCTAAGACATTTCACTTGAGACAATTTCTAAAAAGGTAGCGACAACTAGATGCTGAAAAGTGTTTCTAGGTTACAAAACGAGCAATCTGAAATTGTGATGAGTGCATTTACAGTCATGATTATAATCGGCAGATGAACTGATAATGACAGACTGTTAGCTGCAGACCGATGAGTCTGTAACAGCAAACAGAACGGACCTCATCTGGTCCTGTGAAGCGACCCGGTGCTGGAAGTCGCTCTCTGACCCGCTCGAGAAGCCACAGTGGGAATCTGAAAGCAGAACACGACAAGTTTAACACAAATGTTACATGTTCAGTCATAAAGCAGCAGGAAGTTCAGACACAGAGGTGGTTGATTCAACTGTCTCAATTATAAACTTCCAGTCGTCCTTCTATTCATTTATGTGTGTGTTTATTTTTGTTTTAATCAAATGTACAAGCACATTTATTTTAAAACAGTAGAGTGGAACTATAAAGTAGCAGAATAAAGTTCCTAAGAAAGTACTTGAGTGAATAAACCTGGTTTATTTCGTCACTGGCTGTTTGAAAGTTTAACACACAGAGTTTAATTTGTACCTGAGTAAATGCAGACTTGCTGCACAGCTGCACTGAGTTACTGTCAATCAACGCTCATTAGCTAGCGTTGCTAAGTTAGCATGAAAAACGCTCGTCAGATGTCTTGATTTGAAGCGTTCTTGCCATTAAATGTAACATTGTGTGAGTCCAAATGTGCAGTAAAAGCTTCATTTCACTCCGAGTGCATCATTCTTCACTTAAACGGTTTGTTCACGACACAAGACAGCTGAGCTAACAAGCTAATGCTAGCTAGCTGTCAGTTAGCTACACGGACAGCAGTGTTAGCTCGGTTACTGTCGCTGGAGCGACATGCGAAGTATCCAGACAGCCGGTGAAAACATGTAACAGATGAATGAAGCACTTACTTTATTTATCTGCTGCTCACACGAAGCATTTCACCGTCAGCATGTTGGTGGACACGCACAGAGAGCTGCTGGCTGACTGGGTCCATACGACACAGACCGGAAGTGTGACGTCTCAACCTCTGATTGGGCAAACGGCCTCAAGTCGATTCATAGGAGCTTTATTGACAAAACAACCATTGACACACAATCAGTGTGTTGTTAAAATGCAAATACAGCAAAGCAGGTTATTTTCACACAAAACATTGAAATCTCAGGTGTCTGATCATGGAAAATATTGCAATAGAGGTGATGAGGCAGATGTGGGCCTGAATTAAAGGCAACTAATTAATTTGGAAGGACTAGATAACTGCAGGTTTGACTTTAAACCTCATGTTTTATCTTGCTGTTTTGAGTTTTTAATTTTTCTTTTTTTTTAATCACAGGTTTTCTTTTTCAGATACAAACATTATTATTATTTGGCGAATATTCGTTGTTTTGATAAAAGTAAAAAACAGATACCAAATTTTTATAGGTATCATTATTTTGTGATATGTCATTTTGTAAAGTTATGTTATGATGTCTGGCAGCAAAGAAAACAAATCAAAAGTCACATACTTTAGGCACAGTTAACCATATAATGCTGTGCACCATTTTTTTTTTTTCTGAAAAACTCAAAATTTTTATTGAGCCAAAATGTTGAAGAGATATCCAGTTTGATTGGTCCCTTTTTGTCTGATGCATTTCATGTGAGATTAAAAAAAAATGGCTTCATCGTTTTTTTATTTGATCCAAAAATATTGTAGCAAGCGTTGACGTGTTTATCATTTAATTAACCCTTAATCTACTTGTTTTGTGTGTATTTCTAACCATCTGTCTCATGTGCTGCAGTTGCCTTGAAGCCTGAAATCCGTAAAACAACATTGTGCTCGCTCAGCCTGCTGTGTGGAGCAAAAACTCTCCCTATACAGTGAGGCATGTGTGACAAAGGGAAATAAAGGTCACAGCTGACAAAGCACACGCAGTCAAACATGGATTACAAATACAGTTTGCTGTTGTCCAGTTGATGTCTGGCATGAAAACACAACTCATGGATAATGTATAATTTGAGACCTCAAACACATTTACACATATAGGAAAAGTAAATAATCAAAAAACTAATCAAAACTACTAGTTAAAAGTTAGATACCCTGAACACATACTGAACTTAGCAAAATATGTCACAATAAAAACTTCCATACCCTTTAAGAAAACAAAATTAACAATCAAACATGCTTGAAAAATGTTGAATATGTCTAGAAGATTATACAGCAGCCTTTTCAAAATAAAATGTAGTTCAACAGTGTTTGAACCCCTCATCTGAAAATGAACAATGATTTTAAACTAAAATAACCAACAATATGTCAACTATTAATGCATTTCCAAGTATGATAATATACACCATAACCATCGGAATCAAATCGTTTAATATGCAAAAGACACAATGGTGAAATCTCTTAATTTAAAAAAAAACAACATGACTGAATCCATAAATCAACACGAATTTGTCAGAAATCACAAAACATCACTTGATAAATGTGAAATCTTAAAAACACAAGCGTGATGTTTTAAACTCTCTTTTCTTTGGACATTACATGGTAACGAACAATTTGACATGTTTCACTGAAACAACCAAAATCTGCCTCGTTTCGGCAAATTATACATCGATAGACTGGACTGTCTGACTGACAGTGTTTTTGAGCTTCACCTAAGCGTGAAAATACTTCCCTTTCAGGATCTGACGCACCTGGAAGAAGAAGAAACAAAATAAACATTTCAAGTGACATAAAAGTTCACTGTCATGCAACAAGAATCTGGCAGATAACAAACTTAGTTCCTCATTACAGGATGGTTTCATCTGTTGACACGCCCTACCTTTTCACCAATAAGTCCTTCAGGCGTCAGCTGGGATGGCAGTTCATTCTCAAAGTTCCTGGTCCCGGGATCCGCCCCTTTTCGCATCAGCAGCTTCACTGCTTCTACTTGACTCTTATGATTTTGCAGAGAGCTGACGACGTGCAGGGCTGTGTTTCCACTGAACGTCTACAATAATCAAAGTCCAGACAGAATCAGACAGCACATTACAGCGGTTTGTGTGTTCCACTCACTGAACTTCAGTTTACAGCTAAACAACTTACCTTAACGTTTACAATTGACAGTGAAGTTGGCTGGTCGAGTAAAATGTTAAACAGCTCCACATTTGCCTCCTCGGCAGCCATGTGAAGACACGTCTGCCCACTTTTTAGATCCTGTGGGAATGAAAAGTGTCAGGTTAAGGTCGTTAACGTTGGTGCAACATTGCAAACCTATCATTTTTATATTTTTAGATTTAAAAGTCACTGCTAAAGTTTGTTAAAATGCCACTCTGACTGCCCTGTAGTTCTTGCTAGCCAGCTTGGAGAGGTATTAGCAGCTATGCAACATTCAAACATGCTCTTAGCTTTAGTTTAAGTCTAAATAGATAAACAAGCAACTCCATTACATGCCACAATAATGGAAAAACAAGCTACTTGTTAATGCTGGAGTTATGTGCTTTGTGCTAACGTTACCAGCTAAAGGAGGCCGGTGGTGCCTTAGCTGTGTGCTTTGTGCTAATGTGGCCAAGAGATTTTCTAAAAATATAGCAAAAAAATGCTTCTAAAGTAGCTTAAACAAATCCCAGCTTTAACTTTGACGTGAAGTGGAAATGAAGCGGTTAAGTCAAATTTTCAGCAGTTACCTTTGACCCGATGGAGGCGCCCATGAGAAGCAGAATCTTAATACATTCAATGTACGTCTGCTTCCTCTGCACCATCTCCTTTGTCATGTACAAACAGGGATTTTCCAGCTGCCTCAGCTCTTTAACAACAGCGTTGTGAGACAGGACTGCTGCATGAAGTGGAGTTAAACCTCCAGACAGAGAAAAAGAGTGTCTCATTACAAAAAGACACCAAAGAACCACCAGAAATAACAAGTTTTACAGGTGAACAGAGCAAACTTACCATCATAATTGAGCATTTCAACATCAACCGTTTGCCAGCTCTTCATTAGGGTCTTCCAGATGCTCTGTGGAGGTGTAGAAAACATAACAATCACACTAAAAGAAACAATTTGTTGAGACAGAACTTCATGGTTCATTGTATTGGATGAGCGCATGAAGCTCAGAGATGCGAGCAAGATGTGGGTTAAAGTAGAGGTTAATTTTTCATATTCCTCATGATGTGATCAAAGGTCTATGGAAATCACATCTGATAAAAATGACTCAACAGGCTTGGTGTTTCACATTAAGAGCACTTACTTGTGTTACTAATTAACAGGCCGGATAAGATACACATTGCATAGCATTGAAACAGATGCACGGTTTGTTTTACATGGTTAAAAAGGAGTCCCCTGATAGCACAGCAGCAGTTACTCATTGCCAAGTCAAATACTGTGATACACTGATTGGGAATTAATTAGTAACTGATGACAAGTGTGTTATTCATTCACCAGCGAGGACCGAAAGGACTGAGAAGTCAAACCCTGTGGGTTAAGTTTGCTCCACACAAGCTGTGAGGTAGTTGATTCAAGCCAGAACCGGTTCTAAGTTGATTTTATTTAGTCAAGATTTAAAAGCTGCCAAACAACTGTTGAACTTTTGACTACAATCCTTCATATTGTTGAACATTTGAGTACAATCCTTATTATTTTTTAACTTTTGACTTCAATCCTTATTATTGTGTAACTTTTGGCTACAATCCTTCATATTGTTGAACCTTTGACTACAATCCTTCATATTGTTAAACTTTTACATACAATCCTTATTATTGTTTAACTTTTGAGTACAGTCCTTCTTATTTGCACTAAGGAGTTGCTTCTCAATTTTGTTGTACAATGTACAATGACAATAAAGTTCTATTCTATTCTATTCTATTCTATTCTATTCTATATTGTTGAACCTTTGACTACAATCCTTCATATTGTTGAACCTTTGAGTACACTCCTCTGTGAATTGTTGAATGTATCCACTCTTTGAGGATTAAAACACCCAACAAGGATGAAGTTAAGTGAAATTAGCAAATGTCAGAATGCCTACACATTAAACTTAGATGGTGGATATTACAATACAGTCAGTATTTGAGCACAGACACTGTGATCATGTTAGCATTCTGGCTCTAGCATCTCTAGATCCACTGGACCAAATCCAACCTTTGGTAAGTGTTAGTCATGTAGCCCCCATAATGTGTAAAACATTGACGTCTGGGTTTAGAGATACCGGAATTACCCAACATGAAATGCTTGTGGTAAGCCTGGTCTAGTTGTAGACTTTCAAAAAATCCCGATACACTGACAGCGAGACGTGCTGATGCTTTACCTGAAGACTGAGAAAGTGGCCTTTCTCGGCACACACATGCAGCGGCGAGCGTCCCCAGAGGTCTCGGGTGTTGATTTGCGCTCCATGAGCCAGCAGGTCTTGAACAATCAAGTGCTGATTGGCGGCCGCTGCTATTTGAAGAGCGGTCTGTGTACAAAGACGCAACACAATCACAACAGCTTGGATTACCAATAAACACTGAAGAACGTAGAGGAACCAGCATGAACCACAAGTGTTCATACCTGTCCATTGTGTTCTTTCATGTCCAGCGAGCCACATCGAGCCATGTTTGTAGCGAGCACATAAGCCAGAGCCCGTTTACCTTGAGCCACCGCGATGTGAAGACACCTGGGAGATTGAAAGGGAGATAGTGAGTCAACTACTACTTAGCTCAATATTTTAACTGTCTATTCATTTTTAGCTAACTATTTCAATTTAACCCTTTATTTTTGGCTATGTCAACTGCTTATCAGTTACTTTTAGCTATCTAAACAATGTACCCATCATAAACTGTTACTGTGTGAACTATTTATTCACTGTTAGCTAATTTCTTCAACTATTTACCCATAAGTTTCAGCCTTTAAGCTAACTTTTTTCAATTTTTAATAATTACCCATTACTTTTAGTTATTTCATTACCATCTTTTCAATGATAAGCTAACTATTTCAATGTTTTTTCACCTTCAGGTGACTATTTCAACTAGTAATCCATTACTTTTAGCTATTTTAATGTTAAATTTGTGACCATCTATTTCAACTGTTTAACGTTACCCTGTTGATGCATAACTTCAAGCAAAATATTTTGATGGACTATTCCAACTTTGCAACAATATCTGTTATTTACAGCTAATTGTTTATTCACTACTTTATCTGTTCCAGCTGTTTAACTTTTACATTTAGATTTCAGCTGAATCATTGCTTCGGCTAACTATGTCCGGTGTTTATCCATCACTTTCAGCTATTTCCTGCTGGTCTAAATGGATAATTCTCTCCATGAATACGTACGTGTCACCATCTCCATCCTGGGCGCTCAGCAGCTCAGGAGAAATCCCTCCAACTCTCCGAGTCTCTTGCTGTATCTGCCAGTGAAATAAAGTCATGTTGACCTCAGAGGTCGGAGAGACTTGTTCCTGCAGAGTTGGACTTTGCACTTGTTGTCGGGTGATGTGACCATTTTCAGGAGCGTATTCATTCGTCACATTGGAGTTTACTTGTGTTGGAGGTTCAAACAGATGTGGACTGATGTCGGGGGAGAAGGCTTCAGATTTTGCAATCTTAAATTTATGCTCCACATTGTTGTCGCTGTCTTGTGAGCAGTTCCATTTCTAAAAGAAGATAATTTCCAAGCTGTTATTTAACTCAATACATTTTGTATTAATGACATTTGAGATATAAATATTCTAGTGTCATAACACACCAACAGTTGGCACTGGCCTTCAATGATTTGCATACTAAGAGCTCGTACTGTGTTGGCAGTTTGATCAGTGAACTTCTTCCTCATTCTAAAGGAACTCGTAGATTTTAATCTACTATGAGTATTGCTCATAAACAAACAACACATTTAAGAAGAAATAAAGCAGAAATAATGCAGAAAACTGTTGAGTAACAGAGTTGATTGCAACATTTTCTTGGAAAGCCAAACCCTTCAAACAATTAGACTTGTCTAATCATGTTCAGGTACATGAACAGATTCCTGCTCTTCCTGTGACTAACCTGGCGTTTCATCATCAGTAGTTCTTTGACGGTGTTTCTCTTTTGGAAATATGGTGGTGGCCTGGGATCAGACGTAAGAAAACCTGAGGGGGAAAAACAAATTGTATTATAAAGGTGAAAGCAACTCAACATAAAGGAAGGAAAGGATTCATCAGTCCTTTATCAAAGTAAAAGTCCTCAATCCAAAATTATACTTTAGTAAAAGTACAGAAGTATTATCAGCTAGATATACTTAAGGATGCGATATGTAAAAAATGGCCAACTGTTTAATTCATACTCAACCTGTTCTGACTCTTAAAACCACGGAGCTCCAAGTCTGGACCACTAGCTGCTCAGCTAACTGAGCTAACTAGCAAACAGCAGCAACAGTTAGCAGCAGTTAGCAGTAACTATGGTGATACCCCAATGCTCACATATAGCACCTTTAAAATAACTTGTTATAACTTTAAAAATGCTAGTTATGATTATGATTATTATCATTAACTTTATTGTTTGGTTGTGCAAAAGTCTTGTTATCTGAATAAACTATTTGAAAATCATCTTGGATTTGCTGGAAAATACCCTGTTAGAAATCTAAAAACACAAAAAATCAACACTGTAGATTACATTTGATCATCCTGACTTAAACTTTACCGCAGAACAAACACTTTTACATGTGATACCTTCATATTTTTTATCTCAGTACAGGTTTTAATGCAGGTCTTTTGGAGTATTTTCACAGCGAGGAGTGTCAAATCTTCCCTCTGAGTCCTGAAAACAATACAAGTGGACTCGAATGTTCAGGAACAAGACGATTAAGGAGTGCGTGTTTGATTACGCTTTCATACTCCTGAAAGAGAAAGATATCCGCTTCCCAACGTTATACAAACTGACCTTTATTGTTCAGGTAGTCGGTCCCCATTGACAGAAGTGCTCTGGTTTGACTCCCTCCTGGATCCAGCATGTCTAACGAGTCATCTATTAAAAGTCCGCTCCACTTGGATCTGAAGTGTTTCGTCTCTCACACACCTGGAATGTGAAGTGGCTTGTCAGCAGGATGAAGCGAAGGCGTGACAACAGAACGCGTCAGCCACTCACCTGCGCTTTTTCTACCTGTCACCACAAGATCAGAAATGAGGAAGTGCCACCACACAAAATGCCCCACACCTGCCCTCCACTTCCTTGTTGACAAGTTACTGAGGGTCAAAAACAAAAGTATAAAACATTTTATCACAACTCAAAGTTAATCCTGGAATTAATCCTTTAAGGTGAATCAGTCGGCATTTGGTTTCTTAACTGTTTTTAATTTGCAGGTAGCCTCGTTTAAGTTTCAAGTTAAAGATAAATTAGATCTTTATCTGAAACAGTCGGTCCTCAAACAGAAAAACAAGGGTCGGTTGATATGCAAACGAGGTCAATGTGCAGCACCAAAGCCGGTGAACAATACGAGCTTTATGAGCGAATCAGTAACTCAGCTGCAGAGGAAAGGAAAAGGCTAACCTGCTGGACGCTCCGAGTGGCACCACTGGAACTTCTGCAGGCCGAACCTGCTGTTGGACCTCAAAAGACCCGATGCAAAGTAACACAAGGTGCAGGGAGGGAGTCGTTTTCATCCATTGGTGGCACAAACCACTCCCTGCCCGACGGCTCAGGTTTCCCCTAAAGAAAGGCAGGTTGTTGTTGGATGAACTCCAAAAACACTGTGTGGTTGTTGGGGTGTGACGCTGCGTTTAATAGCAGAGGAAACAAGTTCTTATTTTTTAAGAAACTGGAGTTAAGACTGAATAATGTTCACCAAGAAATAGCAGCTTTGTTCTCGTCTTCGAACTTGAATGTAAACATAGCGAGAGAAAATAATCTGGTGTGTGAATAAACAGCAGCTCTGACATAATGTGTGTGTAGAGATATCTAATGAAGTTAGCGTGCCAGCCAGTGAGTTTGAAGCTGCAGCGTTCAGTGTAAACAGTAACACTCCGCTAGAGCTCCCAGTCTGAACCACTAGCTGCACGGCTAACTGAGCTAACTAGCTAATGCAGCTACAGTTAAAAGCTATTAGCAACTGGAGAATTAATTTGGCATTGTGGAGTTTTTTCCGTTGGAGGTAATGACGGTTGCTATCGTTCATAAAACCCTCAAACGAAGGAAGAGACACAGTAACTAGCTACTTGGCTAGCTCGCTGCTAGCGCCACACATAATCACACAGGAGCGAGATGTTCGACCTGTATTGTTTTGCAAATTCCTTCAGTTTATACTGAACATCTGTCCCACTGAGAAGTAACTAATGACTTCAGCTGTCAGATAATTGTAGCATAAACAAGTAAAATCCAAAAACAGAAACATTCAGAACCAAATGAGTTTATTACTGATGACATTAATTCTCCATTAGGACCCGTTTCTATACATCAGAGGTGATGACATCTGTTTCAAACCCTTTACATTTCCAACTACACCAGTTCCTCCTCACAAAGTCAGCACATGTGGAACGTCACATTTAGGGTTAAGTGTCCCTGTAATGGATGAAGGAGCTGAACATGATTGTACACTTTTTATACAGATTCCACAAGTTGAAGGGAATGACGTGCAGAGAGAGAACGAAGGGGGTCGAGACACATTTACACTCTTCAACAAGAAACGATGTCACAGTTAGAGGTCCGACGTGAGAACTGGTGGCACTGTGTGCCTCGATAATTCAGTTTATTCCTCTACTTTGACTTGTTTTTAGTCCGTCTCATAGTATTTATCTGTTATTCAACCTTTGATCGCAGTAATTTCCTTCAGTTTTAACAAACACCAACCCATCACAAATTTATCCAAATGGAAACACTGGCTTTTTTTTTTATTGTTTCAGGTCCACACAGACAGATAGCATGACAAACGTTTACTATCTTCTATGTCTTGCAGGTTGAAGGGGAATGCAGGTATGTTTATACTTGGGCCATATGTTTATATACTATATACAAAAAGTTCTGGAATTGGTCCAATAGATCGTCTCAGCCGGCAGCCGCATGTAAATCCTTTGTTTCTCGCCAAATCCACCAGACTCCATTTGCAAAAACAGCAATTTAAGCACCGTGAGAACAAAACAAAACTCAATTCACTGGATGCTTCCAACCATTTTTGTACCTTTTAGTTATTTACACACCAACACATGTAAACAAAAGGCCCAGGTTTAAAAATACAGCAGGTTACATTAATTTAGTTTCTTTTGTTTTACAAAGCTCCCATTAGATTAGGCATTAATTTAAATAAATTAAATCAGAGAAATAAAACTCACTCAGACGTTTAAGTGCGATAATGAAGATTTTTGCATGATTTGACAGAAGTTCTTCATGCTGAAGGAGGTCATGTGACTTTTTGATGCATCCAGGCAGATAAAAAAAGAAACCAGGCAGTTAATCAAACAGATATGTGTCGTTTCTTACATTTGTTTATGGCTGTTTTCATTATCTTTTCAATGGCAACAAACATTTTGATCTCCAAAAGAAATTACTACTCAGTTTTTTGTCCCTTCAAGGTGTTTTCAGCTGTGGGAGTTTTGTTTTTTTAACTTTTCAAATTCACTTGTCACTCTGCGTGAAGAAACAAAAACCTCCAGATTCATCTTCGCCACCTTTTTACAAAAGTATGTACACTCGACTTCATCGCTTCACTAACTCTCCTCCCTTCCGTCCCTTGTTTTCACTTCAGTATAATCTAACTTGAGCTTCCTGTGCCTCAATCCAGACTGCTGAAAAAATAAATATTAGACTCTGTAAGCACGCAGCTCCCGCAGGACAAAACCAAAAAAATATAAAGTGCACTAAAAAATACCTCTGTAGCTCAAAGTGGAGGGTCTCGAACGACAAAACATCACGAGGTGGCTGTCAGACGCCCGTTCAAGGGGCAACAGTGAAGTGACAAACGACATGTAGCGGAAATCAGACAGTGAACAGAAAGTCATATCATAAAAAAAATACACTGCATGCTCGTGCTAAGATTCTAACGTACCGATGTGTCGCTGCAAAGAAAATCCATTAAAATAAAAAAAAGGGGGGTAAATAATAAAAGAAAAAGTCACATTTGTCAGTTCAGATGCGTCCTGGTTTTCCAGTCGGACTCAGCAGGAGCGACTTCCTCCTGGAAAAAAACGAGTGCAACCGAGAGTGAAGTGGTGGTCCGGCGTGAAGAGCGTCTGTTCCACTTTCCTCTTTACTTTAATGCCTCCAGGGAGTCGCAGCCTAGTCGTGGCCTGATGTCGGCAGAGAAAGAAAGAAGACGTATTAATCAAGTATGACATCACATTCAAGCTAGCTCCAGTTACATAACAGAACGCCTGCAGATGTTTACACATCATCTGAATTCATAGCATGACATGACTGTTGCGCTGATTTATGATCAATGCTTAGTGACGCTGACACCGACCTGCCAGGTATCGAGCTCCGACTAACATCAACATGCTGCCCATGATGTAGAAGCCCAGCGGGGCGCTGCTGAAGATGCTAGTTTCACCTGGAGGAGAACGACAAGTCAAAAACTAAAACTTGTGGCCGAAATCAAAAGAACGACGTTAATACAAATTCGGTCCTTCCTACCGTTTCCATTACCGACCGGCTCCGTCGTCTCCCAGTTCATGGACTTCTGCACCGCCTTCTTCCATCGAGCGTACCGAAACTCACTTTCTGCAGAGAACAAACACAGACATCTTTATGTTTAACGCAGGAGCTCCTGAACACGCAGAACATGACGAGCAGCAGCAGCTCGGCGCACCTTCAGGGTTGATCTGAGGCTCGAACTTCTCCGACGTGACTTCGCTCAGGTCCTCCGGGTTCAGACTCCAGACGCTCACGCCCTCCGCTGCCCCCGCTGCCATCGCTGCACCCAGAGCCGTCGTCTCAGGCATGGACGGCTTCACTGGAGATGGAAAACGGTCACAACATGAAATCAAATTGAAAACGTTATTTATCATTTCCTCCACACAAGACGGCAGTGACGCTTCCAGTGGGCGTCACATCAGATCATCGGCAATAAAACGACGGTTATAATGTTAAAAGACTCTGTGTGTCGTGACATCCTCAGGGATTTATTTCACTTCCACTGAGCTGTGACATCATTCTGTCACATGCTGATAAATATCCTGTTTCCGTCTCCAAACTTCCTGTATCTCTGAGCCGATCGCGCCGGTGGCAACAGAACCAGTTTGGTCGCTGCCAGAGTTTGTTTGTTTTGTCTATCAACCGATTCCTTTAACTGCACACATCAGCACAGGCCGAAAAACTTGGAAGAGCTTTATAAAGGCCTGTTTTACATCCATACTGGAGAAAGAAAGGATTAAAAGTAGGAAGGGAAGATCAGAGTCTGAGAACCTCTTGCAAAGTAAATGAATTGATTCACAGAACTGGTGCGTTTTAAGGGAACGTGATTAATCGTGATGTTGATAAAACTTAAAAAATGACCTCATCTGTGAACATTTCTGCCTGATTTCTGTAGATTTCCACCGGTTGTTTAACAATGACCCCACCTTACTTATATAAAAATAACATCTCGTGCATTTAAGAACCTGCGTAAACCCCGTACGACAACACCTGGATGTGGATTCTTACCGACAGGGATGCAGAGAATGTCGGCCTGCAGCTGCATCAGCAGCCTGTTGGACGTCATTCCTCCGTCCACCTGGAGCTGAGTCAGCGGGATGCCGCTGTCCTGGTTCATGGCGTCCAGGATCTGCATACCAATAACCACATTTTTTTAAAATAGCAGTTCTGCGACTTACACAGCGATCGGACTTGCCAATTAGAGGCGGAGCTTACCTCTCGTGTCTGGAAACAAACAGCTTCCAGGGCGGCGAACGCAAGATGACTCTTGTTTGTAAACTGAGTTAACCCACAAATGATCCTGTGACACAGAGGAAGACGTGTTTCAGCCGGCTGTGGGAATCAGTTTAGACCTGTTACCTGCAGGACGGGGTCAGTGTCGGTCTTACCCTCTCGCACTGGGCTCCCAGTACGGCGCATAAAGACCCGAAAACGCAGGAACAAAGTAGCAACCGTAGGATGTTCCGACTGATGCGGCCAACTTCTCTGCACGGGGAGAGAAACTTTTAGTATCTCCTCACAGATAATCTACAAGTTGAACAGCACCACATCGGATTCGTCTTCAAAACGTACCGAGCTCTTCTGACGATCCGATGATCCCGAGGTTGTCCTGCAGCCAGCGGACCACAGCGCCCGCGATGGCAACAGAACCCTGCAGGAAAAGACAAATATGTAGCTGTGAAGTGAAAGATCAGGAAGGACAGAAACAGGAAACATCAGTATATTCAGGACGCCGTACCTCCAGTGCGTAACAGGCAGGTTTGTCCCGGCCGAGTTTGTACGCCACAGTGGTCAGCAGGCCGTGATCTGACATCACAGGCTGCGAAACGACAGACACGAGGAGAAGAAGACAAGATACAACGTGTGCACGATTAAAGAGGGATTCAGATACAAATCATCACTTGTATATGTTATAAATAACTAGTAATATTTACATTTTTCGACTTTTTATTAGCTTACAAGACGACTGAATTCATTTTGTTTTGCATTCTTAATTATCAAATTTAAGTCTTCCGTAACGTACCTTCGGTCCAGTGTTTCGCAGGAGGAAGCAGCCGGTTCCGTACCTGAAATATGAGACAAGACAAACGTTTAGTCGAGTGTCCAACGACCACGTTTGAAGGAAACTCTGTCATTTCAAAAAACAGAGAAAAAGTCGCTCACGTGTTTTTCGCCTGCCCGTCCTGAAAACACATCTGTCCAACCAGCGCCGCCGACTGATCCCCGAGACACTGTGTGTTTAAAGAGCGGCCGTAAATCTGTCAGCAAACTACAACTTATATAAAGTACATGCAGAGTAAAAACAGAGAGGAACTTACCCCTGAAATGGGGATACCTGAGAGCGCTCCGGATTTCTGTCGAGAGAGAAGAAGATCTTAATAACAGCGACACTGAAATCAGATTAAAGGAGCATTTTGAGGGTTTCGTTTCGTCTCAAATTTGTTGTATTTTTATACCAAACTTCAGACAAAAGATAACTGTGCTTTAAAAATTGTATGAAATGATGATGTTCTGGTTTTCAGACACGACTGATTACACAAACAATTTGTACACAACAGCAGTTCCAGATAAAATCAGTCATAAATGGAAAAAACATCATTTTTAAATACAACGTTGGCCCGACAACCAAAACGGGACTCGTTCATTATTTGACTACATGAAGCCAAATAACTAAAATACACAGATTTAAACTCTACCACAATATTTGGACAATAAAGCACATTGTGACATGAGGAGGGGAACCAGGGCAGCCTCTGTAAACCAAAATGTCTTCACTCCCAAGTCGTTGTTTGGGTTAGAAGTTTTAGAGACACGACACACGGTTAGTAAAAAAAACCCAAAATGTACCAAAGAGTGAAGAGATTTAGAGACGTGATGGGACGACGACCACCAGCCGAGCAGCATGCCAACAACAGAAGCAATGAGGGACGAGGGAGGGAGGAGCATCCAGCACATTTCCAATGTTTTCCTGTTTGTTTCCATGTTGTCTGTTTGGTTAAACTCGCCACTAGGTGGCAGCAAAACAGGCTTCGACTCCAAAACTGATACATCTTAACGTCACAACAAATCTAAATCCATTATTTATTTTCTTTTAGCTCCATGTTTGGTCTCCACCACCTGCTGAGGGAAATATCAAAATCTTTAGCTGCTAAATGTTTCACTACGTCCACCAGTGAGTTGTTAACTTTTCTGTCTGTTTGCGCCTAAATCTGGTTTTTGGTGAGTCAACATCCTGAACGACGCTTACGAAGCATTTAAAGGCTTAAAAACATTGAACGCCTGGAGTACAAAAGCAACTTTGGCATCTTCAATCTGCTTTTTTCTGACAAACCAACTGTGGTGTAGTTACTGTGTCACTGTTACGTTCATGTCAAATAAATCACCTCAATAGTTTATGTGTTACGTTAGCAGAGCTGCGAGGATTAGTCGAGTAATCGACTGGAAGATTGAGCCGTTTTTCAGGCAAATAGTTCAAAACATTTTTCAGCTCCAACTTTTTAAATGTTTTGATGATTTGCTGCTTTCATTTTATGTCATTTATGACAGAAAAGGAAACAATTAAGTGTAAAACCGGCAGATTAATTGGTAGTCGTTAGTTGCGGCCCTACATGTTAGTAAAGACTTACAACCAAGCAGCAGTGAGGTTTGTGCAAAGTCTGACTGTTTCTACGCGTTTGAACTACGAGCCTCCGTGTGAATGTTGGAAATGCACTGTGTGATGGCGAGTGTTCGCTGTGGCCACGTGGAAGCAGGACGGGTTAATATTTTGCACGTTCGGGGGGGAAAAAACAGTGATGGCGAGTTTGACTGTACTTACCCGGCTAGAACATATTTTCTACCAGTGAGAGAAAAGGAGACAATGGCACACACAGAAAAAAAAAATGCCTAAAGGAATTTCTCAGTCAACCTTCATGCACTTAGAAACAGTCTGAACGCACGTTAACTGAAAACAGGAACACAGAAACAGAACTGTCATCTTATTAGTGGCCTGTTGCACGAGACGCACTCTGTCAACACAAACGCTAGAGACACAGCAATGAATCCATCAAAAGTTATTAAAGTGAGATTTAAAGTAGACTAGATTTGTTAAGATATCGGCAGATTGATGTGCGCTCACCATGAGACCGTATATTTCTGAGGAGCTTCTCACTCTGGGCAAGATCTCCATGGGAATACCAAAATATCTGCCGGGAATCAAGAGAGCAAAATCACCTGATCAATATATTATTTCTGCTTCTTTTCTGTGGCGGCATGATGGAGCTGAAGTGAAAGTGAAAGACGGCTGTCGTACTTGCAAAGTTCTGGGTCCCAGTCCATGGTGTGGATGTTGAACAGCATGGTTCTGCTGGCGTTGGTCACATCTGTGCAGTGGACGCCGCCTTTCTTCCCTCCTGTCAAACACTGTCAGACAGCCGTCACCACAAACAAAGAGTCAGTCTCCAGATTTGGCATTCAGATAAAGGTTTGGGGCTCCGAGTCGTTCCTCACCCAGATGAGCCAGGAGTCCACGGTTCCGAACATGGCGCGGTGACACACGACGGCTTCCCGGACCTCGTCCACGTTGTCCATCAGCCAGCGGAGTTTCACGGCGCTGAAGTAAGTGCTGATCGGGAGTCCTGTTTTATGCTGCAGGAGGAAAACAGCGTCAGTGCTGCGAGTTCCCTTTAACGCAACGTAACTGGACTCAACAACAGAAACAGAAAGGAGCTCACCTTCAAGTGGTTCTTATTCCTTCCTGGAGTTTTGTTAATTAGACGTTCGACTGTCGATTGCGTCCTCAGGTCGAGCCACACTGAGGAAAAACACTTCTGTTAGTTCCCAGCGAGTGAGGACGGGATGGAAGAACATACAGAGAGCAATAACGTTACCGATGGCGTTGTAGAGCGGCTCCCCGGTCTCCTTGTCCCAAACCAGCGTGGTCTCTCTTTGGTTGGTCACTCCGATAGCTGAAGAACGAGATTCAACATCATGAAACACCTGTTTGGATTAAATGATCTGCTTCAACAGGCGGCAGCAACACGCGCGACTACCTTTAATGTTCGAGATGTCGATGTTGAGCTGGGTGAGCTTCTCGCACGTCCGCTCCATGCACTCGTACACCGACTGCAGGATCTCTTTGGGGTCCTCCTCCACCCAGCTGACAAGAAAATCACAACACATCAGATCTACACATTCTTTAAATTGTGAGTGCATCTTTGAGGAATCAGATCTTTTTTTTAAACGTACCCTTCTTTTGGGAAGCTCTGCTTGATCTCCACCTGATGGTGACTGAGGAGCTCTGCTGTTTTGGAATTAAACACCTTCAGAGGAGAGAAAACGGGAACAGAGATAGAATCACTCGGTTCTTAATTCATCCAGGGACAGATGACCAGAACGCAACACAAGATTTAACAGGACAGGCAACATTCTTAAACACAGCAATTCTCTGCTGGGCTTTCTGCTGCAGTGCAGCACTGCTCTCACTCTGCAGTTATGCTCCCGTCACCTTTTCACAGCACAATTATCACAGCTATAAATACATCCGCACATGTTGTGTGGCTTTACAAAACCTTAAGAGACACATACATACACATACATGTCGTTGTTTTCTCAGAAACAGTCCAAAAGCCAAATTTAAAAAACATAAAACAGCACAACAACCAGCGAATGTGCACATTAGAGAAGCTGCAACGATGAAATGTATAGATTTATGCTTTGAAAATGACTTAAAACACAATAAAATAATAGCTATCTCTGGACTGATTCAGTTGATTTTCTTCCACCACCACAACCTGACATGACCTCCTCACTCTCACTCTGCTGCTGCCTTCAGGCTCTGCTGGCAGTATGTCAAAAATGTGCTGCAGCAAACAGATGAACAGAGAATTTCATCTGTGCTTTCTTCTTTTTTTGCTGAGTGAAAAGCAGAATCCATGTATCCCCCCTTTAATGTCAGAATGCGTAGTTTAACAGCCTTATTATTAAAATGTTTTAAATGGCATTCTGCATGAGGGAATTAAGCATTTAATCCTCCGAGGAGCTTACATGGAACACTTAAAGGTAAAATCATATCGAGCTTTTAATTTACAGCTTTTATCAACAACAACAACACAGCTCATTTACTGACGTTTAGACCGAATAACAGAACTGTAACACAGGTTACAAGCTGCTAATGCAGCTGTAATACTACACGCTCAGTAATAAACCCACAAGGTGTGAATTCAGCCAAGGACACCTCCAGCTTCAACACGTTTAAGAGCCAGACACTGAACACATCACAGCTAGCTAACACTGACAGTTCGTCTCACCAAAAACCGAGTGGAGCTCGTTCCCTGGTCTATGGCAGCGACCAGCGGGCCCAGCATGATCCGGTGTGAGGACGCGGCCATGGTGCCGTTCATGGGCAGCCCCGGAGCTTCGGCACCGAACTGGAGAGGAAAGCGATTAACCACCACCGGCAAAAGCGGATCAAGCTCAGCCAAAGACGGGCAGTGGGTCAGTCGCGGGATTCAACCGTAACGGTCGAGCTGGCGCTCAGTGATGACGCAAGCAACTGAATTCTCACAACAACGGTCAGTTAAAAAAACACAAATAATTCTCTGCTCTACGTCTTAAATTACCGTTTAATCGTCACATGCAGATAAATAAAATAATATAAGATACATATTTGTTGCGGACATTTATATGAAACGCTCACAAGTGCTGTTAATAGATCATTCTTGCAGTATATATGATTTATATCTTGACATGTTCAGTTAAGGACAAAGGCGGATTTTATGAATGGAAATCTGATATTGACGATTTTCATTGCGGAAGATATTTTTTGTGTCTTCAGGGTCAAAAGGAGGCGTTCCCATACCGGGAGTCGAACCCGGGCCGCCTGGGTGAAAACCAGGAATCCTAACCGCTAGACCATATGGGACGATGAGGCAAAAGAAGAATCATGTGTTTTTATACATATCTACATTTAAACATTTAAAATGGTATAATCAGGTCCTGCATTTCACATCGCCTCGTCTAATATCCTTGTTGTTACTGTGAAAGTGTCATCCCACGTTTGCCATTGGAAAAAAAAGTGTATATGAACCAAACTGGAGTTTTAAAAAGAACAATTAAGATTCATGTAACACCACTTTCTCATTTTTAGACAGCTCAAATCTTAATTTAAGGAGTCTATGGTGTAGTTGAAGGGTGCATGAGGGCTTTTGTTAGCCTGTTACTCCACTAGGGGGCAATAAAACATCAAAACAAACCGGTGGAGATTTATCTTCTAATATTTTTCTTTTCTTGTCGACCATTGAGCGCCTTACCAGATTGAAAACGGTTGTTTTTGTTTGTTTATTTAGCTATTTAAATATATTTACGACGGTTTTACATCTGATATCCGTGTGAGGGTTCGTCTGTGCGGCGACGTGCGATGTCGTCATCACTAATGGACAGTGTTGTGATTCTTGAAATGTGGGAAGCGGTTGTGTCTTTACTTGGTTCGTTATAACGTCTTTCTCGTGATTTAACCCCTCAAACTTAAACATGTAAGTGCTGAGATACACTCAAACACTTGTTGTGAAGTTAAAATATGCAGCACATTATGTTAAATACTCGGCAGTTAGCAGAAATCAGCAAGTTAGCTGCGTTAGCTGTCCAGGCTAAAGCTAATCCAATTCAGGGATGTTTTGTTAGCTAACGCTGGTTCTGTACTTTTTCAGGGCTGACTACTGGAAGTCACAACCGAGGAAGTTCTGTCAGTACTGCAAGTGTTGGATTGCTGATAATAAGCCTGTGAGTTAAAATACACAGTAAATGTCGCTGAGGACAGGACAGTCTCAGTACATGTTATGCTAATGTTTTAAGATAATCTTTGTTTTGTTCTGCAGAGTGTCGAGTTCCACGAAAGAGGGAAGAACCACAAAGAAAATGTGGCTGCAAAAATATCAGAGGTAATGACGATTACATGCAGTTATTTCTGTTTGTGAGCAAAGATGGAATCACGCCACCTATCAGGAGTGAAATGCTACTGATCTGCTCATGCAGAAACACACACATGCTCATAGATTCACATGTCTCCAAAATGCACATTATTTATAACCTAAAGTGAAAGTGAAGCCTCTCAGCGACACTCACACAGGCGTTAGTACCAACATCTTGCCCGTCTTGGCACCGCTCTCAGGACTGGCAGCAGAGATAAGGTCCACACATGACAGTCTGCCTCCTGAAGCTCTCTTCTGATTGGCCGACACTCATCTCATCATATCTTTCTCCGTGCAGATTAAAAAGAAGAGCATCGACAAGGCGAAGCAGGAGGAAAAACAGTCCAAAGCATTCGCAGCGATGGAGGAGGCTGCGATGAAGGCGTATCAGGAGGATCTGAAGAGGATGGAGAGGGAGGCAGCAGGTGATCTTGACATTTTAATGAAACAGTGTTTGAGGTGAAGCTTTTGCTTTTTGATGGCTTTTTTTAAATTATGTGTTTGTTTTGTTTTTTATCAGGTTTACCACCCGTAGAAACCCCAGAGCCGAGGGTGAAGCCAGAGGTGAGACCTCAGCCGAAGCCACAGGGGAAACCTCAGGCCAAACCACAGTCAAAAAAACAGCAGTTTAAAGGGAAAGCTAACAAGAAGCCCAGAGAGCAAACGGCAGCACCGGTTTGGGTCGAAGGAAGGTCAGAAGATGGAAACACGTACTACTACAACACAATAACCGGAGGTGAGGATCACCTGAAAACATGAGACGGAATTTTCATGTACACCACAATACTTTTATCCTCATTTTTGTTCTTCTGACTCTTTTTTTAAATGGTCCATTTTCTTTGTATTTTGACTACAGAATCTCAATGGGAAAACCCAGAGAGTTCCCAGGGAGAAAGTTCAGCCTCTGTTCCACCTGCACAGCCCGAGGTTAGTATCTGCTTTATTCTTTAAAATGCGGTTTTATGCATTATTTTTCTCTGATAACATGCATGTATATGTTTGTCTTTAGAGCTCTGCAGGTTCTCCTTGGATGGAAGCTGTCAGTCCTGATGGTTACACGTATTACTACAACTCAGAGACTGGAGGTAGAATCTTTTTCTAAGCATCTGAAGTTCAATTTTACTACTAGATATGTCTTAGTCTTCCGTTACTGGCTTATAATAGCATGCTTCGTCTTCCTCACCTCTCAGAGTCCAGCTGGGAGAAGCCAGCAGACTTCCCCTCCAATGTGGCTTCTGGATCAGAACCCACCAAGGAGGAAGAGACTCCGGAGGAGCCTGCGACCCCTCAGCCAGAGCCGCTCTCAGGAGGAGAGGAGAGCTCCAACGGGGCACCGCCACCTCAGGAGGCTGAACCCCCTGAAGAAGCCGACCAGCAGCCCAAAGTCCCAAAGATCTCCTTCAGGGTGAGAGTGAATGAAACTTACATATCTGCTTGTCAAGATTGTGTGGAGAAATTCCAGCTCTCACAGTTTTGCTCTTCTTTTCAGAAAAGGAAAGCCGAAGACGAGCCCTTGGAAAAGGAGGAAGGAGATAAAGCGAGCGACGATGCTCCTAAAGACACTGAAGAGACGAAAAAAGACGAAGCGGTCCAAAGCGTGACAGCTGAACCTGAGGAGAAGAAAGAGGCGCCACAGATTGTGACACAAGCCAAACGACCAAAAGCTGCAAACCCATACGGGACCTGGGAGAAGATCCAGGAAGAGGAAGATCCATAGTAAGTGATGTTTGAATGAGGACACTGATAGAAAAGACTGGATATACGTGTCAACCTCTAAATGATCCCTTCTTCTTCCTCTGCAGTGCCAGTGTGGACTTACAGCTGCCTCAGGTGGAAGGAAGCGCATCCAGCGCTGCAGGCGACCTGCCGCCGGAGCCGAAACCGAAGTTCAGGGAGCGCATCATCACCTCGCTGGGAGACGAAGGCGGACCGGCTTCATTCAGGAGAAACAAGACACAGAACGGCAAAAACAGGAGCCTCCGACAGAGAGACAACGACGACTGAGCCGGGCGGAAACACTTCAGGCATGAATGCAGCAGAATAAGACTTTCACACCAACACAGGAACTTTTAGATGCAAAATTCTGAATTTGAAGCGTATTAAATGTATTAGAAGACTGTGTATTTGTTTTTTACATGAGAGCACAAATATCTTTTCTTTTTAGAATTGTTTTCCTAATACTGACGCCCAGAGGTCACAGTCAGTGTCCTTGTTGTTGTTCTCACACTTTTACAGTCTTATCTTCTTTCGGACAAAATTGTTTTTTAAAAGTCAGAACTGTGACTTCCATCTTCCTTACAGAGCAACTCACAACTTTTTCTATTTTCATATCTGTACCTTTTTTTTTATTTTTACCCGGACAAGAAAATAAGTAAGTTGTCTTTGTGGAAACATTTTAATATCTGTCATCTTTCATAAAACAGTATAAATATGAGTGATTAAAGATGGAAATATTCTAGAAGTGTCCTGGTAATCGTCAGCAAAATTATTTCAAGAGTTCAATTCAATAATTTGTGATAGAAACGTATTTCATTTGCAGGAAAAAAATGCAGGAAACATTTCTGATGAGGTCAAATATTTGGCGTTGCTGGTCGGCTGGCACACACATGCAGGGCGTGACGCTCTTAATGTCGGGAGTGTGTGTATAAAGTTGATAGGTGGTTTCACCGCACCCTGATTGGCAGAGAACCAGGAAGGACACTTGGCGACAAACAGCGCTGCGGGCTGTTTACAGTCAGCTGAGAAGTCAGCTGTTATTTAAAGAATTTTCATGAGACAAAATACATAATTTAACATTTTATTACAAAAACCTCTTTACATTGCATCCTTTGATTTTTGCACAATCACACGTTTAAATATTAACATTAAAATAACATCTTTCAGCTGTGGTTTGTAGTCAAAGTGCTGTTAGACACAATCGAGAACTCCATCCAGCTCAGGACAGACGGTCGTGGGCGTCAGTCTGCAGAGCGTCCGGACTCTGTCGGTTTCAGACTGCTGCTGCTCTCCACCGCCTCCAGCAGAGCCTCCGTCTCTGTGTGTCTGAGGACGTCACAGATCAGATCGTGGAGCGCTTCGCCTCCTTTCATGAACTCCTACACGTGGACCACAACCAGAGAGAGCTGGAGTAAATAAACCAGACTGAAAAGGGACATATAACACAGCAGCCTTACACTCCTTCACTGTCTAACCTTAATGTCTCTTGTAACGTATCCAGTCCTGTGGTCTGTGACACGATCCTGGCTGAAGTTGTAGGAACGAATCCTGTCTGACTGAGAGCGCGAGCCAACCTGCAGTCAGACATCAGAGTGCCGGTGAGAAAGATGACGCATTAAAGATCTGTGAATATTCATGGACTCCTGTGAGAGGACGTCACTCACCTGCTGTTTTCGTGCCGAGTGCCTCTGCTCCGTCTCTTTACCCATCATGCTCTGGTAGAGCCGGGCCTTCAGCATACGCATGGCTCGGTCTCTGTTCTGCAGCTGAGAGCGAGTCTGCTGACACTCAGCTATGATACCTGTTAGTTTAACCAATGAAAACAGACGTCAACCAGGCCAGATGTGTAGACCACATGATACCTGAGCTGTTTCCTTCTGGTGTTCTGAGATGTTTTACCTGTGGGCAGATGAACGACGCGCACTGCGCTGTCTGTCGTGTTCACACTTTGACCTCCAGCACCTCGAGATCTGAACGTGTCGATGCGAAGATCCTTTGGATCGATGTGGACGTCAAACTAACGATGAACAGAGGAAACAAAAATAGTCAGGCTCACTTTTAAATGAACTGATGAGTCAGCAGGTAGTGAGGAGATGAGGGTCGTGCGTACCTCCACTGGCTGAGGCAGGATGATGACCGTCATGGTGCCCGTGTGGATGCGCTGCATCCTGGAGGAGAGGCCCACCTCAGGGATCCTCTGCACCCGGTGAGTCCCTCCTTCGTGCTTCAGGTGTCTGTACACACTCTCACCAGCTATTCTCACCGCTGCATGATGCAAACCACCTGAGCGAGACAAGTCAAATAATGTAGACACAGCGAGAAAACAACAGGTGGAGCTGCTGGAAACAACAGACATGATCATTCTGATGTGCTGACTTACCATATTCAGCAGGCGTGTAGTTCAGAACCTCGAAGTCCCAGTTCTTGTACCAGGCGAGCCCCTGGTACATGTCGAACATCTCTCTGGTGAACTGCTGACAGATGTCGCCTGAAACCACACGAACAGGTGCTAAGAAAAACATACTGGATGCTGTTCCTGGTAAAAAAGCTGAGCAGATCCTTTCGTACCTCCTGTTGTTCGTCCTGCGACGACCTCCAGCAGAATATTACTGGAGTCGAGAGGGTCGGAGGGCACCAGAGCTCTGATCAACTGGACAGAGAGAAGATCATTAACTAAACATATTCATACACTTTGTTTACATCATGCCTCTGTGTCGCCTCACATCTTCTCTCAGCGTCACGATCCTGCTGGACATCTGTGCTTCTTCCTCTTTCAGCAGCTGGGTTAACTGTTCATCTTCATCTTTGGCACCAGCTGAACCTGCAGAGGGAAAGCACAGTGATTTATCATATTTAGATGATTGTTACAGGCAGAAGTGCACAAATCAAACACAGCCACTCACCGTGCAGCAGTGACAGGACTTCCTCCTGGTCTCTCAGGGCTTGTTCGATCCTCTCAAACACATTAGCCACAGGCAGCAGCTCTGTGTGTCTCTTCATGAGCACCTTTCTGTCCGTCTCGTTGAGGTGAGCGTGTTGTAGCTTCTCACTCAGCTCCTTAAACTCATCCATGAGCTGCTGCAGATACCTCTGAACAGACTCGTTCTTGTATAAGTCCCCAAAATCACTGTGATAGAAGCGAGTCGGTGCTGGTGTACCCCAGTGTGGCTGCTCTGTCAAGCTAGCATGTCTGTGTCCTGTCAGTGTCCTCCATCTTCCTCCTCTTCCTCCTCCTCTGCTGCTAAAAGCTACGCGGCTACACAAAGTGCAGATCCGAGACCAGCGCCCGACGAACATTTGACTACATTTAGAAGAGAAATAAGTGAAGAAAAACAATGTTTAACCGCTTTGTGCCATGTGTTTACAAAGTGCTGCTGTTAGCTAACGCTAGCCGGAAGGGAGACCGGATGTAGTTTAGGGGGGAGAAAGAGGTCGCGAAGAAGAAGAAGTGCACTCTGGGAAATGTAGTTTGCGTATCGACCGTTAACTTTTTTATGATTTAAAACGAGTTATTTAAACACTAAAAACGCTGATTTTGTTATTTCATTTTTTGTCAATTAAGTTAGCAAATTTATCTCGTCAATATCATCCTAGCTAAACTTTGACTAGCTGTTAAAGTTTGACGTTTTGTCAGTTAGTTAGCTATTTCAGCTAGTTTTGGTCAACGTTTAAAACTAACGTTAGCCAACGTAGCCATAATAACCAGCGTTAACGTAAAAATGTTCTTATGTAATTATATTTTCCCCCGAATAAACAACTCAATACTATCATTCTAATTTTCTCCCCTTACCAAAGTTTGAAATTTAGTCAGTAAGCTGTCATTACAAGTAGTCTGATGCCTAAGCTAGTAGTGCTAGCTCACTTTTTTTTTTTTTTTAAATGTCTGTAAATGGTCATATATTAACCATAATTAGATTAGATTAGATTTGTGGGTCGATTGATTGTCACTGGGCTTTAAATTAAGAAGTAATTGGCAATAATATCATCTTAGCTACAAGCTTAATTGTCTGCTTTTGCTAAAGTGTGATATTTTGTCCATTTGCTATGTAAACTAGCATTAAAACTAGCTTCATGCTTAAAATAGTAGTGTTAGTTAATATTTAACACTATCTAAATGATCTATCTCATGAAAATATTAGAATGAACACTAATTATAGCTAGCCGTGATAGCCAATTATTTTGTATTTAATATTAGCTAAATTTTAACCTGTTCTGCTGCTTGAATTCGCCATTTTGTGATTGTTTCCCCAAAGCTACAACCCAATTAATAATGTGTTTGCTGCCTTTTTTAAAGCCATAATATTTTGTTATTGTTTTCAGGGTGTCTCCTTTGTCAACATGTCAAAATTACAAGACTATATTTAGGAAATACTGCTAGACAAACCTACTTGGCTGAGGGATGTGGAAATGTGGCTGCTAACTTCATTAACTGTAATAAAATTAAATATTGTTTTGTTAACTGTCCTTCACGAACACAGGTGAAAACAGGAGAGTTTTCATTAAAGCAGTGGAGGATGTGATTGAGGCCCTGCAGAGGAACCAGACGACACTCAGCAGGTTCACCTTTACCTCTGAAGCTAACACTGCTTAACTCCATTATGCACTTAAAACACTTCCTGGCATTTATTTAGCAATATAAAAGTGTCTTACATGACCTATTAACAGTGAAAGAGGTGCCCTGATAGATATAAATACAAATTTGATTGCTGTCTTGTGTTGCTGTTACTTCTGTGGACCAACAGGGGGCATCAGTGTCAAATACAAGTTTAACTTAATCTGGTTCAGCTCATCATAAAACCCTCAACTAACAGCCATTTGATCCCAGGTGTTAATTTAACGGTTGTTGCTGATCAACAACAACAAAAAACCCAGCTGAGATATTAAAGTCTTTGTCTTTTATCACAGTGTTTTGATTTCCTTTCATAACAGGACGGCATGTAAGTCACCAAATTGGGGTCAGCATCAGCATCAGCAGGACGTGGGATGGGATTTTAGGTCGAGCGATGACAGTGAACTTGTTTTTTGTCCAGTCAGTGTCCAACAACGGTGACCCGTGCTGAACAAAAGCCAAGTGTCGGCTCTAACTGTCCTCGTGTGATGGAGTTGTTTTTCGGTACATGCTGTTCCAGCTTCCGCTTCACTGGGCCGCTTGACGGGCCGGCGAGGTGACAGTCCCACTGCCGGCTAACAAGGGCGTGACTGTGCTACTTCAGCCAGAACTGCAACCTAATTGAACAATGAGGCTGCCTCTTCAGGAACCTTCTGCACAAATTCTCTGTACGTCTCTCTGGGTTATTAGGACAATTATATAAAACCATGACACACCACTGAGTCACATATTGATGCCTATGAAAATGTAGACCAGTGGTGCAGAAATGACCAAACTAGAGCAAATTTGATTTCTTCCTTTCACAATATTTTGTCTCTCTCCTCCTTCTTTACCTGAGCACACCTGAGTGTAACCAGTGGTTTGGTTCTCGACCCTCCGTGCACGATCAGGTTCTGTTGGTTTAGCTGATTGTGTTGGTGGTTCAGTTGTTTGTTTGTCTCTTTTGTTTTAGGATTAGTTCCATTTAGGTCTCTGGAGCTGAAAGCTTGTTTAATTGCTCACCTTTTGTCTGGCGTCCTTAATCGGTTGCGTCCTCTTGTTGAGCCTTGATTTTGCCGTAACAACATTTCTGATTGTTTCCTCAATTTAAATGATTAGTCGTCGGTCGATAAAATGTCAGAACGTGACAAAAATGTGGACAAGAGTCAATGAAAACCCCCAAAATGTTGTTCTGAAATGTCTCGTTTTGTCCGAAGATATTCAGTTTACTGTCACAGAACGGCAAAGAAATATATGGGAAATATTCAAAAACTAATGTTGTTTTAAAGTAAATATTTGAACAGCATTTTAAGTCGTTTCCGTAGATTTTCAGGCAACAAATTCATCCAATTTGACACATAAAACCAATTATTCCATGAGTTATGTGTGTAAAAGTTACCTACACTTACAATTTACCACCAGGGGAGTCTGTTTGAATGTGTGGGCCAACATGTGATGAATTACCTGAAAGTTAAGGACCGGTGTAGGATTACCCACTCAACCACAAATTATACTGTAGTGGGCCGTTTCCTCAAAACGAAGAAATCTGCCCTCATTAACACGTCGTCGGCTGACAGCCCTCTGCTCCGTCCTCACAGATGTTCGGACAGTTTCCCAAAACGTCCTCTCAGAAAAGGACAGTCCTGTATTTAAACACGTACCGGACACTCGACCCTTTACAACGCAACCTTTTAATTCTATTTCCTCTCTACGTTTGCGTCGTTAAACTAGCTGCGCTGCACTTGCATAACGAGGGGTTCCCACTTCTATTTGTGGGGCAAACTATTTAGATGAATGCCATTCGTGTCCTCCTCAAGGGAATTAAGCCTCCAGCTAATTAGTGGAATGAATTAAACACCAGCTTCTTCTACCACATGCTGGTTTTATTCATTTGGCTGTGGCGCATTTGTCTCCTTCAGTCGCTTCAAAATACAGTTTGGCTGCCGAAATGGAGCACAAAGACGAGGAGTTTAGGGATTCACAGACATAAACTGATGAACATATGCCAGTTTAGAGAGTTTGTTTTCCTGTAAAGACATAAAACAACTTTACTCAAGTGTATCACCCGTAAAAGCCACTTTTTTACAAGTACCTCAACGGTTCTCGTCCTATAAAAAGACTCAAAACCGGCCAAGAAACTACTTTCACCTTGTGTTCACCTTGTGTTGATAAATGAGTCTGCCACCAAAAACGTGCTTGGCAAGCTTTCGCCTCTGCTGAAGAGCGGCTGAGCTCATTTGTTTCTCGTCGTTGAGTGGATGTGCTGTTTATTATCTCCGCCTCTCCAGCAGAACCGGGTCCGTAGAGAACCCGGTGGATAGGGAGGCTAAAATATCTACTGATTGCAACATTTGGCGGCCTTCCTTTCGCATGTTCAGCATCAAAACATTCACATAAATTGGGATCGACGTCTTAGATGAGAACACGTCTTCTTACGTATACAAACAAATAGCGTCTCAACAAACAAAATCCCCAAAATAGTGACTAACAGATGGAAACGGTTTACATACGAGAGCAGAAAGCGTCTTCCGTTGTTGCTCTAATGGTTACGTAACACAGCACCTTGTTCTACTGTTGATGTCAAGCTATAAATCTTCACCCGAACAGAACACGACAGCCTGTAATTTCATATTCCAATGTTCCAGTGTGTCTGCCCGGCACCTTTATGGCCGTTAGCGCCTCGCGTGTTGGCTCGCTGCCCGCGTACGTTGCGCGGATGCAAAGACCGTTACGTTCATGCCTTCCAGTGTCGTGTGTGATGAATTCCTGAACTCTCACAACGTTCGGCTGAGGAGTATTTACTGTTCAGTTTGTCAGAGTGACAAACATAACGGTGGGAAGAATAATCGCTTACGCAACGTGGGAGGTTTCATTGAGGGGATCCAACCTTAAGGGGATCTGTATCGCACCTGCACATCAAAAGTTTGCAGATTAGCTATCTGGAAAACCTTTCAGAGATAAACACCGGCCTTTTAAGATGAGGTGTGGCAATAAGACATCAAGACACCTTTTAAACTGCTTCAAACGCAACTGTGCGAGAAACAATCTAAGCTTGAGTGGTGCTGGGAGGTGTATTTTTAATCTTCAGGTAAAGCCAGCCTAGCAAGTATTTCTGCTAAGCTAAGCTAAGCTAAGTAAGCTGACAGCATGTTTTAGCTCTACGCCCAGACGTGAAAGCGTCATCCATTTTTTGATCCGGCAACAAGCAAGAAAGCAAATACGTTTATTCCCGTAAAAGTTTAGAAATGTAATAGATCTCCTTATTAAATATTTTTATGTCATCTCAAGCAATAAAGACAAACTTCCTTTGTTTCTGTAAATGCGTTGAACTCGTCGTCACCGACAAGGCAAACTAACGCCGGATGCTTTCAGGCCGCATCCAGAACATTCTGGTGTTGTTTTGCTTTGCGTCTGCATCCAAACTTTTATCAAACCTGACATCAGGATACCTTGTGATCAGCTGACTCACTTCAGCCGTCTGTGTGTGTTTGTGTGTACATAATCAGCTGAGATGTGCATAAACACACACTGAGCAAAGTTTTCCTCCGTGACATCAGCGGTTTCATCACACCCGAGAAAAACAAGGTGCGGAGGAGTTTTTTACGGGAACAAGAAACTCACACACAAACTGCTCGACCTGTCAGAGTCAGAGGAGAGTGTGGACTTTGTTTTTTTCGCGCTCATCCCGGAAAGATGAAGTCATTTCACACAAGGATCAATTCCCAATGAAGCCCACACCTGACTGCTACCTGTAATTGTTTTGTTGTGACTCAGAGCTTCACGGACCCCCTCTGGGCGACAGCTCAGTCACCTTGAGTGTATTTACCTCCAGGGACACGAGGGAGTTTATTTACCTTCTTTTGTTTGTACAAGTAATTACTGTCTCTGTAAAGTTCTCCAGACGTCTCCTGAGAAGTGTGTGACGGGGCAGTAATCCTGATTTAAGGGACAGGCCTCTGGTTTGTGTCAGTGCAGGGAAAATAAGTGCGTGGATTACCAAATTAAAAAGGAGTGGGGACGGGAAATCCGTCAGAAGGCGGGGTTGAACTCACACGGGGAACCACTGCGGCTCTGCCAGGCCTCTAATTGCTCCCACCGGTGCTCGTTAGACTAAACAGCAGGTCAAGTTTACCGACAAAAACCTGCTGACTTCTACGCCGGCTCTAAACATCCTGCCCTACTTTCACATGGCTTCAATGTGCTCGGACGTGCAATAACAAAATGTCAGCGTGTGATTCACTGATGACTAAAATCATCTTTTTCTTCTTTTCATGGAAAACAAGCCCACCGGGTGTGTCACAAGGGCGTTGTTGAAGTATCCTGCGGAGGTTGAAGGCTGCCCCCCTTTTGTACACAGAAAGGTGTGCGGCGCGGCTGTAAGGTGTGGTTGGGCATTATCCTGAGGAATGTTTTGATTTGCACAGGCACGAAAATGGACCACAGGTGGTTGTGAGTTTGCGTCTGGAATGTGGGATGAGAGCATGACGTGGCTAAAAGACTCCAGGAAAAAAAAAGCCCGGGACAAAAATAGATGTAATAAAGGAAATCTTTAGCCCACAAACACGCCTGGATGGAGCCCCACCCGGGTTTGTACCTGAGCAACACAAAACAAACACACACTACAGTGTCCTGATGCCATGTTAAAGACCTAGTATTCAGGATTTGTCAGTTGCTGGTTGTAAACACACCGAAGTGTTGGTGTTTGCGGACGGAGCTTTGGGTCACGAGCCACAAAAACGAAAGAAACGGTGTTTGACGACAAGGCTTTGGGTTGGCGAGCCACAACAAAAGCGACGATAATGTAACGACAACGCTTCAAGGTTGGCGAGCTACAACCAAAAGAGACGATGTTCGCTTTGGGTTGGTGAGCCACAACAAAAGCGACGGTATCTGACGACAACCCTTCAAGGTTGGTGAGCTACAACCAAAAGAAACGGTGTTCGATGACGAGGCTTTGGGTTGGTGAGCTACAACGAAGCGACGGTATTTGACGTCAACGCTTCAAGGTTGGCAAGCTACAACAAAACGAGACAGTGTTCGCTTTGGGTTGGCGAGCCCCAACAAAAGCAACGGTATCTGACGACAACCCTTCAAGGTTGGCGAGGTACAACCAAAAGAGACGGTGTTCGCTTTGGGTTGGCGAGTCACAACGAAAGCGACGGTATTTGACGACAACGCTTCAAAGTTGGCGAGCTACAACAGATAGCAACTGTGTTCGGCGACAATGTTTTTAGATTGGCGAGCCGTCACCTCACCGCACCTGTATTTGACGACCGGGGAATAAGACTCCATGATCAACTGTCTGTTCCGAGAATCACCGACGCCCAGATACTGCAAAATAAATAGAATAAATAAGAAACTGGAGGCTGAGGGCAGGTCTCTGCAGACGCCAACAACGCCACAGACTTCTAGTGAGTCACAAGCGACGATTGAGACGGATTATTATTAAGTCAGCACAGTTTATCTTTAGGTCACCCATTTCTGACATCGTATGTTCGCCTATAGAAACACGACCACTCGCCTCCACATTGTGATGGAATTCGCGACGTATTCAGACTCAAACGAATCCCTCGGACACACAACAACATACATACAGTATGTTGTGGTTGTGTGTGTATCTGGTCTCGCTGCCAAATGTACATCAGGAGGCGTGAACAGTCGGCGCTTCACACCCACCCAGCCAGCAGTGACTCATCTTTCCAAGGGCTGCTCAGCGTTTTGCCTTCTGAAATCCTCATCCAACGGCAGTCGTGGTGGCGGAGGAAGATTCTCAAAGTGAAAAAATACAGTAGCAGTGTTATCGTCAAACTGGGTCAACCAGCCTGAAATCTTTATTTGCAAAGAAACCTGCTAAACAACGACTGTGGTGCCGTGACAAGTACAATATTTACCCGAGAGTCGTGTATTTACTTTCCATCCTGCTAATCAGAACAACTTGTCACTTCTGTCCTGGCTCACAGTGATTCATAGGTGTGTGATGAACAAGTAAACACATTCCACGGATGATTAGGATCATTTCCTCAAGTGAAGGTGTTATAAAACTTCCGACTCAGAGTGTTAAGTATTTATTTCACGTGTCCTGATAAAGAGAGCAGAACCTGCTGCTCCACAACTGGATCAATACGTTGCTAATCGTCCTCGGTTGTAATCCGACGAGAGACACGATGAT
>CAEMYA010000786.1:99352-114669 GCA_903131615.1 Diplodus sargus | reverse complement strand
CTGGCTTCAGGCTACCAAAATAATGACAAAGAAGGAGGCAGCTGTTTATGGCTGCACTCGTCCTATGGCTCCAGACTCAGATAAACACATCATGCAAACAAACCCGGCAGCTCTTTTCAACTGCTGCCTGTGAAGAGGCAGCTTGTTTACCACTCGGTACTGTACACCAGGTGTGTGTGGGCGGTCAGACGGCAATATTTGCCTTGTTCTTTTAAAGAGAGCGAGAGAGCATCGGTGGTCTGGGTGGCTGCAGGTCCCACAAACCACTTGGTTTGCATGCAGAGCGAAAGAATGGAAAATCCATCACAGCTCGTTTTTGGCTTTGAGGCGTTTGTGTCGTAGCGGCTCGTGAATTCCCATCAGGCTTCGTTCACGTCAGTCACCTGCAGAGAGAGACTCCCCCTCGGGAAATAATCCCTCAGAAACACTTTGCATTACAAGCTCTGCTGTCACGTCTTTGTCTTCTTATCACAGCTGCTAATGTCTCGTTAGCTCTGACACTTTGGAGCTGGTAAAATGACAAATGACACACGGCTGCAGAACAGCACGACGCTGAGCGAGTACAACCTGAGATCGTCAGTGTTTTACACGTGGAGCCCACGCTCTGCTGTATCGTGACCGACCCCTCCCTCCTCTGCTCTGTGTGAGTCGCACCGAGCTTCAATTCCCACATTTCTAAACTTACAAATCCACTAAATGAGATCTCGTTTGGGAACATTTCTGAAGAGGAGATATGAATAAGTCAAGGTCGGTTAATAGAGGCGTTTAATGGGTGGCGACACAGGTGAGAGTGTCAAAGAGACGATTCAAGAATGTGTTAATGGTGGGAAACTATTTGAGCAGCGCTGTGAGTGAGGACGGATGTATTATCTCATGGAGGTGTAATAAATCTGAATGTTGTGTCACAGACGTCTGCATGTGGTGTGGTGACGTTAGCATGCTAACCAGCTAGCACCCAGCCTGTCCTGTGATAGCTTGCATCGCAAACCAGAATATAGACAGTAAAACCCCCCAAAAAAACAAGAAGAACAAAAACCTCAACGCAATGAGTAACGTGTGAGACTCCCGTCGGCTCAAAAGGCCACGTAGCTCTCCAGCTAACTGAGCTACTTGCTAACAGAAGCTAGTCGCTGCAGCCAAAGAGCAGCAGATTGTTTTGGAACTTCCTTCAAATTAGGGATTTTTCTGAATGTTTCGTAAAAAAGCAACCACCTGAGGAAGATTCCTAGAAAGAACCACGTGTGAATGTCGAGGAAACACAAATTCTTCTCGAGGGAACAAAAGCATCTAAACTTAAAGTCGATGTTTAAGTCTCAACTCTTAAATTTGACATTCAAACTGGCAGTTTTTGAGAAAATGGACGACGTGCAGAAGGCGAAAACATCTTGTTCTGTTTCACAATCTGAGATAACTTAACCAAACTGGACACAGAAATATCATCATTTGTTGTGTGTAATCAGTATAATCACACTACATCTCACACACTGCAGGCTTTATGTTTCCCGCCTGCACCTGTTCTGTCGGAGCAGCACTGCAGAGGACACGATGTTCTGCGTGACCCGAGCGGCGGAAATATGAAAAAACAATGCAACTTCTGTGCGTGTGTGCAAATACGAGCTGGGCGGACACATTCTGATGCATCCATATGTACACGGCGGCTGGATGTACAGAGTGTGCTGGAACACCCTGTTCTCCTCGAAGCCTAAAGCCCCTCAGCTGGAGAGAGGGCGGTGAGGTGGGAGTCGCCCACAGCCGGCCTGACCTACATATCAGCGCCGCGTTTGTGGAAATCTGTTACATCTTCGTATCGATCTGCGTGGTGTCTGATTCGGGGGAGATGTCTCTGTGTCTGTTCGGCTTCCTCCATTGATTGTCTTCTTCTTCTTTCTTGATGTAGAGAGTCAGCGGCTGCATGAACAGTGTCGTCTCAGGACGGCAGACAAACCTGCAGGTTGTTGGGTCGAATCTCCACAGAAACATGAACACATGAACACTGAGCAGAAACGTCAATTCAACGTCATTTTTTAGGCCTCTTCTCATCAACTCGTACCAATGTCAGGCTTCGATTGACAAGTTCTGCTAAGTTCCCGACCAATCAGAGTACAGATGCAGATACAAATACAGATAATGCTGCAGAAGAAGAAGTTTTGGATATCAGCGGGCGGCACCAGAAGGGGTCTGATTATAGCTGATGGGATCAAGAGATCGGATCTCGTCCGAAACAGAAGATAAGATAGAATTCACTAAATCCCTAAAAGCAGAAAGATGATCCTCAAGAAGATACTGAGAAGGCAAACCGGGTTCAGATCAGCCCAAACTAAATGGCTTCCTGTACGTGACATCATTACGTTACACACAACACACCAATAAAGAGTCCAACGCTGATTCAACCCTGTCAGCCATGTTGGATGTGATGAATGTTTCTCTCTCCTCTGCCTGCATCTTCCTCCTGCTGAAGCTGCTCCACGTGTCGCTGGCTGCTGCCTGGAGCTGCACTGAAAACGTGCCGCGGACCCGCAGAGTTACAAAGAGGCTGCGATTTAAAGGGACACGGCGAAATTTCATGGGGGAAGATCATCGACACGAACCTTGACCTGTGGACTTAGCAGCATTAGTTGATGATAACGTGCATAGAAATGCATTTTCCTTCACCAATATTGTAAAGTTTGGGGTTTAAATTTGTGCGATTTTTGAGTTGATTGCCTTCTTTCCAAAAAGATAAAAGGAAGTGGAAGTGAAAGTGAGGGTGAGAAGTTGAAGGACGGCGCGAGGAAGAAAGAGACAACCGCTGATTTCTCATCCTGTCTCAGAAATAGGAAGCAGACAGGAAGCGGCGCGGAGATAGAAGCTGACCTCAGACCAGCCGGCTGAACACTGTGTACCAGACGGAGGCTGAACGAGGGTCAGAGGACATCGAGGACACACAGAGAGACTCTCAGCAGCAACGAAACTGAATTGAAGTCGCATTACAGAGCGACCCGGCTCGATTTATCTCGCTTAAATTGCAGTTTACAGTCAAGCTGCTGGAGAGCAGAATGCAAAATCCCTCCCAGAATAGCAGCAAGAAAACAAGATGCAAAGAGAGCTTTTCTTTGTGTGTCCAGTTGATCTGAGAACAAATATGCTGTTGGGGAAAGTCTCGTTTCACTCCGCTGTGTCAGATTATCTGCACGCCCACTCGCCGCTGCCGCAAACAAAAGGTGGGATCTGTGAGTTTCTGCGCGGAGCTTCGCACGCTCCTGCAGATGTGTCCGCACAGACGGGCACATGTCAGCCAGATGACGCCTTCCACTGCGTATTTACACAGAGCTTCCAGGATCTGGGCTGATCTCAGGTCAGGGCTGCTGCCGGCTTTTCACCAGATCTGTGCTCCCCGCTTCGCCGAGCGGCCTCGGGCTCCCATCCGCCATTTGGTGCACACCTGCTCGCACAAACACACCCGCTGTGGTGAATTTGCATACAAGTGGAAAATCTGGATTTTTTCAAGCACACGCTGTAAAAACACACCTGAAAGATCGAGTGTTTCTCCGTCAGGGCGAATGAGTGTCGCCGAGGAGCGCTCGAGCTATTTTCAGCTGTGGTTTTAGGTCACGTTTCTGTGTCACGCAAGGTCGAGACTTCTGTTTCCTGCGAGCGCTGAGTCGACGTGTCCGCACGAAGGCGAAGGAAGGACGTATTTTAATGCACACGCTGGCGTTGCGACAGCCGTGCACACTGTGATTGTTGCTGATCAGCACATTGTCTGCAGGGAACAGGCCGTCTGCACTTGACTTCATGAAACAGTCTGTTCAAGGATGGAAATCAATTACCAGCGCAGCCACACTGTGAAGCAGTTATCTCTCTGCCGAGCCGCGTCCACGTCTGCACAGCTTTGTTGTGCAGTGCAGCACATGTGCGGTCTAAAACGACAACAGAGGCAGATTTACAGATTCAAATTATACGTAATTACAGAAACAACTGGTCCTTGATCTCCGTCGGTTGTAGACAAAAGCAGCTTATCGTTTCTGTCTGGTCAGCATCGATTGTTTCGCCTCCAGCAGATGTTATCAGCTGTTGCTTGCTAGCTAATTAAGCTAACGCTGTCTTCAGGTGACTTTAAAATGTCCGCAGCGTATAACATTCATATGATTCATATATCTTTCATATGACACATGATGAAGCCGAGTTAATACTGAAATACTGAGGCTAACGCTAAATGTTAGCATCATCTCCAGTTGATTCATGTAAAAGACGTTGACATAAAGAAATAGTGACGTTCTGTTATCTATACTGCTAAGAATGAATCATGTTAGTCCTGATGTTAGAAATATAATAACATAATTATTTATTCAAGATCAGACTGTTTTTTTTCTTAAGGCAGCTGCTAGCTTAAATAAAAAGTAAGCTAGTTAGCCGAGCATGCTAACGAATACAGCTTTTGTTTATGCAGTTATGCTGTTTTAATCTATTTCTTACTTTTTTCTCCTGTGTTTTTGACACTTAGATGACCAGTATAACCCTCAAACAACGAGTTAAGACGCATTTTGATCAAAATGTCTTCAAGTGTTCTCCTAAATCTGCTGAAAATGGCGTAAACAAAGTGCAAAGTACCCGAGCGGAGGCACAGTGCCGCCCTCAACCCAACAACGACCAGAACAGAGCTGCTAACGTTAGCTTAAACTCTGACAGTAGAAACTTTTCCATCATAACCTTTTGGTTGTAATGCTTGTTTACTAGCAGCTGGAGGAAAACAAGCTAGTTAGCCATACATGCTAATGATTTCAGTGTACATTTAAGCTGGTAAACACACTGTTTAATCCACTCTGTACACTTTTTCCTCTTGTATTCGTGACACAGACTCTTTCTATGCCCCTTAGCGGGAACTTTTTGATCAAAAAGGTCATAAAATATTCGCATAGCTCAGAAACTGTGCTGACGTGAACGAGATGTAGTCAAACGTTTGATGAAAAATGCTTTTAGGGGTGATATTGATGTGTTACCGGAGTCTCTTTCAACTTCTGTGTGTTGTATATTTCATCGTGTGTCTGCACAACATTGGATTTCAGTGGTTAAAGCTGAAGCTAAAGCTCCGTACAACATACTAACTTTATTGTTATTATTGTTATTTTCTGTTTACACAAATTAAAAACAGACAGACTTTATGATCTGTTCTTTATCTGAGCGGCCCGTAAACTAAAAGTCCTTCAAGCGTCCTTCTAGTAAACTGGAGCAGCGTGTGCCAAAAAACAACCTGATTAAGAGGAAAGCTCTTTAAGTTGAACGTAGCGTCGTCGGGCCTGTTGTTTGTCTCCTGCTGTGTCGGTTCGACTCTCCTGTGTAATGACTGTCTGGCTGCAGGGACGCTGGATTCACTGTACGTCAGCCAAAACAAACAAAGGATTAAAGAAAGGGGGGAAGAATCTAACTTCCATTCAGAGTTCCAGCACCTTTCACTGCCGTCTGCCGCGCTCACCTTTCTCCTCACGCGAGTAATATATATTCCAAAATGAACCCTAATCACGTTACAAGAGACTCAAATCTTTTCATTATAACTCGTCTGGCAGAAACCAAACACACACCAGGAATGCAACCTGCTTTTTCACACGCCTGCAGAACAACACAGACTTTAAGACAACTGGTCCAACCAGATAAAGATAGTTCAGATGTCTGATCGCGGGAAAATCATTACCGATTGTGTTCACGTCTGAAAGGAAACGAAGTGGCGCTTAAAACAACCGTGTCACCGCAGGATTAGAGCGGTAAAGATGGAGATTTGAGGATGAAAACTTCTCCTGTGTTGACAACTCGTCAGGAGCGAGAGAAGGTGCTGAGGGGAGGAAAAAGTGGAGGATGAGAGAGGGACATAATCCCCCATAATCCCCTTCTCCCCCCTCAGCGGGGCGCCGGCTGCGTGCCTCCCTCTCGCTCCGCGCTGCCGTATGAGGTTTGTTTTGAAATTTCAAAGCGCTCCCAGCGAGGCGGCGACGGCACGTGCCTCCGAGAAATGTGACTTTGAGCGGAGGACAAACGAGGACAGCAACCGAAGACCCGCCGCCAGCGCCGCCGCTGACCCGAAGCCTCCAGAGAAACACCAAACATTACCGACTGTGTGCTGAGATTCACAGTAACACGCTGCATCAACATTCTCAAATTCACTCCAGTCCTATTTTTACAGACGTCTTCCTCCTTTCATCCAGTGAATAATTCATTTTCAGGCAGAGTCGGGGACGTGAACACAGGCCAGATACTTCAGAAACAAACTCCAAGTGCATCAAACACGAACACGACTGTCTGTAATAAGACTTCGAGGTCAGTTTGTGGAGACGTGAGAAAACTGTCCTTCTCGACTTTATTTTGCGCTGCTGTCGATTGACAGGATGAGAGAACGGAAATCCGCTGCTGATAAGGAGAAACGAGTAACAGAGATAAAAATGTCTGAACCAATGAGATGATGCTTTTTGAGCAAAAGGTTCGACTTGTTGGAAAAAACATTTTTTGTACACCTAAACACAGATAAAAACCATTAAAAAACAGCCGTTTGACTCCGTCATGCTGTTTTTTCTGGCGTCACGTTCCTTCGACACTGACTGAACGACGTTGGAGCTGCTTGAATGGAAACAGAAATAGAAAACTATTCGCGTCGTGCGAGTACAGGGGCAAAAATTAGCGTGTCCACCCTGGTGTCACATTTCCGTTACTACCAAGTGGAGCTGATGAATCCCTGATGCTGAGTGTAAAAGCCAGATGTTTTGCTAGTTTGGTTTAGCTTGTTTGATTCCCCTGTTGGGGAACGACATTAGCTTTCGTGCATTTCTGTGCAGGACGCCACGAGTGTGGACCTTGTAGAATGACGTCCCCGTGAATATGACGGAGATAACGATGGGATTTTGAAGCCGGGGCCGTGTGAGGCTGATGGCCGCTGTGGTTTCTTCAAATCCACATCCAGAGACACAAAGAGGCGCCGTGTTGTTGCTCTTCAGCTCTTCCTCCACGTTGGTCATGATCTATTTACATCCGGACATGTGTTTCACGCCTTCAGTTCAGCCGCTTCCCAAACACACGGACATGACCCGGCCTCTTCATCCAATTAACTCTGGCCTCTGCATTAGAGCCGCGAACTGTCCCAGAACGTCCACACACACACATTCATACGTGTTTCCAGGGTTTTTTACCATCGCCGTCACATGTTTCACCAAATGACTCACCCTTTGTCTGCGTTTTCAGTCGAGACGTCCTCTTGAATTGCAGCAGCTGACTCGAGTTAAAAGTTAGCGCTGATTAGGCGCACATGTGTGCGTACATGTGACAGTCAACTCCACCTGCCATCTATTTGTGTGGATGACTCGAATCGATTCAGCAAATGTGTGTGTTTGTGTGTTACTGAGGGATTCTCTCAATAAAACATCAGATTACTGCGTCAGAGTTTCATTTAGAGGAAACACTGTTGTGATCGTAGGCGACACAACCTCACGTAAACACCGCGAGCGAGCCCTTCAGGCCTCAAAACACAAAAATCAAGTCAACGCTTGCGACAGGAACGATGGAAAACTCGACAACACGAGGTCAACCAAAGGTATGAGCAGAGGAAAACAACAGTGACTCATCGCGGAGACGTTCAGCCATCCGAGCAGTCGTGTTGCTGACGGATGTTTCCCCGCGGACACAGAAAACAATCGAGCAATCAAAGCTCGGTTGGTGAGATTAAACAGTCTCCTCCACGATCATGAAATGTCTTCGCTAAACAACAACTGGAAACAACGTTGGCGGGACGGATGCGACAGCTGCTGCTGATTGATCGAGGCAAATCAAACCACAACAATCCCCCTTTCCAATAAGACACCGGCCAACATGAACATTTCCGTTTCATTCCGTTCTTTCTTTGTCATCGTTGGTGGCTTCGATTAATGCTCACTGCTCCCGTCGTAAAACATGACAACAAAGAAGAAGAAGATGCAGCAACTAGCCTGCTCCCTACAGCTCTGCGGTCACGTCGCCTGCTGTGTGCTCACATGTTTAAAGCTGGATTTTTCCCCTAAACTGAACCACAATATCTGGTTCTGGCCCCTCGGTACATTTGGGATTTCGCAGCGATGTGTGCAAACATGAAGTGTATCTCTGATGCCCCCCTGAAACCGGACAGGCTAATCCCCCTCCCCACGGAGCGTCTCTGGGGGGACAGTCTGGACGCTCGGGGTTTAACCAGCAGGCCACCTGCTTTCTCAGCAGTCAGGAGCAGCGCAGAGGGAGGTCCGGTTCAGGGGGTGTAAAGAGGATTTTTGGGGTCAGTGCTGGGGCAGGGTGGTCTTTGCGTGTCTGGAAACAGTAGTCCAGAACAACAGGGTGTATGTTTATCAGGTCATGTGTGTAAAACAACCTAAATATCCAGCCGAGACTCAGGACTTCATTGATGAATCGCAGCAGATAATGTAAAAAAAGTCGTCTTCTGTATTGGTGCCGCCGAACGTCAGCGGCGACACAAATAGACGAGGTTAATCCACGTGTGATCCCTCGGCCTCAAGAGTACATCCTGTCCCCGCGGCGGCCGTGCTTGAAGAAAACACCTTTTGTCAATGAAACAGGATTTGCGAAAGTGCCATCTGGACCCGAGAGTGCGTCTCCTCCGGGCCAGCCAGCCACTCCGAGGTCAGGATCTGGGATCAGACTGACCCGAAGGTCGGAGCGGCGCAGATCAAGGACCTTTAAATAGACGTACATTAGATCAGTGACCACAATTAATGAGATTCTGTCCCTGGACACGCCAAACTTCAGCTCTTTATCCTTGCTGTAAAAACAGGAGGCTGCCTTGATTTCAGAAGACCAACTTGACTAGAATATATTAATATAGTGTTGTGTTTTTATTGAAGCAACTAAGTAAAAACGACGAAAGACCTCATTTTGGGTGCCTGACGAGAGGAAATTAAAGTGTCGCCTGGAAAATGTTGCTATAAATACAGCAACTGTACCTCCAGGTTAAATCATGACCTCCAAAATAAAAGTACTACTTTCTTCCTTCACTTTAATTTGTGCTCCTTATTTGCTGTATTAAACAAAACTTTCCTTTAAAGGTGCAATATGTAAGACTTGGCTACCTGTCAGATTCATGCTCCAAACAAACAGGAGCGTATCCCCAGAGTAACCGCTAACTGCTGCTAACTCCTGTTAGCGAGTTAGCTAAGTTGCAGTGCAGCTAGAGGCTGTTGTTAGTTTGGGCCGGGACCACTGGAGCAGGATCGGTGTTGTTTTCTATGGTAGCAGCACCCTACAAAGTGGCGAGAGGCTAGCAGGTTAGCGTGCTAACGTCTGTAGATATCACTGCAACATAATACAGAGACGTATTTGTCTTAACATTTGTCAAACAAAAACTTTAGTATTGCACCTTTAAAACCATAAACATACTTTGCGTTTTTAAAATATTTTTTTTAAATAAATAGTCTTCATGTAAACTGATGTGAAGGATCGTGAAATCATACTTAATGCTACTCCTGCATGAATACACCTTTCCAAACGTAGTGTTGTCGTGGTAAGTTTCTCAATTTATGATTATTTTAGGACGTTTTATTGACTTTCACTCAATAGTTAGTTGGCTTTATTGTATCTTATGGTATTATTGTTAGCATACTAATATAATATGTTATGGTGTTGAAATATACAAGATGGCTAACTGTGGAACTGTCTTGTTTTAACATTTTATGGGTTTGCATACATACAGTGCAGTGTTTATATATACTGTAGTACATGTTGGGAGGAGATTATAAAAAGGACTTACAGTAATCCTATATTTTCTTTTACATTAATGCCACAGAGAGCTGCATACATCCATACAGGGGATTAAAACGGAGACACGCTGTGGATTTGTGTGTACCAATATATTGTCTTAATATTATATCTTGTGTTTTACAATCAGATTTTTAGTGCTATATTCAAAATTCTCCATTATTCTTATTCCCATGAGAATAAAACAGCTTGTCCCTCACAGATATATGTCTGTAATGTTAAAGACATTATACATTTATACCACATTTACAAGTCTCACATGTCCTCATCATATATTCCTGCACGCTTCCAGCATGTGGGTGCACGTGAGGCAGTTGTGGGCGGAGCTTCACGGTATAGCTTCAAGGAGGCTCGGTCCTATGTGACCAATGGCAGCTCCGCCTATAGATAAATATTTACACAGCAGTCCGCCCACTGCGCATGTGTAATGAGGCCTGTCTGTGAACTGGGATGTCTGGGTGAACTGGGAGGAAGTGGGGGTTAATTATTATCTGGGAATTGGGGAACTGGTTGGTTTCAACGTTGACCTACATTTTTTTTCAATTAGGTTTAACGATTTAAATGCAGAGTTTTAGGGTAAATTCATGACGTGATGTTTTTTTGTTTTTTTTAACCCTACATCCAGACATGACTTGCTACATCACAGCGTGGTACAGTTTAATTATTTATTTAATGTACATTTTGTAAAAACAATATTTTTTTATCTCATAAATTGTTTGGCACGTTTTTATTTAATTTGTTCTGTTTGAGTTTAATTAGATGTTGTGTTTTTGTTTGCATTGTTCTATACGGCCTTTCAATATAATTTGTTATTGTTAAATTTAAATCTCTAAATAACAATATTTACGGGATCTTGAGAAAAAAACTAAAATCTAAAAAAAGTAAGATTCTTAATGTTTTCTACAATCTTTCTGCTGCTCTTTGCAGTCAAACCTCTTTCTAATGTGACAGTTGTATTGTTATATTTATCTTTTAACAAAAAATCTAAATTTTTATGCTGAATTCTTCCCCGTGGTATCGAGAATCACCATTTTATAAAGGTATTGTATGGAAGTCAGAAATTCCAGTATTGTGACAACACTCATGTCTACAAAGGTAACACTTTACAAAAAGGTTCATTACTTAACATTAGTTAATAATTTAAACATTAACTAACAATTCAGTTAACTAATCATTTACTGACTCATGTTAATTAAGTAAACATCTTAATCAACCATCTGCCAACACTAGTAACTACCTTAATACATTTATTTATTGCTTATAAGGGTATAACTTAACTATTGTTTAATGCTCATTATTGTAAAACTTAACCATTTAAAACAATAGTTAAGGACCAATAATAAGACTACATTGAATTACTTGTTTACATTTTGTTTCTTGTTTTACTTAACAATACAATGTTTAAACATTTGTTAAGCTACTCAATGCTTATAAGGGTATAACTTAACTATTGTTCAATGCTCATTATTGTAAAACTTAACCATTTAAAACAATAGTTAAGGACCAATAATAAGACTACATTGAATTACTTGTTTACATTTTGTTTCTTGTTTTACTTAACAATACAATGTTTAAACATTTGTTAAGCTACTCAATGCTTATAAGGGTATTACTTAACTATTGTTTAATGCTTGTTATTGTACATATTAACTATTGTTTAATGCTTATTATTGTACATATTAACTGTTGTTTAATGCTTATTATTGTACATATTAACTGTTGTTTAATGCTTATTATTGTACATATTAACTGTTTAACCCTTATTATATATATTAACCATTTAAACAAGAGTAAAGTACCAGAATAGAGACTGAAACTGTACTGAATTACTTGTTTACATTTTGTTATTGTATTACTTACATGTGTTAGTGCTCAATAAAAATGCCTATTATTATGTTGAGTATTATTAATGAACCTTTGTGAACTATTAAATAATGTATATGTTGATTAAATGGTCGACTGTTAATTGACTGGAGGTTGATGGTTATTGCTGCATTAACAAATGTTAAACAATGTCTCTTTATTGTAACGTGTCACCACAACATCTTGTCTTTAGAGGTCCAATTTGTAAGAAAGTAGATTTTTTTTAGTGGCGCCTCGTTAAATACTGATGCTTTGGGATTGTAGGTCCAGTAGATTGAGTGAATCAAACCCAAAAGAACCTTGAAGATGTTAACAAAGAAGGAAAAAACAGTCCAATTTTTTGTTTTCATTTTTATTTGAGGTGCAACTGTCTAGTGCAATTGTAACGTCACATTTGTGATGGGCTGAGGAACATGCACAAAACATCGACAAACTTGTGCTCGGCATTTTCCTTTTTTCTAATATTTCTTGAAAACGCCAAAAAGTGTCTCGATTTTGTGTTCGGCGCTCCCAGTTGCACTACGAGCAAATTCAAAACGCTTGGCTGTACAAAAAGACGAAAGAAAAGAAAGAGACAAAGAAAATAAAAACAAAACAAAAAACACCATCGCCATTCATTTTTAAAAAAAACAAAACAACTACACACGTCTCAATATGGTAAAACAGTCCATGTAAATTCGAGCGAGTGAGTTAAGCGACGGCAGAGGAGAGAGTTCACGTACAGTACGAGGCCGTGAGACAGCATCTTAGTGTGGAGGTAAATATCCTCTTCTGTTCCCACCCTGAGTACTGACATCACAGGTAGTTCAAAACCTGGCAAAACCATAGATATATATATACATATATATATCTATAAATGTATATTTAACAACTAAAAAAAGCTTCTATATATGTATCTATGGTTAGAAACCAGGCACTTGGCAGAGTTTAATTGGAAATGTTTAATCTGTACAAAGTTCATTACCTAGAAACAGTCATGTCCGACTCCGTTATTTATTTTTACAGATCACTAGGACTTTAATTTACATCAACAAGAAGACAAAAACAAATCCTAAACCCTCCCTTTATAAAATTTCCCTGCATAAATGTTTAATGCTCCATCCAAGAAAGGGAGGAGGAGGAGAGTGTGTTCAGGGTGGGGACGGAGACAAGAACCTCCAAAAAGAACACCGAGTTCTCGAAGGGAACAATAAGACGCAGCTAATATATATTTAATAATTCTCTGTAACCCGCCCCGTCAGCCACGAATAGCGAGATTCCCCCCCGTCGTCTTCAGATGCTGTGAGGAGGTGAAGACCCAGAAAAAAGAAGAAAAAAAAAGCTGGACTCTCTCTGACTCCCATTCCAGATGGGTCGTACGATTCTTTAAAGTTCGTCCATTGTCAATAACATCTGGAAAAAGTGCACAGACCGCAGCAACGAAAACATAAAACCAGAGTAAAAAAATCTAAAGTGTGATGCAGACGGACAGTGCTGGGTTGAGGGTCGCGAGACGATGGCACACTTTCCACGGGTCACGCTTTGCGAGGGATTCGACAAGAGCAAGGCAGTTGCTACCCTGATTGGCCGGGGCCCGGCGTTAAGCTCCTCCCTCCTTTCCTTGGCGGCCCTGAACAAAGGTGGCGACGGAGGGTCGACTTCCTGTCAGCTCTGACGATTGTCTGAAGCATAGGATACACTCACACACACACGCCGGTGTAACTCCACAGTCTTTCTGTTAAATTAAAAATGTGCAACAAAAGAAAGTCGTTTGTGTGTCCGCCGGTTGAGTCGAGACGGTGGCATAGAGTCAGTTCACAGTATGGCAAGACTCCTCCTTCCTCCTCCTCCTCTTCTTCTTCTTCTTCATCCTCTTCTTCTTCTTCTTTCACCCCCCTGTATCTCATCCTCATGGGGGAGATCCTCCATCGTGCAGCTCTCTGTGTTACGCAGACGTGGTGGAGCTCTGTGAGGAAGGGAGGGCTTGTGTCGTCCCGGTCGGCGCCGGGACCGCAGGCTGGCCGTTGCCGGTCGGGGAGCCGCCGGTCTGGACCTGCGCCTGGAACTGGGCCATCTGCTCGGGGCTGGCCAGGTTCTTGAGCAGGTTGTTCTCCTGCTCCAGCTGAGAGTTGCGCTCGATCAGCTCTTTGATCTGCTCCTTCAGCACCTCCACCTCCTCGCGCACGGCGTACATCAGGTGGCTCTTCACCAGGTCCTGAGAGAGAGAGCGACACGTTAACATTCACATTCCTGCCTCCATGTTTCCCCTGTGAGGAGGACATCTTGTTCAAACCACATCAGACAGCTTCGTAAACAACAGAACATTCAGAAAAATACATTTCAGTTGCTTCCTTTTATTGCAGTAAACCACGTACGAACCCAAGCTAACAGTCCTGCAGCGACTACTCAGCAACTATGATCGATTGATTGGTTGATTGCCAAACATCTGCATCTTCTCAAATGTGAAGATTTACATTAAATGTGTATTTCAATATCATCTTAAACATTTTGGGTGATTCTGGACTGTTTGTCAGATAAGGCAAGAAACTGATGGGCGTCACGTTTGACGCTGAGGTGTTTTTAACTGGCGTGTTTTCACTATTTTTTGATATTTTGAAGACTGAATCAATAAGTCGTGAGCTTTATTAGACAACAAACTGACCAACAGGTCGATGAAAAGAGAATTGAAGCAAAAATACAAAATTATGTGGTTACATTTTCTCAAATTTTAATTTTCATGTCAGCTGATTTTGAATACTTGGATCTCTACTGGAGTACTTTTCACTTTTTTTCACGTCAATGAATGAAGAGATGTATTAGTCAATCAGCTGACCAACATGTCAAATCAATGGAAACTATTTGGGTGTTTTGGTGTTTTACCTGCTTAAATGTGACGATTTAGCACTCGTCTCTGTTTTTAGGATCTTTGACATTATGTACGGTACTTGAGCATGAACTCCTCATCATGTCATTGTTTTGTGAGTCACATGAACCGTCTGACTTCCTAAACCCTCGTTCTATCTTTATAAAAAGTGTATTTTGGCTCGTCTATGTTTACGCTGAATCTATAAATAAACACAGTTCCACAAGAGACTTCCTCCTGCAGGAAAAACTGACTCAAACACATGTGAGCGACTAGAAAAAACACGCCGTCGGGGAGGGAAAAAAATCGCGTGACACGGCAGAGCAAAGGCTAATTCTGCGTCGTAAATCACTTTTGCGACACACGGCAGCTGGTTGGGGGGGAAAGCAGGGCTGCAGTTTTAGGAAGCGCTCTCCCATCCCATGATGCTGTGCCAGACTGCTGGAGCTGAAGGGGGGGATTTGCGTTTAATAATCTGAGCATCCCCTCCTCTGTGGATCCGACCATCCTCCTCCTCCTCCTCCTCCTCCTCCTCCCTGCCCCGGTGCAGCCAGCCAGCCAGCGAGGGAACAAAATGTTCCTGCACCGGGATGGGAGGAGCCTATCACCGGCCGAGTTATTTATACCGAGCCGCGGGGAGGCTGCTGCTTGCCTAGCAACACAGGACGGGGAGGGGAGGGGGGGGAGAGAGGGCGAGGGAGTATGTATATGCATGAGAAAGCCAGGGAGAGAGAGAGAGAGGGAGGATAGCGTGTGAACCTTAGCCTGGCCCACATCAAGTTGCCAATAAGCTGGAGGTCATCGTCCAAAATCGTGACAGAGCAGGAAGCTTCCTGTCGCCTCCGATCCACAGGAGCAG
>CAEMYA010000786.1:63282-93880 GCA_903131615.1 Diplodus sargus | reverse complement strand
TTTTTTTTCCCATCCTCTCCTCACATCCCAGTTTGTGTGCAGCTCTGTGATTCGCTCGCCTTCTTCCGCATCACTTGTCCTGGAACAGTTGGGAGACGTGAGCTTGCGTGCGCCCGTGCATCCTCCCGCCTGCCTGTGTGTTCTTGTATCAGCCGGTTTTGTGTGTGTTTGTGCGTGTGAATCTGTGTGTGTGTGTGTGAGTCTGTGTTTGCAAACTGGCGGAATCCGGTTTCGGAGGCTTTGAGCGCTGGCATTTACACGGAGGAGAACCGAGGCCGACAGCAAGATCAACCCCGCTGCACGCACACACACACAAACACATGCACAGGCAAAAATAGTGCGTTATTAATCGTACAAATGTAAATAAAGTATAAAGTATTTATAAAGGTGTGTGTGCAGTCATCTCTCCATTTCTGAGTCGATCGACAGCAGCCTTCGACCCGTTTGCAGGTGATCTCTGTTGATCTCTGCCTGAACGCGGATGAAACAAAAAGGGCAGGAACGCCCCAAAAAACTGGGCTCTCATGGCATCGCGGAGCTCCGGGGCAGCGGCCCTCTGGAGCGTGAGCGAATCGCTGCCTTACATAACCAACCTCGCTGCCATATGGGCGACCGACGAGAGGCAGGAAGGAAGGAGGCCGAGCTCCGACATGTCTGACACCGTCGACATGCCTCGTTCATGTGACGGATGAGGTTTTAACTTTCAGCGCCGCTCACACCTCCACCGTGAAGGATGGACACATTTTTAACACAGATAAAAATAACAGAGGGAGTTTTTTTGTCCTTCTACATTTAGAAAGAAATGATGGAAAGATGACAACGTGATGACAAATCTTTCTGTATTTAAGGTTGTCTGAAATTTCCAATTGATGCATTATCTGATCAAATATGCACTAATGTGCGAACATTTCCAGACATGTGGAAAGCAGCTGAGGGGAGATTTCTTGCTCAGAGTCTGAGAAAAAACTAGTTGTGAGAAAATGCCCTTTAAAGAATCTGTACAATTATTAAATGGTTATTAGGGGAAATATCACCGTGAAACTTCAAACTAGAGTAAATATTTATTGCATTAAAAGTTTTCTAACATTTCATGTTTAAAACTACAAATTTGGGGTATCTCATTAAATATGTGATCATTGGCATGAATGTCCAGAACAGAATTATCAACTAAAATAACTCTTAAATTGTATTTTGGATGGTTTTTTTATGGAGTTAAAATAGTTCTGTTAAATCTGTTAAAACTGACCAGTGCATGAAATAAAACCTACATTTTGATCTTTGAAGGTAAATTTTAATCAAATGTTTTTTTGACAAATCATCTTTTTCTTATTCAAGCAGTGCAGGAAGTCTATAGTATGTATGTGGTTTAGTGCTGCTAATATGGTTAATAAGGTAAATGTAAGTATAAAGTAAAAAGACAGAATTTAAAGATGACTATTTATACACTTTTAAGGCCTAATATGTACAAAATCTAAGACTTTTTAAAGGACTTTTGTGAATATGCCTGTTCCAATGTCTAAAAAAGCCTAAAGTGAAGCCAACAAACTGTTTTTTTTTATCTCAACAACAGTCCAAAACCCAAATAAATTCAGTTTTCTATCACATGAAACAAAGAAAAGCACATCCTCGCAGTTTGACGGCTATATTTAAGGGATGTTGAGCATCGCAGCTTGAAGAACGTCTAAAACAAGAAGAACGATTATTGAAAAAGATGCAGAAAAGCAAAGAAAGACAGACTGATCAGATTAGAGGATTACACCAAATCTGGCTCAAAACAACACGGACATCTCTGCTCGTCCGGCTTCAAGTTTTTTGTCTAGATACCCCAAAACTGCACACACAAGCACAGCAGAAATTGGGATTCAGCCCTTCACTCCTCCTCTAATCCAGGCGTTACATTAAGTATTACACAATCAGATCCGACGTCAGGATGACAACATTAAAGCGTCACAGGAAGCTGTGTTGATCTGACCCTCGGTCACGTGGAGCTGCACAGTGTTTCTGTTTAAAGGTTCATGTAAACAGAACCGGAGAGCTCGCTGCGCTGCGCTAACAGTGAGGATCTTCTCAGCGGCGACTGAGAAACTTTGCTGGAGGCTCTGCAGCCGTCGTGCTGCGATGTGATGTGATTGAACAGTCGGAGGCGTCGAGGCTCTGACACTGAACAAACACACCCGGCCGCACGCAGAGTTATTATTATTTCTCCTTACAGCGAAGACGGCTCTTTACCGGGAAGTGTCGTCTTCAGGGGGGAGGAAATGTTTTAAGTTGACAGGTAACAGAGCGGTCATGTTACCGTGAAGTGTCTTTCAAAAACACACCAAAGAAACTGGAAAGGAGAGATAAACACTGTGGACAGCAGGGACCTCGATGATGATATGTAGGAAACATTTGGGGGAGAATCCTCTCTAATCTTAGGACAGGACTCAAGAATTTGCTAAATTAGGATCGCAACAACGCTGTCCCAAATTTATAATAAAAGCAACTAACTGTTGTTAGGCCTGTTTGGCAATGAACACACAGACGAGGAACAACATGACGACTGAAGTTCTACTCAGACCTTCACTGCTGGAGAAGCTAATACCAACGTAAGCCCCTCGACCATGAATTACTGGGTATCCATCTTCTCCTAAATGTTCCCAATCTTTGGATTAGAGATTGGACAAATTGTGAGGCATATTTTCCGAGGCCACAGAAGCTCGATGATGATGATGATGGAAACCTCTGCCTTCCTCACAAGTGATGCCCCTCATCTGAACCTGACCTCTAAATAAAAGATATCCAACAAAGCATCACATTACATTAACTTCCCTGTATTCTCTCGGGGTGTCAGGAGACAAACACGCACCAGATTCTTTTCCATTTGAAGTATTATTACCACCCTGGTTTTAAACTGCAGCGGAGGAGTTCAACCTTGTTTATTTACAGACGAAAAATCCCTGCAGACGTCGGTTAACTTTAAAAAGTAAGAAAACAAACACGGCCTGAATGAAAACCAAGCATCATTCTCTGGTCTTTGCATGTCGTTTAACTCATAGAAAACATTCAAAATCCAGCAAAAATAAACTCCAGTGAGAGCAGAATATGTGCAGGACTACATCGCTCTCTCGCAGTAAAGCTCAGCTGGATACTTTTCAGTTGTTTTGGTACCAAACGTTCAATTACAGGACTTGAAATATCACATTTCTCTCAGCTGTACTGACTGTTTTTCCCCTATGTGGGAAAAGCCGGAGGGTGAAGTTATCTAAGACGGAGAGAGAACACAGCAGCACAGGTGTTGCTAAAGTGATTGTGGCACGACCAGTTGAAACAGGAGGCGTTCCCTCCTCTCTGCTCGACTTCTTCCCTCGGTGTAAAACTCTCTCGGTGTAAAACACCGACCATCCTCGTAAACACACTCCAGCTGAGGGAAGCACGCAGGACGTGCACGGACACATATAGCGTCCTCTCCGGCCTGTGACTTCCCTCAGGAATCTGCAGCTCTGCGTGGAGGCACAAGGCGAGCAAACGTGACACCCGACTGCTTGGCTCCGCGCCCCCACCCTCCTCCTCCTCCTCCTCCACCCCTGAAACCCTCAACCACCGCGGCCTTAAACTGAATCTGTCAGCGCCGGGTGAAGCTCGGAAATTCAGAGATGTCAGCAAAGCCTGAAACCAACCTCGTCCCCTGCAACGTTATCTCATAACATTATGGTGTCTGACATGTGATGCAGGCATGAATGATTAAATCAGACCGGTAACGTGCAAAGCAAAGACTGAAACAACTTCAGGGCTGCAAATATCTCCTCATACTTTCCTCAATTTGCTGTTCGCTCTGCAGAATATCTGACATTTCCTGGAGTCCAAGATGACTCTGGCAGTCACACTCTGACAATATTGATACCTTGATATCGTGTTAATAATCTAGTGATGCTGTTGGGCCTTTTGCATCTTTTGTTTCAGGTCATCTGGACGACTTTTCACTTGTTATTGAGTTTGTTGTATTTGTTTTTGCACATCTTTCATAACCGTTACGGTGACACATCTCTGCACCTGTATTTGAGAGTCATTATTAAGTCGCCACATTTCCAAATATCTCTAGATATCGCGCTGATATCATTGTTTGTTCATTGTTCTATCATCAAGTTTCAGATTCATGCAGCATATCGGATCGGATCAGTATCAGATTCAGTGTTTCTTCATGTCAGATTGCAGATTTATTCATTTAAAAGTGAGCTACTTTGGCTCTGAAGGGTCAAAAACAACATGCTTTATCTCTTTGTTGTGGCACAGAGACTCAAATCCTCCCAAAAATCAAATTTCAGTAACAAAGAGTCAATTCTAGATTCAAAAATAAAGTCCTTCTCTTAAAATAAGCACATCTACTGTGTAAATAAGCGCTGCTGAAGATTAGATTATATCAATAATTGTTCTGCAGCCATGAAACCACACGTGTATTTATTCACTACACACCCATTTCTGAGTGTTTTCACAGAGAGAGGATCCCAAACCGTTCACTTTGCTGTGAATCATGCATCGCGTGCAGCAGGAAGGACATCTCCACTTAGCTGCGAGGCAACGTTTTAGGTCAGTGCGTCTCAAAGCACGTCAAGGTTATATAAACAACTGCTGCCTGGCGGGAGGATTCATGAGCCGAGGGCGCCACCTTGTGGGGTGACGGCGGTACGACAGCGAGCGTGGAGCACTACGGTTAACATCCACGTCTCTCCTGTCACTTTCATTAAACGGGCAGATTAGTTAACTGCCTTCAGACGTGATTTATTGCTCCTGACGTGCAGGAGAAATCAGCAGCAGCACTAAACTCTGACAGGCAATAAATAGGAATGAACTCAATGACTTTAAAGCAGTTTACAATTTAAAGATAGGACTGAAAATGCTGCACACAAACAGGCAAAAAATGGAAACACGACGCACTCAAAGACTTCACGTTCGAGCACATCTGTTCTCTTCTATGATATAATAACTACGTGCAGTTTACAGTGATTTATAACATGCTGCTGTCAGATTGAAGAAACGTCCAGCAGAGACGTCACATTGGAACTGAAGATGCCTCTTGGATGAGATATGAAACGTCTTCAAGAAAAGTCCAGTTGCCTACGATACAGAACTTATAGTACGTGCACTGGAGGTTTCCACAGACTGGCTTGAAACTGTTTGCAATGTCACAAATCTTGCCTCTCAAAATCTGTTTTTTCTTAAAATTCTAGTTTATTTTTTTCACAACCGGATCTCCAGGAGAGTTGTAAATAAGGTTCTGTAGGTTCATGTGGTCAAAAACACAAATACAAATATGTTAAACGTTGTTGAAACCTTTGGGTTCGGACCTGGATAAAGAACGTTGGGTTAATCTGAAACTGATAAACAAGGAAGTTAAGCACGAGATGGTAAAGGAATGGTTGAGAGTCGCCACTGAAGAGGACGTTAAATCTGCTCCTGAGGAGATGGTTAACGATAATTACTACTAAATTACTATTACTTCTGAGACCTGACACTGAAATGGATCAATTACAGATTACTGTATGTGCAAATATGTACGGACTATTTGTTTAATATCTTATTTGTAAAGAAAAGTATTGACGATGATTTCCTGAGCTACATTTCTTCGCGAGACGCTTCACAGTGTCGTTGTTTTGCACGATGACAATTTAAGCTCGTATCTGTCAACCTGAATTCTGATTTATGTTTTGTTTTGTTATGAGTCATTTAATCTTGTGTAAACTAACTACAGTACCCGACATTCTTAACTCTGGGTGTGCACACGAGACCAGAGGTTTAACAAATACAGAAGGTTTGTTGTTAGGTGTGATTCACTACTTAGGTTTGTAAACACGACTCACTATTCGACCTGTAGATGGTCGAGACGTTCTAAACAACCTTCTCATCAACTGTATTTGTGGCCATATTCGGTCGTGGCTGTTTGAGATTCATTGGGCCTCGTAAAGCACTCAGTTCCTGGTTAGCGAGCCAATAAAAAAGCAGGTGTGTAAATGTTAATGAAAACATAAATCATGCGTCAGAGCCGGTATTACTACAACGCTCGGCCGGCGGCTTATTATCACTAAACAGAGATTAAGATGAGCTGCCTCATAAACACACAATGACATTAAACTCACCGCCAGGATCTTCTACTGATGAACCAGCTTACAATCAGAAAACACCTGGGATCACTGTCCTTATATCAATACAGTTAGTTTGTTTTGCTCTTTTAACTACCACACCTGCCGACTGTTTATTGATTCATGATCATCACTTCACTCTGTATTCAAGCGCTCAACCTGTGACTGCTTGCTTGTGTTTAAACTGAGTGTTTACGTCATTAAAATCGTACTAAAAATATAAAAAGGCGGCCGCTAATTAAGGAGCGGCATGTGACTGTTTAACGGCCGAATAACACCTTGATCTTTTATGGCTCCAAACGATGAGATCACAGAGAAATTGCCCTATAAACGCACTTTGACTCTGGATTTATCTTTTTATCTTCTACATTTATTTGGATGCGAAACACACGTCAACACTTTGTGATGTTTTGCAGCAAGTGAGGGCACAAATCACATGTATTTGCAGAATCAACGCCTGGGTGAAGGGGTTATTTGCAGTAAATCTTGCAGTGAATGTGTCGACGAAAAGAATGGAAAATTATTGCTAAATTACGCCTCCAACACACTCATGCACACCCACGTATTCGGAAGGTATAATTTTGGTCTTGGCTCGTTAACAAAGCGTGCAGTACTGGAAGAAAGACACTCCGCGCTCTATTTCATCTTCAAAACAAACCGCAGAGTCACGTGTTCTTGCTTAAAAACAGTGGCGAGCAAAGCCACGTTCACTCTGTGCAAATTTATATTTCTCTCGGTGGTTGAAGGGGACAAAGTGTGTTCATGAGGTGTAAAGTATACTAGAAGTGTATGTGCAGTGATCCAGCTCTGGCAGCAATCCAGAAGTCAAACCTGCAGGCTGAAATTCCACCCGAGGAGCTGATTAATGTCACCGACCGCGCTGTTAAAGCTCCTCTCGCACACATCAAGCTCACTCGGACAGACAGCGAGCAGGCAGGTGAACAGAAACAAGCAGAATCCTGCACGACACACCCTCACGTCACTGCTCTGAAACTTGACAGCAGTCAGTCAAGCACACGGTGGAGCGAGGTCAGGTGTTTTCAAAGTCATGGCAGCTGCGACAGGAAGCGTCTGAAGAGCCAACTTGACTCTGACAACAGGTGGTCACTCCTGACGCTGAGAACGAAAACAGCTGATTGAAGCTCGATGTACAACAAGCATCCGATAAGTTGCTGAAGTTCAAGTAATTTATGGATGTAAGAAAAAAGTCTTTGGGCTCAAACACATTCTTCCACAAGTCCGTCCAATGTGTCATTTTCTGCTTTTTCTTTATTCTATATAATTGTACACTGATTCAGACCTGCAACAATTAGTTGATTCATTGAGTGGACGATAAAAAGAAAATTAATAATCAAGCATTTTGATTATTCTTTAAGCAAAGGAGTCAAACATTTGTTGGTTTCAGCTTCTTAAACGTGAGCATTTGCAGCTTTTTATGAAGAATCTTTGGGTTTTGGCTGTTTGGTTCCATAAAAGAAGCGATTTGAAGGCAATTAGCTAATGATTAATCAGATTTGAAGACGACACCTTTGACACTTCCTTCAGGCATTTTTAAGACAAAAGCGTTAATTCAAAGACTCCTATTTGTCCAAAGACTCTTCATTTACTGCCAGAAATGAGAAAGAAAAGCAGTAAATCCTTTCAATAAAGAAGGTGGAATCAGGTAATGTTTGACACGTGCTTGTTTAATCTGCATTATGTGATCTGAACTATGACTACTGACTGTTTATGGTGCCCATTTCACTCTGCTGTTGCTCACTCTGGACTGTAAATAAGGGTGTAAATGCCTGACACGTAGGGAGAAAACCTGCATGTAGGCTTCATCAGGGTGCAGGCCTGTGAAAGGACGGGGAGATATTAAGAGTGGAAAGAGAAAAGAAGAAGAAGAAGAAGAAGAAGAGGGGAGAGCCGTCTGCACAGCTGACATGATGAACCAGATCTCAGGATGACATGACCACGACCGTCACAAAGCACACAGCCGGGACAGTGTCCGATTCACGACAAGATAGACAGAAACACACTTACACAGAAGGCACACACAGTCATGACGGGGTGCCGGACAAAAGCCTCCACACAGCAAACAGTCCGGCTCTGTCTGCAGCTGAATCTGACGAAGACTATGTCAACAGTGAGGCAGCAGTTATAGCGCCCTGCGTCGCTCCGCTCCTCGAGGTCAGACACAATCTGGACAGCTGAGGAAACACAAACGGTCGGCCTCGGCTCACCTGCTGGGCCGATAATTGAGTTAGAAGTGCGTTTACTCGTTCGCACGGCCACTTGAATTTCAAGGAGCTGATTAAAAGTCACGATACGCAAGATTATGATTCAATTATGGGTGCTTGGGTGAGACCGGCTGCACGTGGACGTCCTTCGAACCCTGCGGGCCTGTATGTTGTGCACACAACATGAATCTCCTGCTAAACCAGAACACAGTGTTAACAATGGACTGCTGCCACAACTGCGATTTATGTGACACAACTCCCTCCCCCCCCACAGGAGCCCTCGATACAATCTCCACAGCACACACTCACATCTTCAAACTTAGAATCGCCCGCAGCTGAAATAAACACTTTCGAGCAGCCAAACTAGTACAAACATAAGACTGAGTACCCGCACAGTCCCCTCAGGGTGGTACTAATCAACAGATCCAGCGTCTAATAAAAGACTAGGGAGGGAAAGGGGAGATGCATATACTGAACGAGAACGAAAACAGGAGCAGTAACCCAGAGAGAACCGTCCTGACACAAACAGTCATGGGCTAATGGAGGTGGATGTTTGACAGCACGGGGGTCAACAAGGGCAGAGCATGTGCTGAGTCACCAGCACCCTCAGTGACTCAGCAGCACCACCGCTTCTATTCCAGCCGATGATATTTTTATAAAAGCAGTGTCCAGAGAGCTGCTGCCAATCCGAAAAGGCTGACGGAGCGACCTCGGGGGACGGGAGGATCGAGAGAGACCTGAATGAAAGTGCTCAGCGGCTGTTACAGAAAAAACAGTGGCAGGATGTGAAGAGAAAGATATTTTGCAGCATTTAAAATCAAGTATTTGGGATGAAATCGTACCGTGAAATATCTTCCACCAATTGTGTACGTCATCAAAAACAGTCTTAATGTCAGAATTAATAGTTTGGCGGCACATCCTCACCTGTCCTCCTCTCCTTCAGCGTGCTGAGTCCTGAGGCCCGCCGCAGCCACCACCATGAAAGCGCTGGCCTCGGCGGACATCCCCATGTGGGCCAGCGTTCCAGCAGTGCCGCCGACCTCCGCGGCCCCATCACCTGCTGTACCCCCCAGCCTGGGCAGACCCAGCAGGCCTTGGTGGTGCTGGAACAGAAACTTCTGGGCGTCCTCCAGCTGGGAGGGTTTTATGGAGCTGCCTCCCCCGGGAACCTGGCTGAAGGTCGCACCCGGGGTGAGGAGGGGTTGGAGGACAGCCGGGAGAGGCATGTAGGGGGCGGCACTGGTGTGTGCTGCTGGGACTGTGGCGGTGGAGGGGGCCTGGAGGGTCTGAGGCTGTCCTGCAAACGTTGCCTGGGCAGGTGGAGCTCCCTGACCTTGATGGGGCAGCTGCTGAGTCATGCTGACGGCTTGCTGCGCTGTGACCCCTGGAACTGGATTTATGGAGATTCCCGTTGTTACATGCGGCAGCGGAGGCTGGACTTGGGTCTGGAAGGGAGCGGTGGGCTGGATGAAGTCTGGCTGTCGGACGCTTCCAGAAGCCATGACCCCTGAATGGAGCTGAGGTGCAGGGTAACCTCCCTGGGGATCCACAACGTAGGGCAACTGCTGGGGTATTCCAGACGGAGGCTGGGTTACACCGGCTTGTGGTGTTGCTGTAGGTAGAGTAAGAGGAGCTACTGGTTTCTGCATGTGAACTTCCTGTGGTGACACATACGTCAGAGGAGTGGGTTGAGCCAGACCCTGCGGTGGGCTCTGCATGGCTTGTGGACTGGTGAAGTCCTGGCTCGGCTGCTGATATGGCTGCAGCGTGTGAGGTGGCTGCACAGCCGGTACCCCCTGACTTATCCCCTCAGTCTCTGCAGCCACCTCTGCAGCTTTTGGTGCCTCAGATGGAGCCGGAGGAGGAACCTCCTTTTCATAATACTCCGTACAAGTCCATCTTCCTTTGCGAAACGGCTCAGAGTTAGTGTCTAGCTTGACCACCCTAAAACGAGAGCCTGTAGCTGTCTGAGTTTGGGTGTGCTGGCTTTGAGTGTTGGGAGCAGCAGCAGCAGCAGTCGGGCCTGTTCCTCCTCCAGCAGAAGCTACCTGCCCGCTCACGCTAGTGTTGTCAAAACCCGCAGGCCCAGAAGGAGGAACGGTGACAGAGGCCACGTTAGAAACGTTCACGCCGCCTTGTAGATGCGGGTCAGGGGCTGCTGGTTGGTTTGTCCCACCTGCGGTTTTAGTGTTATCCAACATTGGTGGCCTCTGGGGCTGACCAGGCCCGGGTTTGGAGGCCATAGCTGGGCTGGACGTAGCCACGGGAGGTGTTGACAATGAGGCTTCACCTCCTCCCAGGCTATCGGAGTGATGATGGTGGGTCTGCTGAGGATAATAATGGTGAGGCATGGTCCCATTAACCATAGAGGTGTGCTGCTGAGACCCCTGAGGGATGGAATGAGGGTGAAGAGGCTCGTTGGGCGACACGAGTCCAGGTGTGTCCACCCCATGGAGACTGTTCAAGGTCTCATCGGAGGAGCTTCTCTCCGGCACACCTGTATCCGTGGCTCTTGACACGGACACATCCAGCATATCAGAGGAGGAGAGGTCTTCTGTGTGGGACTCGTCCATATCATCATAGCTCTCCGTGTCATCTGCCAAGCTGTTGTTGCCGCTCACGTTGATCTGAGCTGAGGTGACACTTGTTATCTGGAAGCCACTCTTCTTCTTCACCTGAGCGCCAGCCGCTTGGGACTGGGCCTGGTGGTGGAGTCCGGGAGAAGAGGACCCAGCCTGGGTTGGATTGTCGTCCCCCATGTTGACGCCACTGCTCCCGGCGGCGGAGGACGCGGACGCCCCGCTGCTGCCCCTCCTGAAGTGGAAGGACGCTTTCCTGCTCCCGGTCCCAGGCGGGTCTCCAGAAAAGTCCTGGTGGTGCATCTTGACCGTGAGGGAGTTAGTAAAGGCCGAGAAGTGGCTGCTACCTACCAGCTAACACAGATGCTAGCTAGCTGGGTCAGCTGCAGTACCGCGATACTAACGAGCCATAAGTGAGAAGTCAGATGATTTATGTCCTTTAAAAAAATCAAGTTCAACGATCCAGGTTGTTGTTGAGACGAAACACTAGCTTATAAACACTGTCCCTCTTCTTAACACACGCATTAATCCAACATCGGGAAGGTGGAAACACTAAATTCAGCCGAGCAAATAAAATAAACAAAGAATGCGATATTTAGCTAGCTAGTTTTGTTAGCTTCAAGCTGTGCTGGGTCGCCAGAAGCGATTAGCCACTCTCTGCTACAACTTGGCGTTAATTTACACTACGTTTTACGATTCCTTCGCTGTTATTAGCAAGCACACATATATAAGTCCAACCCTGAACAGTTACTGTCCGCTCAGGTTGTCTCTAAAGTGAATGTGGGAGCTTCTTAGCTGGCCGGTGTATGTCGCAGGAAACCATCCGTCGCATCCTTTTCCTTTCCCCCGGACGTCGGCTGTCCTTTTTTCCACCCCCGTGACAAAAAAAACACCGAAGAATAAACTCTCGTCAGCAGGCAGAAGTGTCTCAATAATGTCCGTCTTTGCAGTGGTGAAAAGTGCACCGTAAGTCCATCCCGGTGTGTCTCACCGAGTCCGCGTTTGCTGTATCATTGCCGGGTGAGCAGCAGCAGCTAACGGGCTGTCAGTCTCAGAGGAGGGAGGAGGAATGCAAACAGTGCGGCTGCGCATGCGCGACTCTGCCCATATCCTCAAGAGTGGTGTGACGTTCAGGCTCCAGTGACAAGTCGGAATGTACTAAATCAAGCCCGTAAGGCGGATTTCTTACCGGATAAAGATCGATTTATTCTGGTAATTATATTTTTTCTCGACTGAACGCATTATCATGACGTTTCTTATACTAACAGCTGAGCGGTTATCAAAGTATTTATTACTTGGCACACATTTCCGTAGTGAGAAAATCCACATTACGATTTTCACCAAGTACCTGAAGGCAGCATTGGACTGTGTTGTGTTTATTTATTTTCTTGGCCTCCACTGTTTGGAAAGTGCTACTGTAAGCAAACTGTATAAACCAAACAGTGTCCATTAATGCCTTGGATTAGGTAAACATTCAGACATATGCACAGGAATTATTAAGTCAAAGGCCCACTATGTGGTTTTGTGGAAGAAATTCAAACTCAGAATTTAAAATTTATAATTGTAATGAGGTAATAACACAGAAATATTTGTTTTATCCAGAAGTGAATAAAAAAGCTGTTTTGAGAAGAAAATGAGGTTCCCAGAAGATTGTTTTAAGGTGGCAGGGTAACAAAGTAAAACATCATGAAACTTTCTTGTCCTTTAATGTCACTTTGTTTATTGAGTTTCTTCAGTAATGAAAACTAAGAGTTTGTTGATTTAGTTTATTGAGGCATAAAAAAAGCATCTTCTGTTTAAAATTTCTTCCCCAAAATGACATAGGGCACCTTTAAGTAAGATTCCCTCAAAGCCTCTATTGTCTGTATTCAAATAAACTTTTGACAGGTGGGATGACGAGCCAATTATTGCTGACATTTCATGCAAAACAAGTCCAGACACAAAGATAACGTTAAACATTCTCCTCATATAGGAGCAGCTTGTTCTGCCTGCCGGCTATAATTCAGTCAGAAGCTACCGGCTCTATAAAAGCCACGATGCAAATCCCACTATACATATCTGACACATCAACAACCGGTCGCAGATTTTAATCTACATGTCTGTTTTCGTCCCTGCCTTCTGGCAACGGACTCTCACGTTAAACATATAACAGCAGTTATGAAAATCAAAGAGCTGAGACACGCCTGTCAGCATCATGGCTATTCATAAACACATTACATGCACCTGTAGGGGAGGGCGGACTATGGGAAAGTTCCACTCTGAAGTGTGATTCCAAAGGTTGCGTAATGTAGAAACCGCAGCGAGTCAACAGAGACAGGGGAACCATGCTTTCTGTAAACGTTAAACCTCGACGTCCAGATTGTTCCTGGACAGCCTCGGCCTCCACTGATAAAGAGACAGTGTTCACCTAATATAGACTTCTGCTTAAAATAAATTCAAATGGTTGAAAAACAAATAACCACAGGACAATTTCCTCTTGATCAACGATGATTTAATCACACATGGATGCAATAACTTTCATAATGCTGCAGCAAAGATTATACACAAACTAAATCGAAAGGTGTCTAACAGCAAGTACACAAATTCCATATACCAAATCAAATCAATCTTTATTTATATGACGCTTTTCATACAAAAAAGTATCTCAAAGTGCCTCATAGAAAATTATATGATGACATGTCAGCATAAATCATGCAGGATTAAGAGAGGGACGAAATAGTTTGGTATTACTTACAAAGACAGCAGAATTTTACTTGGAAAACCCGTCAAACAACTCAACAGAGGAGGTATGTTTACTGCCATACTTTCGCTATTACTGGCTGTCGCTATTAGCGTGACAGGTTTGAAGGCCCTGGTTCAAATCCCACTTTCAGGCACATTCTCAGAATGCTGCAGCATCAGAGGCTGTACTGGCTGACAGATATGCACACTTTGAGTATTTACATACAAGTCAACATTCCGCAAAGATGGACTTCTTATTGCAGTGATACAGGTCATAGGATTCTGTGCTGCTAATATATATAATCATCTCATTATTGCATGAATACACTCAGCAAAAAACTCTTGCCCCGTGTGAGGCTCGAACTCACGACCTTCAGATTATGAGACTGACGCGCTGCCTACTGCGCCAACGAGGCACTGAAAGCAACTGGACTCATGCAGATAAGATAATCTCAAACAACGTGTTGAGACCGCTTCTCAGCCTCTAAACCCGGACCCAGACACCGTCCTATACGGATCTGGACCTACAATCAATAAACTATTTAGGTATTTAACATTTTCTTCTCTTTTGACCGGCGCAGCTCCTCTACACCTCACAGTGCTGGTTTAACGAGTCGCAAAATCCAGTGACCAATAGCATGCGAGTTAAGCCATCCCACGTGATGCTACTCAGCCAATCAGATCTCTGCATTCCAGGCTATAAACACAGCGACTCTCCTCTGAATACGGACAGATGAGAGAGAGGTGAGCAGCGACAGACAGAACTTTATTTTAAGATGCACAATTTAAAAAAAAGCTATTTTATTTATTTTTGACATTAAGTTTAAATTGGCTTCTCTCTATATTTAACCTCCTGTGATTTTTAGTTTCATTATTTTATTCATTTTAAAAAGGTGTTTTCCTTAAAGAGAGAAGAAAATAATACACATCTACAGTATTATCTGAATAGTTAAATGTTAAGTCGAAATCTTTTTGAATTGTTTCTTTATTTGATTTGACAGTCAGTCGTTGATTACATGGCAGACACAAATACAAGGCTACTTCAATATAAAGCATACGAAATCATAAAACAAGTCAGACATTATTATCAGGGTTTTTTAATTGAACAAACAAAAGCACACATACAAACACCAGGGTTATGGAAGTTAACTAACTTAAATTAAATTCCCTGAAAAAAACTAAACTAGAACTACTTAATCACTCGTTAAACTCATTAAAACTGAAGCACCTCCACTGGCTACGCCACGTCGCGTAGTCTGGACTCTTCCGTAGCCGATATATGCAGGGCTTCTAATTCTGCCGGAGATCGGAGCACGGCCCAGTAGATCAGCCGAATTCAGCACAGAGCAGACAAGAAGAAAGACACTGAAACAACAACATAACAAAGAGACAAATCCAAGCTCTTCTTTTAATTGTTGTGTTTATCACACCTACGTATCGCTGCAGTCATGCGTTTCCGTTATGATCGCGTAGTTGTACCGTAGCAGTGGCAGTTCTGAGGTGGATCTAAAGGGGTCCAGGGCCCAGTAACAACATGTGGCCTCCCTACATCTTAGATTGGGAATCTCCTTTTCAATGTGATATTGCAATTTTAATCAGGACATCATATTCTCCTACAGAACATCTTCACCAGAACATAATTTATTCCCAATTCCGAACGTTTCTTCACATTAATGAAATAAATGTAATTTGAAAAAGCTTAAAAGTCAGAAAGCTGTAACGGTTTCTCTAGCTTAACGTACACACAGGCAGAAGCAGAAGTAAAGTTGAAAATGTCCACATTAGAATGAATGGGAAACATTTTAATTACGTAGGAAAACACCTCCAAACTCCTGCGAGTTTTAAATTCTCAGATGGTAATGGCCAAAATATTTATATAGTGAGTAATGGGAGACGTTGATGTCCTTTTCATTTTCATTTTCAAGCCAAGGAATCCAGAATCAACAAAAAGCAAGTCAAAAAGACAAAAAAAAAAGAAAAGAACAGAGTGCATTGTTGCGTATCCGCCCCCATAGGTGGACATTTTAATTGCCGTTCCTCATTGCGTTCTCAGCCGGTCGGGGTGGAAGAGCTCCGGTGGACTTGGTGCTGGTATCTGAACCGTCAGACTGGACGCTGAGCTCCAGGCAGCACAACTCCCACCATGATTGTCCATTTTGGACGCCGGCGTGGCCGACATGCACTGAAATACACTCACGTCATGGACACAAGAGACTGCTTCCATTTACTATATTCATACTGAAAATCAAGATCAAGCGAGCTTTCGCCCTTCTGCTCCACGAGAGGTTTCTGTCCTCCCTGCTGAGCTCGCCTTAGGACACCTGTGTCACCGTTTGACAGGTGTACTGCCCCGCCTGCCACTGTCTCAGGAGTGGGTGAAGGATTTGTACTCCATAATTTGCCCGTCAAGTTCTGGGAACATGTTTGCCTGCTCCAGTCTCACCCAAAGAAGTTGTTGGAAGGTTTGGTCTCCTCCTCCGTTGGTCTTGGTGCTGGCAGTACAACTCCCAGCATGATTGTCCATTTGGACGCCGGCGCGGCCGACATGCACTGAAATACACTCACGTCATGCAAGATCAAGTGAGCTTTTGCCCTTCTGCTCCACAGGAGGTCTCCACTGGCTCCACCGTGGCAGTCCGGACTCTTCCGTAGCAGATATATGCAGGGCTTCTATTTGCCGGATATCAGAGCATGGCCCGTCGATTCAGCTGAATTCAGCACAGAGCCGACAAGAAGACAGACACCTAAACAACACCATAACATCTGGTTAATTTTCAGACTAAAACAATCAAATTAAAAGAGTCAAATCAAAGCACTTCTTCTAATCGTCGTGTTTATCACAGCTGCAGACGCACGTTTCAGTAATTATCGCGTTATTGTACTTTAACGTTTTCAGGTTGTTTATCACCTGAAACCATTTTAAACTAGGGATCTCCTGTTCAATGTGATATTGCCATTTTAATCAGGACATCATATTCTACAGAACAGCTTCACCAGAACATCATTTATTCCCAATTCCCAATGTTTCTTCACATTAATGAAATAAATGTCATTCAGGCAATACAACTCCCAGCATGATTGTCCATTTGGACGCCGGCCTGGCCGACATGCACTGAAATACACTCACGTCATGCAAGATCAGGTGAGCTCGCCTTACGACACCTGCATTACCGTTTGACAGATGTACTGCCCCACCTGCCAATGCCCCCGGACCAGGTGAAGGACTTGTTCTCCAGAATTTGCCAGTCAAACTGTGGAATGCTTCCGTGTGGTAACTCCTCGTCAATACCACGCAATTCTAGAAGGCGAAGGTGGAACAAAGCACAAGAGAGAGAACTGAGTCATTGACCCAATACAAGGTTTATTATAAAGAAGGTCTGGGAACATGTTTTGCCTGCTCAAGTCTCACCCAAGACAGGGTTGGAAGGTTTCGTCTCCTCCAGCGGTCTTGGTGCTGGCCGTACAACTCCAAGCATAATTGTCCATTTAGACACCAGCCTGGCTGCCATGCACTGAAATCTACTCACGCTGTGAAGAAAAGATACAATAATCAGTCCTTTTTTTTCATAAAAGAGAAGATGAAAATATGTGCAAATTAAGGCCCCGTTTACACGAGGACACTTGCGGGTAAAAACGACAAAAATGTTATCGGGAGTGCCTTTCGTTTACACGGTGACGCCGTTTTTGAAGCTTAAAAACGCAAAAATCTGAAACCACCCTCCAGAGTGGAAAAGTCGAATACCCTCCGCCGCAGCGTTTCTGTGTACACTGGCAAAACGCAAAACTCCGCTCAGATCTGCTCACGTCGCGTAAGCGTTTACGTCACAAAAATGCGCCAGTACAGGGAAATAACATGTCGGATGATTTCCATGCATCGGACATTTAAGCCGCTCTGGCAGCTCTAATAAACGTACAGGAGTATTTCCACGAAATGTACAGGATATGTGCAGATAGTATTACTGAACAGAGAAGGATCTGTAGTTACCTCTATTTTATTTGTGTGATAGTGTTTCACAGCAAAACCTAGTCGCCTGGCATGCATACCTAATCGAATTCCACACACTTTTGCGTAACTGTACGCATGCAGATTTCCTCCTGAAAACGCTTGTTTAAACGCGGAAAAAAAGTGAAAACGCGACGCTACTTTTGCGTCTTCTGCTCAGACCGTCATCGTGTAAACGTAGCCTAAATAATGAAGTTGACACAACAACCTTATCAGAAATACATAATGTACAACATATCTAGTACAGTTTTAAAGTCTTCATACCTGTCCACCCACAAGTACCCGCGTTGCGTATCTGCTGCGTAACCGATACGCAGGGCTTCTGTTTCTGCCGGATGTTGGAGCATGGCCGTCAGCTCAGCTGAATTCAGCACAGAGCAAACAAGACGACAGACACTGAAACAAAAACATAACATCTGGTCAATTTTCAGACATTAAAAAAAGAGACAAATCCAAACACTTTTAATTGCCGCGTTTATAGTTGCAGTTGCGTACTGTCCGGCAGTGCTGCACTCAAAATACAGACGATGGGAAGTTTGGCCTCATGAGACGACGTAGAAGATTCCGTTACAGACATACACACGAGATTATTGCTGAAAATGAGCACGTTTAATTAATCTATCCAAATTAATCACGGTTGAAAACAACATTTATTAGATTCTCAACATCTCTAATCTGATTTTTACGCGTTTTATTACGACATGCTAAGACAGTTATGCTAGCTTAAAATGCATTTTTACAAAAAAACGGTGCCCTCGCTTGAAGAGGAACAAAAGTCTGCCATCTTAACATTATATCACATCACTCACCATTTTCCTCTACTTGCTCTCCCTTCCGCCGACGTTAAATTTAAAGGTTTGTGAAGGCAGCACTGAGGAGTGTAAGACAGTGAGGAGGCGGGGTTAGGATTATATAGACTTTTTATTTTGCAAATACTTGCAGTCAAACAGAAGAAGCAAATTAGTAATTCTGTAATGTAATTTATCCCCAGCGTCCAAAAGCAAAAATAATCAGAACACAGAACTTTATTATATTAAACATGTATATTATGGATGACATTTAGACTGAAAGACACATCTTAACCTCATGAAAAGATATTTAAACACTGCTGAGCTCTGTCCTCAAACATCCATTTTGTTTTAATGTTAATTGAAGCCTCTTTCTCTCTCTCAGGCTTTCAGTTTTCAGCTATCCAACACTGACGATCTCTAAATTAAAAACCCAGAGCTTCTTTAATCGTCTATAAAATAACTGCAGACATGATAAAACAACTTTAACATCCATGTTGTCCACCGGGGGGCGATATCTTCCCACACTTTCAATGACTGGACTCATGTTACTCAGGTCTTTTAAAATTTTTTTTTTTTTTACCAATTTCTATTGGTATGTTTTCTTTGAAGCTCTGTATGTACGAGATGTGTTTAGACTGTTTGCACATTTCCTTTTTTGAAGACTGTGACGATCACTAAACACAGTATGAACCAAAGTACATGGAAAATCTGCTTGACTGCTTTATACTGACATGAACAGCTCATTTTAAATATTATCACGCTGCTTTAAGGCTTTTACTGCCGTGGTGTCAGATTAAGTTACCAGCACAATGAGATGTTGTTCACATTTCGTCTAGCTGAGATTATAAAGTGACAAAAGGCGCTCTACATCGTCTATTGTCGCAGCGTCACTCAATACGCTGTCACGTAACATCACGGACGCCTCTCAGACGCCTTTTCTTCCCTATGGCGGCTCCGTCAGAGTCTGTTTGTACTGTGACAAACTGTGAAACCACCTCCTGTACTGTATGTTCTGTGTAGGAGCTGCTCATAAAAGAGGATCTGATCAGGTTACAGAAACTGATAATAGATACAGAATACAGCCCTGTTTTATTTGTAGCTCTAAAAGATCATTTGTGTAGGTCCTATTGTGTTTACATGCTGCATTTTCAGAGTTAAATTAGGGCTTTTAGCCATGAAGTTTGGTGCAGACGTTCATGTTGGCCTGAGGTCGAATCCTAATTATTTCCGTGGTCACCTAGTGCCTCATAATAAAGTTTGGATGTGCTTCTTCATGATATTTACCATGACATTTGCTGCAGGTATTCAAGGTTACTGGAGGATAAATCTACTCCCTTTTCTTGTCCTCTAGCGCCACCATATGGTTGGCATGTGCTTCTTTGTGATTTCGGGTTGTTTGCCAGTAAATTTTCCATGTTTGGTACAGACGTTCATGTTCCCCTGAGGATGAACACTTAAGTGATCCCAGAAAGCTCCCCTAGCACTACCAAAAGATTTGGATGTGCTCTCTGCATTGTGTGATTTTGGATTGTTTGCCATGACATTTTATAGACCAAAACCGTTTTTGTACTAAGCTGTAAAAATGTTTATTTCTGCTGTAAAGTTGGGCATATTTGGATTTGGTTGCCGTTTGAGTTTACTGCTAACTGGCAAATGTAGCATGCTAAACTTAGCTGGCTAACATGGTAAACATTGTACCTGCTAAATAAACAAATAAAAAAGGAGCATTTTATCATACTGATGTTCGTATTTAGCCCAAAGCACTGCCTCACAGAGACTCATTTTAAATTTAATGATTTTAAGTTTAATGATCATTTATAACCTTAAATTAAAATGTAAACTTTGGTATCATCTAGTGAAAGTGAAACACTGAAAATACTACATTATTGTTCACATCCTGGTATTAAGCTAAACATGTAGCGTATCCACACATCAGATCGGTTTATAGGGAGCAGGCTGTATCTCAAATCTTAATTTATAGATTGAGATTTTTGTGACCTTTTGGAAACTCACCTTCCTGCCATCCAGGTGGAGAAGTTTATTTCACCTGGCAGCTGTAGACAAACAAGCAGTTATTCGTCTGCTCGCTTGGTGGGCGCGAGGACACAACTCTCATATTGTACGTTCAGACAGAAATGACAGCGCTCATCCACAGCATAAGTGCTACCTTCAAGACGACTCTTCCTGAACCCTGACAGCGGAGAGCCAGGGAGAAGATGGATGGAATTTAAATTTGAAGTGTGCGAGCGTGACGGGGGGAGGTCGTAACAACAACACATGCCCTGAGAACACACCCGATGGCGAAAAAGCAAAGTGGGCTTATCTTTACGTGTGCACACAGGAGAAGATCCAGACGGTGTCAGAGGGATTTTTCTATTCAGCCGTATGGTTCAGGTGTTGGGGAGGGCATGTTCTGACAAACCCTATTACACTGACACTCACTTTCCTTCTGCCTACTGAGCTGTGATAAAAACAAAGAGAGGATTTCTTGCATTTTTTGAGAACGAAACTCAAATTCTGACTTGTATTCACGCAGAAAGATCGTAAATAAAAGGTGGACGTGTGGGTTAATAGTATGGTGTTGGAGGTGTTGGTGGAGGCGTAGTAACAGAGCATCTGTCATCATGTGAAGCCTTTCTCCCTTTAAGGAATGCAGTTCTAGTCCGGAGCACAGACAGGTGCCATACTGCAGGCTGACATGTCTGAACAGAACCAGTCCAATACATGGAAAACTTATATCTGCTCCGGTCTATGATGCTGACTTTCTGCATCTGTCAACAGTTTGTGTATTTATGAACATTAAAGTTATCAAGTTTATAATTAAGGATTTGTGTGTATTTTGAATTTGTACCTTGTTGATTTTTCAATAATAGCACTCTTTCTTACTTTTAACTGCAGCTACTTCACAAGGATTTCCCTCAGGATAAGTAAAGTTTCAATATATTGTATATTATGGGATCGGATTTTATCAGCTCTTAACTCATCAGCTCCATATCATACCATACAGCTCTTCAGTAATCAGCTCTATATCATAATGTATTACGTATCGTACAGCTTTTCAGCCATCAGCTCTGTATCGTATTACGTATCGTGCAGCCCTTCAGTAATCAGCTCCGTATCGTAATGTAGTACGTAGCGCGTTGTGCAACTCTTCAGTAATCAGTTCCGTGACGTATTACGTATCATGCAGCGCTTAAGATATCAGCTCCGTATTGTAACGTATTACGTATCGTGCAGCTCTTCCACTATCAGCTCTGTATCGTAATGTATTACATATCGCACAGCTCTTCAGCTATCAGCTCCGTATCATAATGTATTACGTATCGTGCAGCTCTTCAGCTATCAGCTCCGTATCATAATGTATTACGTATGGTGCAGCTCTTCAGTTATCATTTCCGTACCGTAATGTATTACATATCGTATAGCTCTTTTGTAATCAGCTCAGTATTGTAGCATATTACGTATTGTATAGCTCTTCAGTAATCAGCTCCATATCGTGATGTGTTACGTATCGTACAGCTTTTAAGCTATCAGCTTTGTATCGCATTACGTATCATGCAGCTCTGCAGTTCTCATTTCCATATCATAATGTATTACATATCGCACAGCTCCTCAGTTATCAGCTCATTATTGTAAGGTATAGCGTATTGTGCAGCTCTTCAGCTATCAGCTCCTTATCGTAACGTATAACGTATCGTGCAGCTCTTCAGCTATCAGCTTCGTATCATAATGTATTACGTATGGTGCAGCTCTTCAGTTATCATCTCTGTACCGTAATGTATTATATATCGTATAGCTCTTTAGTAATCAGCTCAGTATTGTAACGTATTACGTATCATATAGCTCTTCAGTTATCAGCTCCATATCATGATGTGTTACGTATCGTACAGCTTTTAAGCTATCAGCTCTGTATCGCATTACGTATCATGCAGCTCTTCAGTTATCAGCTCTGTATTGTAATGTATTACGTATCGTATAGCTCTGCAGTCATCAGCTCCATATCGTAATAATCCTATAGCTCTTCAGTTGTCAGCTCCGTGCCGCAACGTATTACGTATCGTGCAGCTCTTCCGCTATCAGCTCTGTATCGTAATGTATTACATATCGTACAGCTTTTCAGCTATCAGCTCTGTATCGTATTACGTATCATGCAGCTCTGCAGTTATCAGCTCCGTAACGTATTAGGTGTCCTATAGCTCTGCAGTTATCAGCTCTATGTTGTATCTTACTTTACATTATTGTATCCTTTTGTAATGTAGCATATCTTACTAAACATTAACATAATTTGCTGTATTCTATCATGTTTACTTATCGCATTTTATCGCGAGCTCCATATTTTATCGTATCGTACCTTACTGGATTATCCTGTATTGTATTGTATTTTAAAGCTTTTGCATATTGTAAGGAGGTGAATTCAAGAAACAATAACTTTGTCTACGCCTGTTCTTGAAATGGATCATTCTTATCTGTATCTAACTGTTATGTGATGGAATCTTTTTTATTGATTTTATTCCTTGTATGTTTTTCGTGACTTTTTGTGTTTTGCATGTTTATACGTGGCCAATAAATCTGATTATTTACACTTACAATGTCAGGCTACAATGTGGGTAGACGCATGAGTTACCAGCTCATCAAAATTTATTGAAGCACACTTGACTTTTCTTGGAAGAAATTGCACCTTTTTCTCTTAGTTGTCAGCTGTAAGTGTCGAGTGTTGAATGCAGTAAGTTTAACAGCTTTTTGGAGCCTGAGGGGAAGGTTTGTGAAACTTCATAAAGTCAGTGTGGAGTCTGAAGGCAGATATGTGAAGGTAGAAACATGTAACCGGACAAGACCTGCAAGAATAAAGGTTCAAGAACAACTTTGATACAACCAACCCAGCATGTAATCTTTATTTAACCTCATTCACAATACAGTTGTGTTTTTACAGTATCTTAGAGGAATTTCAGTGAAGTTTTACAGTATTTTGTGCACTTTTTCTTTAATATTCTAGTTGAAACACCAAAAAAACAATAAAAACCCACATTTGTAAAATAATAAAACCTTTTAAAAACGAATTTAAACAGGAATCAGCTAAATGGTGATATAATATTGTTATCATTAACTCTTTTAAATATGCCAATTTTAAATAATATGTGATATTTTTGCTATTTCTTTAACTTTTGCAGCATTAATGAGAAGTAATAATCACCAGAATAAAAAATAATATGTTTGTAAGGGTCGGAATCAACATTAAAAACAAATGTAATAATATTTTTTATAAGATTAATTAACTTTATGTTGCTTATTGTCAACAAATAGCCAAAAAACATGTCATTGTATTTTTCATTTCATGTTACTTCTGACTACTGTTGTAGTCTCTTTGTGGTTGTTTCGAGCCTATTTTAATCCATGCACGGATATTTTTACAATTTCTTTCAAATTAAACTAAATTTAATCAATAGAATTAAAAGAAAATGTTTGTTAGAATCAGAATCACAGTAAAAACAAATGTAATAATCTTTTTTAATAAGAATAAGTAACTTTATATGTTTTATTCTAAACAAATACCCAGAAAAACACGTTGTAGCAATTTTTATTTTTTAATGCTTTTCTTATTATATGACATTAGTGGTGGTTGCAATTTTATAGGCAATATTTCGACTCTTACTGTGGAAAATGTTCATCGTCTGAACTTTTACTTTGAAAAATCCACGCAGGAAGTCGTGTGATCCCTCCAGCTTGACGTCGGTCGCAGCTGCACTCGGCTGCTGCGCGTCAAGGTGCACGCAGGCTGCTCAGGTAGAGGAGCGGTCAGTTAATTATCCTCCAGCTGCTGCTCAGACTGTCCGCGGGAGATGAAAACTCCTCCTCACAAACTCTGAACGGATTTTATTTGTTGTTGTTCTGTCAGAGTTATCTCAAAGCTCAGCTGAAGGATGAAGCGTGGAGGCGACAGGTGGTCGCTGCTGAACCTGCAGACCTGCATCCTCCTGCTGCTGCTGGCCGCACAGATACAATCACAGAGGAGAGGTAAGAATCTCTTTAAATGTTATTATTTAATTTTAACACTTTTGTTAATTCGGTTTTGTGTTTTGGAGAAAATGTTAATGCAAAATCTTCAATTTTTGTGCTTATATTGTAGAAAAAGTGCAGAAAACAAGCTCTAAAATGATGAGAAACACAATGGGGTTTGGTGTGCTGTAGGTGGCTACTTGCTCTGATCTCATCAAGCCTCCACTCTTCGATTTAAAATTTAAATTCTGACATTATCAGCCTGCATTTCTGCTGAATGTGTGAATTACTGATGAGGGCTATGTGCTGACACATGATCTCAAAGCGTGGTTCTTCAGGCGGGAATGAGCTTGTGGTTGATGTGAATGTCTGGACTTGTCTGCAGGGAATCATGAATAGCTCATCACATCCCCTCCACAGTCAAAGGCTGTACTGTACTCTGCTGTCTGCAGCCTTTGTTTGGTTTGTAGAAGTGGAGTTACAACAGGAGGAACATCTGTATTGATAGAGTCGTGCACCAACCTGTTCTGCTTTCATCTGAAGAACATGAAAAACATAACCTGATGTTAGCCGACTGTTTTAATTTGCTGACTTTGCTTCTGCCCTGATGAGTAATCAGACAGTGGGCTCTTTGGCACAGACATGTGAAAGTTATCCTCAGGAGTCAATCCACCAGATCAATACAGACACAAGACAAACTCAGATGATTTGTGTCTCATAAGAGAGATCGTTGTCTCTTTGTAGTCACTAATTGTTTTTTGTGTTCTCTGAGTTTCTCTTTCCTGCATCTCTTTGTGGTCATTGTTTCCTTCATTGAGTCTCTTGGTAGTTGTTACAATCTTTTTGTGGTTGTTTGGTGTCTCATTGTTGCCATTTCTGTTTGTGGTGAATTTTTGCATCTGTTTGTGGTTGTTTTGAATCTTTGTAGTCGTTTTACATCCATTTCTAGTCATTTTGAGTTTCCTTGGTCATTTTGAGTCTCTTTGTAGTTGTTTTGACTCTCTTTGTAGTCGTTTTTTGTCTCTTTGTGGTAGCTTTGAGTCGCTTTGTAGTCGTTTTATATATATTTCTAGTCGTTTTGAGTCTCCTCTATCATTTTGAGTCTCTTTGTAGTCATTTTTTTGTCTCTTTGTAGTGATGTTGAGTTTCTTTGTGGTAGTTTTGAGTCTCTTTGTGGTCGCGTTACGTCTCTTTGTAGTTGTTTTGAGTCTCTGTGGTCATTTTGAGTGTCTTTGTAGTTGTTATTTCTAGTCGTTTTGAGTCTCCTCAGTCATTTTGAGTCTCTTTGTAGTTGTTTTGAATCTCTTTGTAGTTGTTTTGAATCTCTTTGTAGTCATTTTTTTTGTTTCTTTGGTAGCTTTGAGTCGCTTTGTAGTCGTTGTACATCTATTTCTAGTCGTTTTGAGTCTCCTCTGTTGTTTTGAGTCTCTTTGTAGCGGTGTTGAGTGTCTTTGTGGTAGTTTTGAGTCTCTTCGTGGTCGCGTTATGTCTCTTTGTGGTCATTTTGAGTCTCTGTGGTAGATTTGAGTTGCTTTGTAGTCGTTTTACATCTATTTCTAGTCGTTTTGAGTCTCTTTGTAGTCATTTATTTGTCTCTTTGTAGCAGTGTTGAGTGTCTTTGTGGTCGTTTTGAGTCTCTCTGTGGTCATGTTATGTCACATTATGTCTCTTTGTAGTCACATTATGTCTCTTTATAGTCTTTTTGAGTCTCTTTGTGGTCATTTTACACTTATATAAATTTTGCATCATTGTTTGTGCATATTGAAATGATTTTGACTCTCAGGATTTTACCTACTTTGCTCATTTAGTATCAAATTGATTTTTGTGATTCATATTTAAGTTCAGAGTTAAGGTCAGTAGTAGGTTTAAGAGTAAAGGCCGCATGAGGGATCTTACTTGTGCAAGTACTTGTCAGTGTGTTGTAGTGCGGTACACTACAGAGTGTCTGTGTGGGTGTGAGGGTGTGATTTGCGGTTTGTTGAGATTTTCCCCTCTTCAGGGCTCGTCGGTCCCTCCCACTGAAACAGACACACTTGATCTTCATTCCCTAATTTTACCTGGCTGCAGTTTCCCTCCTCTCTTGGCCACACACACACAGACACGCACACGCGCACACACACACACACAAACGCACACACACTCCACACACAACACGCAGAGATTATGCTGACATTCAGGCATGCCCACACATTCATGTAGAGACATATATGCAGAAACACGCCGGCAAACTTCACACAAGAATTCAGGCTGTGTGCGTCGTCTTAAGTAGGTCATTTTAAATGCAGCAGGTTTGTGAAAGGTTTTCTGGGAAATGTAGGAATCAGGCTTTGTGTCGACGTGAGTCCACCAAATAAGGGAATTACTGTCAAACACTGAGAATCATGAATTGATCGTTTACCGTCTAACAGAAGATGCGAGGGCGGATTCTTCACCAGAATTTACATCCTCGTTGTTTTCTCTCTCTGCATTGAGCTGATGTATAACACCTCTCAGATTTACTGTGTATACGCATCTTGTAGGCACTTTGTGAAAGAATGCCGGAGCACAAGCAGCCGACGTCTCTCCTGGGTGGCCAAGCAGCTCGTTTCGTTGATATACGATGCTGTGTGTTATCAAAGCAGACAACGAGTGGGGCTTATAAAAACTGCACTATGTCGTCGGAATTAGAAGCTGCTCACATTACTGTAAACTCGGGATGCGAGGGGAATATAATACAGAGGATCTGATGGGATAATTACATCTGAAGGAGAATGTCAGACAGATAATTTCGCTGGATTTTACAGTTTCTTTCCAGGATGCTCAGCCTGTCTCAACACGAGAATCATTTCTGCCATCAGTTGCATTTCAGGGGAAATTTGTCCGCTGATTTTTTTCCACTGTTGATGCGTCAAGCTCATTAAATTCAAGATCATTTTGAACATTATACTCAGTTCCGGTGTGGAAGTTTTTTAGTTTTATGTAATTGTTTAAGGTGCTGGAAACTTTCAAGAAGTGATGTCTTGTTATGGCATTTTGTTTGCCATTTTATACATAAAGTATAGTGATTAGAAATGTGTTTCTCTCCCACAGAGGGATATGTATGTGTATTTACAGGGACACAAGTGCTGAAAGGATTTATAGATCAGTCATGAAGTGACGATAGAGCGCTGACAACCCAATCACCGGAATAAATGCTGGCATGTTCCTGAAAACCACAGATATGTTGAACTTCTGTACGTTACATTTGACATTTTCTGGTCTAGTTAGATTCAGGCACAATAAATACTTGGTTAGGCTTTGGAAAAGATTGTGTTTCAGCTTAAAGTGTCTAATTTTGTTGCCACTATCACGGCTAATAATTGTCCTGAAGGTACATCAAAAATATCTGATATTTTTGGCACGAACATGACTGGAAAATGTCCCGATGTTCTCTCAAAATATTTTGTTGCAGCGGCTGGAAAATGTTCCTGATGTCTCACTGAAAATATCGGCTCTTCTTGGCACTAAGACGGCTGAATATGTCACGACATCTTGTTAAAAATATATAGTTTTGTTGCCAGTAACACAACATGAAATTGTCCTAACGTCTTGTCAAAAATCTATAGTTTTGTTGGCACTAACATGGCTACAAAAAAGTGCTGATGTCTCTTCAAAAATGTCGGATATGTTTTCACAAACACAGCTGGAAAATGTCCAGACTTCGCATCATATATTTCCTGTTTTGTTGCCGCTAACCTGGCTAGAAAATGTCCTGACGTCTTGTTAAGAATATCCACAAGTTTCAAGCTTATAAATGTTGAAACACCGTCTTGAACAGTGGTCTCTGGCTTGGCTGTAATAACACCATACGCCCCTATAAAACAGACAAATTCAAACATATCCATTGTTTAGATAAAACATTTTAATCTGGCAGATAGGCTGACGTTAATCCTCTAAAGTAATTTATCAAGCAAAACAGAAAAGATAAAAATCTGATGCTTTCGAGACATGTTGATCGCTATTTTATCGACGAAACGATCTCGTTAACTGCATTATTTCCTGTACAGCAGGGGATTTTTCCCATCAAAGACTCTAAAGAATACAAAGTGCCGCAGATTTGATGAGCTGGATCACCTTTAAATCCCTCTTTTATTAGATCAATCGGGGGCAAACTGTGGTAAGACAGACATTTATTTACAGATGAGCAGAGCAGATTATTACTTTAAGCAGTGTGGTGTCTTGGAATGTTATTTATGAAAACATGTCACTGTGGTTTTGTCTCAGTTGATGTACAAACATGATGGAGCCTCAGTGTTTGTGTTCGACTGGAAGACACATCTGGTTCAGCTTCATTAGATGTGACATATCATCAACAACACCTGATTAAATTTCACCGCTTACTGTAGTTTTGAAGACGCCATTCCTCATTAAATATCATCTTATCTTAGTGTGGCTTCTTTTTGTCTTGTCATTATCATTTTAAACATGCTGTCACGTGTATAATTTGTGTATCTTAACTTATCTGATCTTGTCTCATCGTACAGTTTTTAAAAATGTCTTGGGTGCAGTTGAAATGCTATAAATCCAACGTAAATGTTGTGATGCAAGTTGAATTTCTTTGACAATTTATTTGTATTTACAAGTTAACAATATTGGGAGCAAAAGGGGACAATCTTGCAGTTTTCAAGCTCTTTTCACTGAATTTTTGTCACCTGACTGTTGGTCCCACTGTCATCATTCAAAGCTTCTTAGTTGCGGTGAAAAGTGGAAAATTTAATGTTTTTTACAATATTATATTACTACAAACAGTTCATTCTTGGGTGAATTTTAAATGAGATAAGCGCTCTGTGCACGTGATTCATTCAAAGGCAATCAGAAATGTGAAAATCTAAGATAATATGTGTTTTAAACAGCGTTGAACTATGATATACGATTTAATTTTGTTTGCCTTTAAATCTGTCTAAACTCAACATGGAACTGAATAATGAGAGAAGCTGTTTTGAATTACTTAAATTAAAGGAACCTGTGATTGTTTCCTTGTTTAAGACTGTGACAGCAGGTTTGTAAGGTGACCTGAAACCGGCAGAATATCGTTACTCTTTGAGATTAAAGGTTTTAAATTGCAGTCCACAGTGGGATGGGAGGGTTGGTGAAATGAATGGGGACTGGACACTGGACACCATCACGGCATCAAAGAGCTTTTCACTGGACAGGAAGTAGGCGGCGGTTTGGTTTGTTCCCAGTCCTCCTGTTAATGCAGCAGGAGCAGGTTGGTTTAGATGCACTCTGGTTTGAATCGCTACTGAAACACTGAATTACTGCTCAGAATAAAATTCAGTATATGTCACATAACTGATATATTTCAAAGACACTTTTGAGTTCAAGGTATAGTAAAACTTCTTAGTTTAGTTAATAGTTGATGACTTATTTTGTTTTGAGGAAGTACAACACATACTTTCTTAGGCAACAGGTGATAAAGTCTTCGATCTGTTTTCATCATTGTCCCTCCTGTTTTCACCAAACTGTATTGGTTGGTTGGCTGATTGATTAGTTGGTTGCTTGGTTGGTTGGTTGAATGACTGAAAACATAACCACCTTGGGGCAGGTAAAGGTCAGAATTGGACCCAGTTTGGATTATATTGAACTGATTCAATATTCAGGGTTTGTTTCACCCTGTACACATTGGTAATAAACCATTGGGTCACCAATGAACTCAAGATTATTGGTCATTTTGCCTCAGTTTTTCACACATAAAAGAATTAAAATATAGTTATTTTAACTATTTCCACAACTTGGAGTACATTTGTGGCACTTTGAGGTCAAAGCTTGAGCTTGTTGTGTCTGACACTGGATCAAAATATTCATGTTCAGGTAAATAACTTAATAAAATAAGAAAATACCTCTAAAACTCAGTCATTGTCTTGGGTTTGATTGGTGATCGAACTGTGTTTCTAACAATAAATACTGGTTGAAGAAGCCCTGCAGTGTGTTTGCTGGCCCAAACTCGGTCATACCTGAGAGAAAATATGTACAGCAGTAATTCAGTCTATTCAGGTTGAATAAACAGCAGCCTCCCACAAGCTTCTTCCACCAGCCTCTCTTCTTTATTTTAGCCTGGAGGACATTTCTTCTGCGCGGTGAACTCCCATTTTTATCTGTAATTACAGCTTTTATCCTGCGTGTGTCTGTAAGTCAGCAGCCAGCCTCCTTCACC
>CAEMYA010000786.1:0-61553 GCA_903131615.1 Diplodus sargus | reverse complement strand
TCTGTTGTCGGGCAGATTTACTGTGCAGAGATTCACGACTGGATGAAGTTGGTTGCAGGTTCGGTTCACATCAGGAGATTCAGATTGTTTTTCTCTGATTTCTCACTTTACCACACGATACTCGGCAGCTGCTCCAGTGGTTTTGCTTGAGGGAGGCTCATGTGAAGCGATGCACATCATTCTTTCCATTTATCGGATGACGAGGAGGAAGGTCGGAGGTCGGACGTCAACAGGTTTTAAGGTCACGTCACATTCTGTCAGACATCAGAAAGCGTCGACAGCAGCAGGTGTTTGTTTTTGAGACACCTCGCAAAGAGGATTTGTCTTGTAAATCCACAGAGTTGTCTTCAGTTAGTAAGAGAAGCTCTGGTGGATATATGAGATATTCTCATGCTTTAAACCTGCATTTGTTTCAATGCCCACTGGTTACATAAAGAAGTCCATTTGTATGTAAGCTTATGAGAAAATGACTCGACTTCTCACTTGATTTATGACCTCAATAAACAGTTTTCTGATGACTTTGTGGTCTCAATCTCTACTTTCAATTCTTCTTCAACAAAACATGATGCTCAGTTTGTAAATTAAAGTCCCATTTGGAGTGAAATAGACGATAAAGCAGGGTATGATTTAAGGCGTGGCTACCTTGTACCTTCTGTTTTACTCTAAACGAGACTTTAATGTACAAACTGAGCGTCATGCTGTGTTGAAGAAGACTTGAAACTATTGAGGATGTGAACTCATCAGGAAATTGTTTACTGAGGTGCTAAATCAAGTGAGTGGTGAGGCCATTTTTTCATAAGCTTGCATACAATCCAACTTCTTTTTGCAACCAGTGGAGAAAGAATGCAGATTCAACACACTTTTCAAGCGTCATCCATGTTTTAAACAGTCGGTATTTGTAACTTTGCTGCTATAAAGTGCAGAATTTCCTCCTTTTGGGTGTTTTTTGACTTGTAATGCTTAAAAGTTTGAGTTTAATTCTGATTTTGGACGACACAGTAGCTGCTGTGTCTGAGCTGCAGGTTGTGGTTTGCCAGTTTATGACTCACCGTGAGCATTAGCGGGGTTATGAGCAGAACTTGCCCTCCGGTCCAACATCAGGAATTTAAAACCGCCGGGCCTCAAGTTACGAGGCCTTCTTGCACTTGACTTGAATGTCACGTCTCTTCAGGCTCACGCCGCAAAAATGCGGAGGAGCCTTTGAAAGTCTTCGTCAACACGGGATTAAAATGACCTTCAGTCACATTAAAAGCTCATAATTGGTTCTGCGTTTTAATAATCTGCTGTCAGTCACTTTGAGGAGGAGGTTTTTATCTGCTCACCTCCTTTTTCTGTTCTTTACTGTCTGTTCTCTACAACAAACCTCCTCTTTCAACATCCAGATTCTCCACACAAGGACTCGACTGTCTTGTCTCTTAATGAATCGCATTGAGGCTCGATAGCTGAACCGTCTCACAGCCTCTCGTCTGCTTTTGTCCGTGCCAGAAAAAAAAAAAAACCCTCTTTGACATACCGCGGGGTGTATTTACCAGGGAGAAGAGTCACGGGTGTTGATTTCTTCCATCAGGGAACTTTTTATTTGCTGCCTCGCTTCGAAGAATTTGAGTTATTTGATAGCGGTGGAGCTGCTGCAGGTGGAGATCAGAGATTTACTGTCAGCACAGAAAGATTTCTGCATCTGTAACGCAGTGAGATCTGAATAAATATTCGATGCAGAGATTAGTTTATTAGTTTATCTGTGAAGGGCTCCAGATTTCAGACAACAGGTGGCAGCATTTCATCTTAAATACTGACCTTTTAAACGTCTTACTTTTAGTGTTTCGGCCTGTGAAAGCGAAGAAAAAAAGATAGTTTTGAGTTTGTTGAAGACGTTTTTTTTTTACTGAATGCATTAAAAACTGTGAACAAAAAGATCCTTTTCAGGATTTAGTGAGTTTTCTTTTCTCTTTAAGGACCATGTTTTGAAAAATGTTGCTTTGTTTTTACATAAAGTGCCTCGGAATTGCTTTATTGCTTATTGTTTATAGTTTTATTGCCTGAATAATGTCGGAAGAATGGACCTTTTGACCCCTTTTCAGCTACAATTTGTTGTTTTTTCTTTTAAATTAAACAATAACCATAACTGGAGCAGGTTTTTGTGCCACTTCAAGTACCATTTTTTGTATTTTGTGCTTTAATTATGTATGAAAATGTCTGACTTTTGCTGTCAGAATTGGATGAAGGCTCATCTTATTTTGTATTAAGTGCTTTTCAAACAAAATAACCCAGAACATTTGAAAAGAAGAGACTTTTTGAGCTCATTTTCTACCTCATTTTGTCCGTTTCTTTCTGGCTGCAAGAAAACGGCTTTCACATCAATTTACAGTATCACCCGTTTTGCATGGAGCACAGCGCAGAAAGTAGGTCTGGTAATAGAAGAATACTTGAATATTATTAATTATCTGTACTTCTTTGACTCCTAATGTGAGCATAAACATAAGGACCAGAACTGGAGTTGAGGGGATTTGTTCAAGTGTTTTTGGAAGATTTTCTTGCCTGTTTTTGAGTTATGTGCTGTTCATGTGTGAACTTTTCTCACTTGTGCAGACAGAATTGGATTAAGACTCATTGTTTTAACATTTTAATACTTATTTTAATACAAGGGATCAATTTGAGCTTATTTTCAATCACATTTTTGTCTCTATGCATCCAAATAATGCAAAAAAAGTTCAGTTTCCAGCTGCAGGAAATCACCTTCAACCAGTTTGCAGTTCAAATGGACTTTCTGTTTCAAATAAATTATATACATATATCTTTTTATAATCGTACTCAAGACAAAATACATCAAATTGATTTCTATTTATACATTTTTTCTGTGCAAGTCTCTTGAACTCGGTGATAATCACAGTCATGTGAAGCAGGTCCGACTCCTGCAGCCTCGGTGTTGCTGCCATCTGCTGGTTCATGGAAGTACTGCAAGTAAATCAGTGGATCCCACACATGGACAAAAGTATGTGGATGCATGAACGTTACAGCCGTATGTGATTGTTGAATGGAAAAACCGTTGTCTTTATATTAAGTTAAGAAAGACAGCAAGGAAAAAAAAAAGGGGGAGAAATTTCCCCCAGACTCCCTTTAAAAATCACTCAATTTCATGAGATCTTGAGTTTTGAGACACTTTATAAACTCTGTGAAACTTTCTTCACGACAAATTCTTAATTAACTGGATCTGCTTGTAAATTCGGCAAACGTTGCGTTAAAGTTTTTTCGTTTCTAACTACAGTACTCGAGTAAAAGTACTTCCACCACTGAGATATCTGTGTAAAAGAAGATCGAGTCTGTGTATAAAGTTGCAGCTGCTCTAAATTACCAGGCCGAGAGGTTAGTCGCCACGGCAACCAGATTCCTCCAGGAAAGTAATTACTTTTTTTTCACTCCGCATTCAGCTTTAAATAGTTGTAAGCTGTTTTAATTGATTGAAATCTCCATATTTGGGATTCTGTCTGAGGAGGAGGAGGCACAGAGTTCATACCTGTCTCCAGGATATAATCAGACAATGATTGGTTGCATTTCCATCTTTACACTCAGACAGTAACTGCACAGACGGCAGAGTTAAAGGTTCTTTTAGAGACATTCATCAACCGTTCCTCACTTCCTTTACCTCAGTTAACCTCCTCGCTCGTCTTATCTGTAAGAAACGTAAAGATTGAGGGTGAGAGTGAGAGAAAGTGTGTGACCCTTGCTGGGTTTTCTCTCAGCAGCTTCATCGTGTCTCGGTTTAATTGGTGTATCGTGTTGCTGCCTCCCTGGTTCCCAGAGGGATTCTCCCCCCCCAGTTCACACACTCACATGTATGTTCTCCAACCATAAAACACACTCTGGTGTCGACCCCAGCGCCGAGGTCAGCGCGAGGCTGTGAGCTCGTGTTTCCTGCTAGTTTTATATCTCTTCTTTTTTAATTTTTTTTATTTACTCGTCTTGTTGAAGCCCACTGGGTCAGTTCTGTTTCATGAAACTGTCCATGTTGTGGCAAGTCTCTGGTTGTGTTCTACTTAGATATATATACAAAATAATAAATTGTTGAGGGTAAGAAGAAGATCATGTTCTGGCTTAAAATATCCAGGTCTGTCGCCACAAACACAGCTGAAATCCTCCTGACATGTTGTTAAGAAGAAACATACAAAGCCAACGTTTTATTCTGGTATTACTGTTTTTTTTTTTTTTACTTGTTTTATTTTATAGGTTCACCCCTCTTGTGTTTTGCTTTACACTTCCTGTATTTGTCTTTTTCCCACCACCTCTCTGTACATACCTGTGTTTTGTTTTTATTTATCAGTTCCTTTGTATTTACGTCAGTGCTTTTTCCTAATTTTTCGATGGTCTGTTTGCATCTTTTAGTTGTTTTTGTGGACAATTAGACTCTTATTTTTTTATCTATTCATAATTCCACATTAAGATCAGTTAATCTAGAAGATAACCTGTAGACTAGGATTAATTTGAGTTGCGTTAGATGAGAAGATCGATACCTCTCTCGTGTGTGTGTACCTTAAATCTGAAGCCACAGCCAAGAGCCTGTTAGCGTAGCTTAGCACAAAGACTGGAAACGGGTGGGAACTGCTAGCCTGTCTCTGGGATACCACACCTGCATCTCCTGAGCTTTTCAGGAAATGATAATTTAATCAAAAGTAGCAGAAAACACCTGAAGAGTTACTACCACAATAAAATCAGCATGTTCAGACGACACACTTTCTCTGGTGGTTGCTGAAAGGCACTCTTGGAAATTTAAGGACTCGCTAAAAGGCAGTAAACGTCACAAATAGATGACATCTGAGTGTTTAAGGAGGAAATATTTGCTGTAAGTAGACGTCGAGTTCCCACAGGAGCTGCAGCGTTCAGCTGGAGTGAGGAGAGCTGCTTGTATAAAACTCCAGGTGTCTTCATGAGCTGACATTCGCTTCACTCGATGAAGCGTAATGTGTTTTCTTACCCTCCTCGTGGCCCTGCAGACATGCAGGACGGAGAGTCTGCAGAGTTTTAACGGGGAGATATTAATGAGACTTTAACATGCGGATACTTTGTGAAAATCAATGTTCAGGTGATAAGAATGAAGCTTTTTCATGTCACAAATGTCTTAACTTTAGCTTTTTCTTCTTCTGCTGTGGACAAGAAATCTCATGGCACAATCATCTGGCGACAAAAAACAAAGAAAATAAACTAAACAGGAAGTCTGTTTTTCCCCCAAACGCAGTCTCTGGAATTGCTTTTGGTAATTACCGCGGGACTGTAGCACATGAGCTTTTGTTTTATTATTCGTCTGGGAGTTTTCAGTGCTGTGTGTTCATTTACAGGCTTTGAAGAAGCCGTTTATTAGACTCATTGTTCTCAGATTTTGCCTGTTTTCACCTGATAACATCCACATTTTGAAAAAGTAATACCAGAAGAGTTTACAATCAGATCCTTGTGCGGTTCTGACTCAGATTACGCTCCCACTTCCATCTGAATGTTGTTGGCCTTGTTGCTGCTGGAACAAACAACCAAGATGTCTTTGTGGTTATCGCAGCTTTAAAACAGCTTCTTTTCAAACAGAAATGAGATGATAATTGAGAGCGAGTGCAAATCGTCTGATTTTGAGCCTGTTTGTGAGTGTTTGATATGGAAATTGTTCATCTTAAAATCCAATTTACGCCAATTTTCTTCTTATTCTTTTCTAAATATAATTTTCTTAACAGTTTAAACCTGCAGTAATTATCTTTTTGACCACTTGGAGGCAACACAAACAAGCTTTGAGCACAACATTTACAATTTAGCAAAAAACTAAAATCATCTCCAGTTTATTAGATTAATTTATTGTGTCGTGTTTCAAGCACAGTCCAGCAGACTTCAGCACAGTCCAGCAGACTTCAGCACAGTCCAGCAGACTTCACGTAGTTAATACAGCCATTAGCTGCATGGCTAAATGTGCTGGCTAGTTAACGACAGCTAAAGTTGTAGCTACAGCCGTAGATAGAAGAGTAAAGTAAGAAGCAGTTAGCAGACACATATGTGTGCAGTTTAATAGATCATAGTCTAATAATGGGGGCCCTAGCTGCACAAGTAACTGAGCCAACTAGCTAATGGCAGCTAGTAGCAACAAAAAGAGTAGCATATGGTGAGCAGCAGTTAGCGGTTACACCCAGGAGCATTTTCATAGACCATAGTCAGCTAATAAGGTCATTAATTGCACAATTAATAGTGCTAATTAGCTCTGGGCAGCTAGTAGCAACAGCAAAGAGTAGCATATAGTGAGCAGAACTTGGCGGTTACATACAGGAGCAATTTAATAGACCACATAAAGGTAATAGGGTCACTAACTTCATGGTTAACGGTGCTAATAAGCTAACGGCAGCTAGTAGCTACAACAAAGAGTAGCCTATGATGAGCATTTAAATTAATAAAGCAGATTTGAAGCTTCCGGTGCTGATTTGTCTCAGATAATAGTGAGATAATCAACTTAACATCCATCTTTAAAAGTTTAACGAGTCGAGATCAGCTTGATAAACTCTGAAGAGGCTTTGAAGGACAGTTGATGCACCGACTCGCATCGTTTCTGTCTCTGCAGCCCTCCGATGCCAGAACACTTCATCTGTGACCGCTGGCTCACTCTCTCTTATTTCAAGCATCCCGTTCGGCTTCTTGCAGAACGCGTCCAGCACACATGCTGACAGCAGCAGCGATGCTTGTATGAATGCACAAATTATCAGAATGTGGCAGCTTCCAAGCCTCCAAATGTCATGCAGCGTGGGCGTGGGAGGTCTGAGGGCTGGAATGTCTAACAGCTGGATGTCGTAGCTTGGCAGATGAGGCGGGTAGCTGGCTGACGGGGGCACACAGGGCCGGGAGGAGGAGGAGGCGGCCTGGGAGACGAGGGGTATCTCCCTCCCTCCCTCCCTCGTCTTATCGCCCATCTGTGAGAACCTGGAAGTGGTACATTTTCCGAGGATTTTCTCCGATGAGGCAATGGAGTCGTCCCCCGGGAGCGGAGCTTTAGGACATCGATCCAATCAGATACGCCCTCCGCGGATGCCTCGCCATCTCAGCTGCCGTCCATCAGTCAACCCCTCACACTGCTGCGTCTGTTCTTCACAGTACATTCAGCGCAGAAAGTTGCTGCCTCTGTTTGAACAAAAGCTATTAATCACAGCGACATGTCAGCGTTGTGAAACTCAACACCGCATTTTTCCCGAAGCCATCTTTTCCTTTTTGTTGTTGTTTTAAACCGCAATGAAATCATTTCTCATCTCAACCTGTCAGCTGCTGTCATTTATTCCTAATGACCCTGTAAAAAGAAGCCGTGTGCACTTGTTAACCTTCGTCTCAGGCGAAGTGTAGTGGCACTAAGAAGAATTATGCAAAATTGAGAGAGAAGTCCATAAAATACCCTTGTGGGGTCCTGACCCCCTCGTCCCACTCGCTAACTGCTTGTTCGACGGCTTTCAGGTAAACAAATACAGCCCTCTGTGTCAGAAACACTCATTGTGGTTTCATTCCCAAATGAAAGGAGCATTTTGAAATCAAAATTGTTGTGACAGCGCTGCAGGAAAACATGATGATGTGAAAGAAAAAGGATCTCTGTCATGTAAACTTTTTACATTTGGGGAACTGCTGGTGTTATGATGACTCAAATTTTCCGAGGGTTTGTTCTCTCCTTTTTTTCCCCCCAAAAATAAAAATAAACAACTTTTTATAAACTGGTCGAACTTGAGAACTACTACTGTAGTAGTGTTATACTTGTAGCCTCATATGGTGGAAGCATTTCTCAAGCAACACCTTTTTTCTGCATTTCTGATTGTGTTAAAATTCGATGTCAAGCTAGCTTCAAGGCTAAGCTGAATACACAAGTGGTGTTGATCTTCTCATCTAACTCTTTGCAAGAAAGTGCAAATGTTGAATTATTCTTTTAAATGACAAATGCATGCTGTTACGTGAAATTGCGAGCACATGTGTTAGTTTAAAAGTAGTTTAAAATCGCCCTGATGCTCTGGCTGGTCTGCTGTTGACACAACATCCTGCAGGAAAATCCCAAGGACACTTTAGATCACTGCAACCTTTCTTACATTAAAAAAACCTACATGAATCGGTGTCATGTGATGATTGAGCGGACAGCCCTGCTGCATTTTCCTCCTCTGAACTTCAAATCCTTCACATGCATGACCATTTGGACGTCAGGCGCCGAGCACAATGTGGACTAAAACTGTATATTATGGCCTATTTATATTCAAGAACTCCACGTTATACTGAGGTTATTTCTGCACAGGACGGGTGTGTCGTTGTGGTAACACGAATGCTTGCATGCTTTTTCTACATGCTGGAGAAAAAAGGTCTTTGGGGAGCCACTCATCAACTCACACGGGGGAGGAGTTTCTGTGTGTTGGGGCAACTTTGAGAAACCAATGACTTCCATCATCGGTGTAGCGAGCCAGCCTCCACGCTCGGGTCCCCCCCGTCCTTGCAAGTGCTTTTCTTTTTCTTTTTTTTTTATGAGGGAGGTTGCAGGAGCCGTGCCCTGCAAGATCCAGAGGGGAGGGTCTGTGAGTTTGAGCAGAGTTTTTATGTCTCTGTTTTCATTCAGTGGATGCTCAGTGGCCCTTGAACCGCTTGGATTTAGCTGGTGAGCGGCTGGCTAACAGGTGGAGGAACAGTGAGAGCGCTGTGTGGAGGGCTGCAGGCTGAGACACTTTGGAGGACTGTCGCAGGAACCGGCAGCATGCTGAAGATCCAGACGTGGTTGCTTCTCTTGGCTCTCTGTGCCGGGAACTCGGAGGCCTGGTTTTGGGTCACAAACGATGAACCAGCCATAGAAACCCCAACAGAGAACGGGATAACAGATGCCTCCACGCCAACAGGTGCGACCACGCCAACATGGACGACAGGTGCCCCCAAGACTGCCAATGCCACGAAGAAGAAGGATGACCCGGAGGAGGATGATGACCTGTCCGGGGTTGGGGAGGAAATCCTCAACGTGGCCACTGGAATCCGTAAGTTTGTCCAGGCGTGGGACGCGACCCCGACCGCCAGGACTACTAACGGAGGCCTGACAGAGAAGGTGGAGAGCGCTAACCCTAACACAACGGGTAATCCAAACCGGTTCAGTAAGGGGAGGGTGGAGGAGGGTTCTGGGGTCGGGGTAGTGAATGTGTCTGAGTCAGATGTAGAATCAGGTGTGAAGGCATCACCTAGAAATGTAACCGAGATTGTAGGTGATGTTTCTAAAATCAGTGAGACTGTTGAGGGTATTTTGGATCTCCCGCCAACTCCCCCTGATAGTCGCATCAACGGTTCTGATCCATCTTGTCTCCCCGTGCCCTCTGATTGGTCAATTTGCTCCGGCAAACGTCCGAAATCTTTCACGCTGCCCAACTTTTTCAACCACACATCTGTGGAGGAGGTGGGCGCGGTCCTACAGGAGTGGGCGTGGCTCACGAGGGAGGGGTGTCACCACAGCGCAGAGTGGTTCCTCTGCCTCCTGCTGGCGCCCAGGTGCCCTCCCACCGCCACCGCCGGCGCGCCCCTGCACCTGCCCTGCCGCAGCTTCTGCCAGGTGCTGCAGGACAGCTGCTGGGCGTCTCTGGAGAACGGGCGTCTCCCGGTGGAGTGTCACCTCCTGCCGGACGGCGAGCAGGACCTCAGGCGTCCGGCGTGCGTGTCAGTTAGTAACTGGAAAGGTAACCCCGGCGGGTTAGAATGTATCCTGACCGGAGATACATTTTGAACCCGATGTCACGTCACGTTCTGTCGATGTTTAAGCGTTAGTCTGTGTGTGTTTGTGCGGTGTTTGTTTTGGTAACGCACGTGTCCACGCACGTTTTGGACGTCTTGCCATCTTACGATTGATTTTTGCATGTTTCAGCCAATTTGAATGCGATTGCGAGCACTTTATGTGACAGCTGAACATATTTCAAAGTACTGTAATGTTTTAAATGTTTGCAGTTCACCATCTCAGGCACATCTGACACTAGAGGTCTCCACTGCTGATGAACTTGCCGTTATGTTACGTCACGTTGGCCGACTACCTTCTTCACTCTCAGACTTTCTCCCTAAAAGTTTTAGCCGAAGGTGACAAAATGAAAAGCAGCTTTACCTTAAATAACATAAAATGTTGTTTTGTAATTTGTGATATTTGGTAGAATGTAAGTAAAATAAAATAAAGGTATAGTCGCTGTTTAACGTTGCACACCTACAGCGTCATCAGGAAGGACAAAATCTAAAATGCAACACAGCCAGGGTCTTTTTTCCTCCACACATTCTTCTTCCTTGTCAGAACCTGTTGCCTACATTACCCACAATGCAACACTGATAGTTAAGATAACAGTAGCCTGGGGAGATGAGGTGCAGTGACTCAACACCCATAGATTTTGAACAAACGTCAAACTTGTAGTCCTCAAACCTGAATGACAGAAGGCTTCGTTTGACTTTATCTTGCAGTCGTACTCTGATGTTCCCCTTTAAAAGTGCAATATGTAGAAATTTTCATTTAAAATACTCAAATATGACCAAGAACTTACGTTATTCTTGTGTTATGATGCTCCACATTTGTTTTGAATTTCGTCAAGGTGGTTAATTCTTACATATGCACCTTTAAATCATCGTCACGGTGAACAATGTTTCTGCTTTTATTGCTGTCAAAGTTGCATTTCTGTTGCATCTTGCAGGTGCCGATCATTTGATTTGGCGCGCCGCACGGCGTTAACAGACAAAAGCAAAAAGTTGACACATTTACTGTGACGAAGCTCGGAGCTCAGGCATGTTTCAAGTCTCTGCAGGTCGAATGTAGAAAACACGCTGACATCAGCAGACACATTCAACCAACTGATGCCTGGAAGGGTGGAAAATGTTGGCCAATAATGTAAAGTACAAACAATCTGCAGTAAACGGGTTGAAACATGCAAAACCAGCCGTGTGGTCACTGCAGTCGTCATCGTCGCCATTGTTGTCATTGTCGTTGTCACTGTTGTGGTGTCACTTTCTGTCCGGAGGAGGTTGTTGAGCACGAACGCATGACGCAACAGCTGACTTCACGTCACTGGCTGCATGCCACCTCCATGTGACTCTGTCTTGTCGAAATGCACGGTTGCAGAACCGCATCTGCAAAAGCACCGTTTCTGTGTGATGAGTCAGCAATGGTCAGCAAGAGCAAGTTGTATTCAAACAGGCGTTAAAAACAAACGTTTACACCAATAAATAACAGATTTTCTGCACCCAAGTTCATTCTGGTTGCATTAAACAGTTTCTGCATACAGTCAAGTCTTCTTTTATTGAGACAAACATTGTAAATCTATATGATACACACAGTTTTGAGGCCTTTCCCCGAGTATCAACCTTTAATACAGGAAATGCTCTGGAGGCCCACGTCCAGGCGTTTTTAGTGGCTTCATAAATTGCGCAGTATGGGGAGGACTGTTGCTGTATGGACTCTTCTCTCAGGGGTGCTGAACAGAATGAACTCTGCTGCCTAAAACCATCTTCATCATACGTTTTCCCACAGGAATATTTAATATAAATGTCTCAGGTTTAAGTGGCAGATGGGTTTTGTTATGTTCCACGTCCTACAAGTAGCGTCCTTGTTTGGATAACCCTTAAACTCAGATATAAACCATGCTGGGCTTTAAATTGGAATGTTGTAAAACACAGATAAGTGTGTTGAATGAGGCGGCCCCCGGCGGGTTTGGACGTTATGCTGCTGCACATGCAGAACAGGAGGTGACGGGACGTTATGTTACGATTGGCTGCTTTTATTGGGTGGGAAATTTCCAAACACCTGCACAGAGAGCCTCGTTCGCTCAGCCACGGCAAAAGGAAAAAGGAAGAGGGGGGAATGTGTTGCAGGGTAAATGTGTTAGTTCAAGGGTTATATACATGCAGCATGTTGTCTGGTGCAGCTATAATCTGTACATTTCATCCCTCACGTCCTACATCCTGCATGCCGAGCACGCATTTCTGTCCTGGGTTATCTACTTGTCATCGTGTTTCAGAAGTTTCTGATCAGCTGGCGTGGAATTTATGTGTGGATTTAGATGCGAGCGGTGTTTTAGCTTCCAGGGGGGAAACAATCGGGCCATCTGTGGTGGGGAGGATGGGCTGCGGATGGCATTTATGATAGCGGCTGTGGGTGGGAAAATGGTCCACTGCGAAAGAAAGAGTGTGGCGATTGTGTTGCTCGGTTTGGGAGAAAGGGCAGCGGCGTCGCGGCGAGTAACAAGAGAGCCTTGTGACTGGGATGAGACGGGGCGGCTCGAAGTCTCCGCCAGAGGTCAGAGGGCACGGCCGGTCGCCCACCCTCCCAAACCACCAACACTTGATGGGTGGTAATCAAGCGTTCGGCCGACCATTAAGAGGATGGGTAGAAACAGAGTGGGACAAAGTCTAAGAGAGACTTTTATGTGAGCTGGGAATTACCCACTAATTCAGTGACGTGGTTCACAGTCTGCGCACAGTGTTCTTCAAAAACAGTTTAATCGTTTTAAGCTGCAGTTTGGGCCAATTTGAATTCATTTATCATTAATCAGACTCCTTCCTGTTTGTCTGAAGTTATAATTATTTTGTTTTTAGTTAGTGGTGAGCTGGTTGTAGCTCAGCAACCGCAGCAAAGGTTGAAAACAAGGATGAACTGCTTGAATTTTAGATATAAAAGTCACTTCACAGTCAGCTGAGAAGATTGACACCACTCTCATATCTGTGCAGTAAATATGAGGCTGGAACCAGCAGCCAGTTAGCTTAGCTTAGCATAAAACCTGGAAACAGGAGGAAACAGCTAGCCTGCCTCCGTCAAACAGGAACAAAATCCGCCTGCAAGCACCTTCACAGCTCAGTAATTAACGTATTATGTCTTGTTTGTTTAAACTGAATAAAAACAACAATTTGTGGTTTTACATTTGTGCGTGGAACTACTTCTTGGCGAGGTGTAGTGACTTCCTGGAGTGTTGCAAGGAAACTCAAGTTTTAGTTTCCTTTTAGTCTTGTTGACCAGCAGCAGGACTTTCAGACAGAAGCAGGCTAGCTGTTTATTGCATAGATATAAGAGTGGTATTAATCTTTTCGTCAACATAAACAAATGTAAAGAAATGACTGTAAAGACATGAAAGCAGATTGAAATGGTGCTAAGCTGCCAGCCTGGCTTAATTTTCCCATGAGGTTTCATGCCTGATAGCAGAGGGATAGCGAGGTTTATAGGGAACTAATCTAGATGCTAACAGTGCTATTATAAAATATCGATACATTGCTCTGTAAACATTTACTTCATAATGATATGGTAAAGCAGAAATGTGAAGGCAGATAGAAATGGTGCTAAGCTGCCAGCCTGGCTTCATTTTCCAGGGTACCAATCATATCCTACCAAAAGTAGGTGAGCTGAGGCCTAAAACTTGTAAGCCAACAATAAACTGCAATGGTATAAACACAACAAAAGTACATTCACGTTCCTCCAGTCGTTGATACCTGTTGCCGCTCACATTTCTTCACTCAGTAACAACATTTAATCTGGACTGCAGCCAAGAAAAAGCGAGACCCAGCTGATGTCATCTGAACCCGCTCACTGATCCCCCCATCAGTCAACTTTAATTTGACTCTCAGCTCTCTGCTTATTCAAACATGGATTAAGGTCTGACTGGGGAGCAGAGGGAAGCGGTTGGATGTCACAGCTGCGTCGCCTCCGTTTGAAGCGTCAACCGATGCCACCCGGCTTCTCAGGCGTGTGAAGCCCAGTTGGTCGGATCCCAAGAGGCTGGAACTCCAGCTGGGGGTGTTAATGGTTGAACCCACTTGTTTAATTGGCAGCGGGAGTCACTAAACAGACAATAGGGACTTGGAGACTGAACATGTTTGTCTTTACTGGCTTTAAGGTGGAGAAAGAAACTGTCTCTGAACCGTATAAATATCTCAGATGCTTTACTGTGTGTCATTAGACAATTAGATTAGCTTGTTGTTGCAGAGATTACATCTCCAAATAAGGACTGAAACTCTCAGATGGAGGTAAAGAAAGCTATGTTTGAGGCATACTTTGATAATAGTGTAATGTTCCTTCAGTATTTCACATGCAGCGGACTGAAAGTACAAAGATTGCTCATGCAGAATAGAAGTCGGACGTGTTTTTTGTGTAATTACAGAGGAGGAACGAGAAGGTTTGATTTTGTAAATACAGACATTTTCGGTTGCAATGAGCCAGAGAGCGGAGCTGAAGTCTTGTTTCTTTAACTGAAGGCTTCTGGGACATTCATAGTTTGTTTTTCCTGCTGTAAATGAGCAATTTGGAATCTGCTTTTATGTCTCTGGCATTGTTTTGTTGGATGACACAATCTCTACTCTATTAAATTTGCATTATATATCATATATTGATATATGAGCAGTACAACATACTGCTACAGTATTTCCCAAGTGTTTTGAAAAGGAATCCTTACTTGTAAATATGTAAAACTGCCAGTTTGGTTTTAATACGTCATAATGAACCACATGAAGGGTCAACCAGTGCAAGAAACACAGTCATTTTCTTTGGTGCAGCTTTGTTTTGTTGCAGTTTGCAGAGTTTTGCATGAAACTTCTGCAAGTCACGTTTGAGATGCTGATGATTTGAATGTTGATTCTGCCTCTTAAAAACACTTGCACTCTTTATTCTGCTGCTTTCACAATAGGAAATATAATATTTGGAGACGGCGCAACATGATTTTGCAGGTTTTATTTGATAATAATTCACAAAAGCACAAGGAGATATCAGTTTGGAGTGTCAGATTGACACATTGCTGCCAAAATGAGTCAGAAGGACTCTTTGTTCTGAGTCATCATACTTGAGGAGTTTTTGTTTTTGGCTCGAAATGATTCAGAAGTTTTTTTCTTCTGCCTCTTTTCTTTGTTTCTTACCCCGGGGAGGTTTACGCTCTCCACTCCTGAACCTCTGGAGGAGTCCATTAGTCACACAACGACATTTCAGCCTGTTTTAACTGGCATGTCGTGTCCGTGCAGGCTTCTGGGACCAAGTGTGTCTGCAAGCTTCATCCTAGCAGAGTCCCTCATGGTCCACTTTCCCATGGACATCTGACACGCATTTCCTTCCTCCGTCCATCTGTCCGTGTCTCTTCTGTCTTTTTTTCTTTTTTTTTCCTTCACACAGTACAACAGGCATTGAATTTCTCCGTGGTTAAACGTTGGAAAAAACAGACATGGCACTGCATTAATCCTCTGAAACAGAATACATGAGGTCATTTTTTTTTTGTTTGTCGATGCCTTCGGGGCTGTGAATCATGTTGTTCTTCCGTACAATGGGTCCTGTTAGACGTCAGGGTTAACATGACGATAGTTTCTCACATTTGGGTGCGATGCCAACTTCCTTTTGTCTTCTGCAGACGAGCCAATTTAGAGAAACAGCCGATGTTCTGCTTTTTGTACGCTGGAGCATTAATATTTTGGCCCGGTCCAAACTATGAAGTACAACCTTGTCAAGACTCTCAGGAACATGAACAATGTCTGCCAACTATTCTTGTGGTTAGAAGACCATTATATAACAATAACACACATTTTTCCTGTGTATCACAGTTTAAATCTCAGTCTCAGGCGCAAATGAGTTTGTTTGTTTTTCTCTGGGACCAGAATGCAATGCAAGTTTTGGACATGAATCACCGGTTTCTGAACCCCCCACAAGAGGAGTCATACACTTTCTCTACTAAGTTATTACTGCTTTTATAGTAAATTCCTGGATAATTTTACCACCATGCAGACGAAAAGACACCATTTTGCTACGTCCCATTTCATAAATCATTAACTGGTTGTCGTAGAGTCTTCTGGGGGAAACAATTGATTCAGAATCAGAAGTTTGTTGGACCTAATTTTTCACCATTACTCATTTGTTTGATGGTTGCTTGGTTGGTCTACATATTGGTTGGTTGCTTGGTTGGTCTGTATATTGGATAGTTGCTTGGTTGGTTTATATATTGGTTGGTTGCTTGGTTGGTTGGTTGCTTGGTTGGTCTATATATTGGTTAGTTTCTTGGTTGGTCTGTATATTGGTTAGTTGCTTGGTTGGTTGGTTGCTTGGTTGGTCTATATATTGGTTGGTTGGTTGCTTGGTTGGTCTATATATTGGTTGGCTGGATGGTTTGTTGGTCTGTATGTTGGTTGAATTGTTTGTTGTTTGGTTGATTGGTTTGTCCGTTGATATCTGCTAGATGTGCATTGCTATGGAATCCCAGAATCAACGCTTAATGAACGTTTGCTCTATTGATAGTTCAATCTAGAAAATAATCACATTATTAAATAAAAATGTGTTTATTTTCTTTCTTGAGGCACAAACGGGTGAAAACATCCATAAATGAACCATAAAATCTGCCTGGAAAAGTCATGTATTTCTACTTCCTGTGCTTCTAATCACCTCATCTGCATCTTGGTTCACAGGATAAATCTAAATGAAGCCAGAGCCTGAGACCGAGACTTGCACTCCGATAAAGAAATTAGAAAAGTGTGTGTAATTGTTATATAATGGCCTTGAAACCAAGATGTAGCTGGTATGAATGAATAGTTGGCAGACATTGTTCTTGCTCATGGGAGCCTTCAGGGTCTGGTTAGTGGGAGAGCTGTGGTCGGACTGGACAACTTCCAGATGTGAAACAGGACCTGTCTTGGGAAAAATCGGTAAACAAACTCACATGTTGGTGCAGAATAGGAAGTTTCCATCTTGTCATTTATCATTTTAAAAGTTTAATCAAAAGACAGGGCATAATCTGACCCACCTGATTTGTGTAACAGCTGCAGCAGCTGTGTCACAGTGAGATCAGCCAATAGCAGGTGCCCTCAGTGGGAAGCTGACCACCCTGCGCGCCCTGCACGAGGTCCAACTCTGAACAGGATCTCGCTGTGGCTGCTGTGCAGGTCGAGACTACATAACAAACATTCATGCATTCAGCAGGGAGTGTGTGTGCCAGTGTTGGTGTGTGTGACAACATGTGTTTGGGATTACTCCATCAAGTGCAGATGTGCAGTTTGGTTACGAGCTGATTGACCCATAAATAACTTTCCGTGGCAAAGTGTTGGTCGACATCATGAGACTTTGCTCTCAGCAGGTGGAAAGGTGTGCAGAAACACTCCTGAGTGAGAGTTTACAAGAAACAGCTAACATGATGACATGTTGAAACAATAATGTGACTGTAGACTTTAGACTTCCCATGAATTTTGATTATAAGCCCAAAGAGCGTCGCAGTGGGAATCACATTTTAAAGTTTTCAGGCTAGCTTGAATGTTTTTTATCAAGTTAAAAAACTGTTTTGGCTAACTGTAATTCACTAAAAATGGAGAAAAGATGTTGAGGGAGTTTGTTTTCTCCCAGTACAGCTTTAACAATTAAAGACAGCTTCACAGAAAACATTCAGCCAAATGTAAAGTCAGCAGATTATTGTTGTAATTGTTTAGAGATGGCAGCGTCGATATTTAAAGGTGAAACTACTCACAGCCTCAACTACTTTGTGTTAAACACTGATTTGTTAGCATGCTATCATGCTAAACTATGGTGAACATGCAAAGTGGTAGCCTAAAACTGCGTAGTGTAAATGTGTTAGCACTAGCATCACGATGTTAGCATTCACGACCAATGTGCCTAATTACAGCATCACTGCTAGCATGGTCATATCCTGTCAGTGTTATGGCTATCGATATAACCAAAACTAGCCAGCATTAGCTTAAAATAATGTTTTTTTATTGATTATATTGGTTAAACACTTTGCAAGGCCACTTTTGTTTGATCTTTTTGGGCTCTTTAAGTCAGAAATGATTCTGCAAACTGATTTATTGAACATTGATTGGTTTTGATAACCATTAGCCTAGTCGTTTTAATAATCTTTTGAGCAAAAATGCCATATTTTGGCTGCTGACAGCTTCTAAAATGGAAGATTTTCCACTTTTGTTACTGTAATTTGTACATTTATATATTTAGGTTGTATTAATTTGTTGGCTAATACTATTGGCTCTTTTTTCTGACACTTCTAGACCAAAAAAATAATATTGTAATTGGCAAAATAATCAGCACATTAGTTTCTTGATTGAAACTGGAAGTGAAGCTGCTCATGTTCACTTCTGTCTGCTACTGTTATGAAAGTTTGTACAACCGTGATGAACTCTGTTAGATTTTCCCCTCAGTTCAGCTCAAGCTGGTCTTTGTCCGAGTTGCAGTTTACTCTGACCGAACACGTATCAAGCTGTTTTTGTTACTTTCACATCATTTAGAAAACCGCTGGAAACCCCCACGTCCGCTGACCTCTGTGACCTCTGAACATTTAATGCACACATTACATTTTAGCCATGAATCTGTGCTGACAGGCCGTCCTCAGGAGGTCGCTGAGTGGACGTGTCCCCCAGGACGAAACCCTTTCTCCCTCGTGATGCCGATTTATGAGAATGTAATCTTTGGTCTCGAGGCTTTTCCCTTTTGGGCTTTTTGAATCTATGGGAACTGAAGTATCAGCAGTTTTTTGTATTAATTTGATCCCCAGTCTCACAGACACTGCAGCAAAGAATGGAAACTGCAAGCTGGAACATTTGCTAAACCATCGCCGTGGTGGAAGGCAAGAAGCACGTCCTGCCAACACAGAGAGGGACGAGATGTGATAATTATGGTGCACACATTCTTCTTGAAGGCATTTATTGTTTCTGACGTCAGAAAGGTGTGGAGGTGGGGGGTTTCCGACGCTGTTCATTGATCCGACGAGCACTTTTACCCCATTAACACCCGCCGAGCAGCGACCCCTTACTGCGGTTTGCTGCTTGACCTGGAGGGTCATCGCGGTTTAGGGTTTGTTGTTCCAGAGGCACTTGTCATGAATCAGTTGTGTCGGTGACTCATTTAAAGGAGTTACTTCACTTCCTGTGCTTCCTGGAGTGAAACGTATTGTATTTTAACAAGATTTAACACATGCTAACCCGAAGTTTGTCGTGAAGTCTAGAAGAAATGTTCTTAAATCTAAAAGAAACGACTAATAATCGAGGATTTCTTCTCAGAAACTGTTAAAGGATTCTGGATCGTTTGCCATCCAGATGTTACACAACAGTTTCTCGGTTTTTCTTTTTAAATAACTTGTGATTTGCTGATCATTCCTGTGCTTCTGACTGACCATCTTTGGACCTGATGCTGCCTTCAAGTGCACCTCATAAGCTTGTACTTTTGAGTAGTAAATTCAACACTTAACGCACATTTTATTACTGTTTTTTTGCTGCAGTTATCTAAAGATATGTAGTTTATCAAGCAGTTTTTTGATGGCTGGTGATTTAGTTCAAGAAACTTAAAAAATAATCACTTAAATCAAAAGAACCAACTTACAATCAACACATTTTCTAGGATTTCTAGGATAGTTTGCCATCCAGATGTTATGCTCTGGACCACAACGTTTTTCAGCTGCACTTGAAGGCAACGTTTGTCTAATTTTACTAACGCTTTTTGGCTCTTAAGTCTTAAATTCTTTTCTTTTCCTTCCCCTGCAGCGGAGAGCGGTGTCTCTTTGCTCCAGCTAATCGGAGACCCTCCACCGGATGCGATCACCAGGTCCTACGGGCCGAGGGGGGAGACCGCCTACGTCTTCACCCCTGCGGCGGTGTCGGGCCAGCCGGCTCTGGCCCACGTCCCCAACCCTTTCTACCGCCACTTCTCCCTCGTCTTCCACCTCAAGCCATCCTCTCCCGCCGCCTCCGTCCTCTTCTCCATCACCGACGGACCCCAGAGGCTCATGTACATCGCTGTCAAGCTCAGCGCGGTGCAGTCCGGCCGTCAGAAGGTTCAGTTCTTCTACACCGAGCCCGATTCTGAGGCTTCGTACGAGGCGGCCAGCTTCGATGTGCCGAGCATGGTGGACAACTGGAGTCGCTTCTCGCTGGCTGTGTTCGAGGAGCAGGTGACGTTCTATCAGGGCTGCGACTCCGAGCCGCAGGTGGTGAAGTTTGAGCGTTCGCCAGATCCGATGGACCTCGACGGGGGCGCCGGGATCTTTGTGGGTCAGGCAGGAGGAGCCAACCCTGACAAGTTCCAGGTAATGCCTGAATATCAGATGCTGTGTGGACTAGTTGAGTCAGATATTTGGGTCAGTACGAGACACCTTTACGGTACTTTTATCTTCAAAATACCAACTTCAGGAAACTTTTTCCAATGGAGAATAACTTCAGATCAAGATACAATACCTGAGTGTTTCAGTTGTGATGTTGTATACGTCCTGCAGTGCTTTTTCATCGGTCTAATGGTGTTTAACGGCCGTCTGATCTGAACATATAACACCAGTTGGGTCTTCCAAGTTTGGACCAAAGAAAGCCACATTCTCAGCTGCATCTGGACGAGCCGTTAACAAACTTTTATGACGTAAATGTGGATATTTTAGATTAAATATATTAATAAATGTATCTTTAGACCAAATTTAATGAGTAAAATTACATTTCTGGACAACATGATCACTTTTACAGACTGGATTATGTTAAAAAAAAACAGGATCTTCACACTTTTATTTTGAGCATTTGGAAGAGAAATCAGTCTTGTAGCCATAAACTCCGGGGTGCCAGAAGAGGAAATGCTCAAGCGCTGAAGAGATGTTTTCGCTCATCACTTTTTTCGGACTCAAATGAGCTAAAAAACAGCAACGAATCCTCCTCCAGATGTCACCCGAGGGAGCCGGAGAAGTCAGAATAACACGATGTGTGCTGAAAGAGCAGGTGTGTGGAAGTCTGAGCGCTTTAATTTCTCCCCGTGGCACCTCGTGGCAGAGTTAACCCTCCTCGTTTTTGTAAATTTATCACCGGACCCTCCTCATCTTTGACCTCTGATCCTGAACTTAACCTAGGTGACCTTATGTAGCACTCACATGGCTTTTCTTTGCTGCTATTTTTGGGCCAAAAATCATCCAAAATTGAGCTTTTTTTTGGCACAAACTCGTCTTTAAGGTGACGAAAAGCAGCTGACACAATACGCTCCCCTGCGTGAGTTATTCTCTCGCATTTTCCATCTCTTTGGAGATTTCAGAGGAAGCTAATATCGTGACTGATAGCTCATCACAGTGAAATAGAAATGCATTCAGCGTGTGTGTTTGTGTGTTTTTTAGGGCGAGATCGCGGAGCTGAAAGTGGTGGGAAACCCTCGAGCCGCTGAGCGTTTGTGCGACGACGAGGATGACTCCGACGCCGTGAGTGTTTTAAAAAGTGATTTTTAAGTATTTCAGTCAAAGTGTTTGGATGCTGTTGTTTAACGTCTCTGTCTCACAGGCGTCTGGTGACTTCGGCAGCGGTGAAGGCGACAGAAGACAAACAGGACACAGCGTGAGGGTCAGTTTGTGTTTTCATTGCTTCTGCACAGCTCAAGATGAATTGTTGAAGTTTTTTTATATTAACATCCTTGAACATCTTTAAGTTTCTGGGTCTGAAAGTGTCTTCAACTCGCGTTCGTTCTAATGGCCCAGCAGGGGGGCGACTCAGCTGGTTTCCAAAAGCAGTCTGATTGTATGTAAGCTTATGAGAAAATTACCTGACTTCTAACTGGATTTCTGACATCAGTAAACAGTTTCCTGATGAGTTCATGGTCTCATTCTGTAGTTTCAAGCTTTCTTCAACACATCATGATGCTCAGTTTGCAAATTAAGTTCACATTTTTGTATTAAAATTGACAACAAAGTGTCAAACATTGGGGCAATAATAACTCTCGACATCACTCCCTTAGTCTGATCACATTTGGAAAGTGTAGATGAGATGCACAATTAAATCATCTTATCTCTATTCATGTTAACCGGAAGTTATCCAGCTTCTCTGGCCGGTTATCCAGGTAATTTTGATCTGGAAAATGAGGTAGATTTAAATTATTCTGGCCAGATAACAGACGTTAACTATTAAAAGCTAAAGCAGATTTGCTAAACAAAGCTGCCAAATGCAAACAGCTTTCTGCAGAACCTGACACATGCAAGCCTGAAGTTTGTTCAGTATCGAGCTACTGGAAGCTTTTTGTTTTCCAGTATAAATGTCGGCTGTGCAGCTGGAGTTCACCTGTTTGAGAGAGAACCAGTAAACCAGTGAAAACGTCTCGCACGGGGGCTTTAAAGTTTAGATTTTAAACTATTCTTCTCTTCTGTTTCCAGACGACGCCTCCCTCGCTCCGTCCCGTCCCTCAGCCTCCTCTGAAACCCTCAGAGGGAAGCAGACGCAAAGAAACAGGTAAAAGTTCACCAGCGGCTGCAGATCAGTAAACACACGGCAGGAAGAAAGTGTAATGGAAGTTTTTAATCATACGGCTGCAGCTGCCAAGGAAACGTCCTGTATCCTCACTGTGCTTTTATATAGAAATATGTGCATTAGGGCGCCTGTCTGGACCTGAAGGCGAGGGGAGGTTTGCTGCAGGGCGTCAGTGTTAGTGTGGGCTGAGCCTCTGTAGCTCCCCCTGGTGGACGGAGACTTAAAGGCCTCACGCTGCCGGTTAAGACGTTTGTGTTGACTTTAGATTACAGGTATCAGCCGTCGTCGGTGGACCAAAGCCGGGCCGGATCGCCGGGCCCAAGAGGTGGGTCTCTGGTGGCAGAAGGATCGGGTCACGCCTGGCAGAACGCAGCCATCCTATCACAGCATAGAATGAGCTGCTGGGTGGTGCTGCAAGCATGTTGGTGGAGGGCGGATGATCCAAACGACTCAGCGCGAGTTGTTCTTTAGGAGGCGTCAGAGAAAAGAAGGCAGAAGTTATATTTGATTTGTTTTTGGGGCTAAAATCCAGTCGTCATCTCCTCCAGATCATCCAAATCATTCTCCTAAACAACTGAAGAAACTGGAGAAACTTGTGTTAAAACATAAAACATTCCCAAGTTTGTTTGAGTATTCTGCATCGAATAAAATAAATAAAAACGATAGAAAACACATTTAAATCCCTAAAAGTTTGTGTATTAAAAGATGTGACAGTGTCTCAGTTGGAGAGGAAGTTGTTGCTGGGTTGTGCAGCAGCGCCCTCTGCAGACAGAACAGGTGTTTGACCCGGTCGTGTCCAGCAGGTGGCGTCAGACTGATCAGTTTCTCTCCTCACAGCATCGCCTGGGTTTCATATTTGCTGCTTGTTTGCACTTTGAATCACCGTTTGAGTCTTTATTGTGTTCAATAAAGACGTATGTGTGCGTTCTGGTGGTGGATCACTGGATCACTGTGACCTGATTAATAACAAACTGCTCATATTTTACAGAAATATCAACAATTTTGTTAATTATTGTAGTTTTTATTATGAATTAAATGCTGTAGATGCTTTTGCTTGTTCTGAGCATGACTGTGCAGGTAATCTGATTACTCTCCTCTGCATGATGTATCGAAGCTTTAAAGGTAATTTGTTCCTGAGCTGCTGATTAATGATTGGGTGGCCGGTTCCTCAGGTCCAGGTGGTTCTAAAGGTGAGAAAGGAGACAAGGGAGAGAGAGGCTCCACAGGGGACACGGGCCCCACAGGACCGAAGGGAGAGTCCGGCTCCGGGTCCAGTTCTGGTTTCTCCTCTCAGGGAGGAGGACAGAAGGTAGAACATCCGTCTGTGTGTCTGTAAATGTGAAGGGTTGTTTTATTATCTGAACAAAATACTAAATGTTTCTCTCTTCTCTTTGGTTTCAGGGAGAAAAGGTGCGTTACCTACAGAGTGTTCTGAAATACGTCTTCTTCTTCTTCATCTGTTTCTTCTTCTTCTGTTGCTTCCTTATGTGTTTCTTCTTCTTCGTCATGTGTTTCTTCTTCATGTTGTTGCTGTTCTTCTTCTTCTTCCTCTTCGGTTTCTTCTTCGTCTGTTTCTTCTTCTGTTCTTCATCTATTGCTTCTTCTTCTTCTGTTTCTTCTTCATGTTGTTGCTGTTCTTCTTCCGTTTCTTCTTCTGCTTTGCCTGTTTCTTCTTCTTCTGTTTCTTCACCTGTTTCTCCTTCTTCTTCTTCTGTTTCTTCTTCTACATGATATGTGTACTTAATGTTTGTCTTTTTCTCTTCTGTTCAGGGAGACAAAGGTCCGAAGGTATGTGACCTCCAATATTCTACATCTTGTCTTCGTCTGTCTGTTGAGAATCATGACAGCAAACTAAAATGAACTAGAGTTCAAAGACTTGATGATTATGACATCATGTACTGTGATGTAATGAATGTTTCCTTCGTCCTCACCAGGGTAGTTCCGGCTTCGGATACCCCGGCAATAAAGGCGATCGAGGGGCTCAGGGGCCTCCAGGACAACCTGGTCCTCCTGGACCTGCAGCTGAGGTGGTTCGACTTGGAGACGGCTCTGTTGTGCAGCAGGTGTCTGGACCCCCCGGACCACCGGGACCAGCAGGGGCAGATGGGGCCGCAGGGCCTGCAGGAACCGATGGAGAGCCTGTGAGTAGAGAAAAATCTGTAGTTTTACCAAATCTGAGTTTTTCTGGATGAAAGTCGCTCACTGAAGTTTTCTGTCTCTCAGGGAGATCCAGGAGAGGACGGGAAAGCTGTAAGCACCTTTGTTTTATTGAACATATTGAGGTTTTCTTGATATTTACACATTACCGGTGTAATTGTGTTGTTTTGCTCCCGCTGACAGGGTCCACCTGGGCCACGAGGTTTCCCAGGAAGTCCAGGAACCGCCGGCGCCAAAGGAGAGAAGGTTGTATTATCAATCAAGTTGTTTCCTGATTTATCATTCCATCATGTTACAGTGATTTATTTGGCTGAATGAGGTTTAATATTTCCAGGGTGAGCGTGGAGAGGGTCAACCAGGACCCAGAGGCCCCCCTGGTCTACCAGGACCTCCTGGACCAGGCACCGCTGACCGTCCAGTACGTCCACACTTAAAACACGCTTTTCTTTTAGCAGCTTTCTCTTGTTTCACGACATATTTGTCACTGTGTTATGTTTTGACAGACGTTTATCGACATGGAGGGCTCAGGATTCTCCGACCGGGTACGTCGATCATTTTTAAACATTTTAAAAGGTTTGGAAGTGAAGTTTTCACACAACATCATGACTTTGTAACTTGTTTTCCAGGGTTACCGTGGTCTTCCGGGGCTCCCAGGTCCTCCAGGCCCTCCCGGTCCTCCTGGAACATCAGTGGCACTCGGAGCTAGCGGTCCGGTAGCTTTCGGACCTCCTGGACCACCTGGACAAGACGGAGCCCCTGGTCTACCTGTGAGTATCTTCTTATTTGACTGTGACGTGACAGAATAAGATCAGGATGAGCTGTTAAACTGATTGTTTGTGTGCATCCTGTGTGACGTTTCAGGGCCCTCCTGGTCCTCCTGGTCCACCGGGCCAACCAGGACTCGGAGGAGTGAAGGTGAGCGTGCAGAAATGTACCAATAACACATGTGGCGTCATTGATAATGTGTCTATAATGTGTTAAATTCCCTCGCAGGGTGACACCGGTGAGCTGGGTCTTCCAGGAGCTTCAGGAGAAAAGGTGAGTTTAAACAGAATCCTTCACTCTCACCTGTGATTTGTCTTGAAAATGAGAAAGTTGTGGCGGGTGCAGCAGCTAGATTCTCTCCTCCGTGTCTGTCGCCTTCCTCCAGCAAGATGAACAAGACTCCAACTTTTTCACGGGCCTCTTCTCTTACTTTGCTCCATCCTCTACGGTGTGTAATGGTCGCAGGTACTGGGGGGTTTCTGCTTCGGTGACTTTCTTCCCTTTTCTCACATTTTAACCAGTTTCCTTTTCTGCAATTAACATGTATTTTTTAATATTTCCAGTTTCTGATAACCCAAAGCACTCCCTTTGAGTTATATATCCTTAAACCTGCAACAGCGTCCAGAGAAATACTTTTAATTTAACCCCTCGCTGCTTTTCTTACTGTGTCTCTAATTTCTTAACTCTACGTCATCTCTTTGGACGCTCACTCACTTTTGTGTCGACCGTTTCTTGTTCAGAAGTTCAGCAGAGAAACATAAAAACACCCCGATGTATTTATCTTTCTTACATCAGGGCGCTCAGGGTGACGCCGGACGAGCAGGCACACCAGGGCAGACCGGGCTGGCTGGGCTTCCAGGTCCAATGGGACCAATTGGACCTCCGGGACCACCTGGGCCACCGGGGCCTCCGTACCGCGGTGGTTTTGCTTATGTGAGTAGTGGTTAAACGTACAACAAACAGTGCATTCATTGCAATATGCCAAACTGTGCCAGGAGATCCAATCTATCTAAGAGATGAATTCACGAAAGAAGCCGAAGAAGACAAACACAACCATTTATGTACGAGCACAAATATCAAATATGAAGCACAATTTTTCATTTTTAAGGCGGCAGGAGATCCAATCCATCTCTTTTTAGGCCTCATTTTTTGGCTGAAAGTCGTGTGAGATATGCAGATTTAAACATGATTGCGTCCTCTCCTCTGTCCTTACAGGGTATCGATGGTAATTATGAGGGGAACAATGGTTTGCCTGGAGTCAGTGGCCCACCTGGACCGCAGGTACACAATCACCTGTGCGTGAGAACCCTGACTTTCCTTTTACAGCAGATCTTCTGACTCATGTTCTCCTGTTTTCTGTCTTTCAGGGCCCACCTGGTATTGCGGGTCTTCCTGTGAGTACGACAGAGTTTGTACAGAATCGTGTCGCTTCCTTGGAAATGTTTATACACAAACGTAGCTGCTGTGGTGTATTCTTTACATAAATCTTTGTCATTCGAACAAAAGTAACTGTTTTGTTTTGATTTCCAGGGTAAGCCAGGTTTACCAGGCACCCATGGAGACAAAGGATCAGAAGGACCAAGAGGACCTCCTGGGATACCGGGTCTGGATGGATTCCCTGGACAGTCGGTAAGAAGGCAGATGAAGTTGAGGTTGTAACACATTAAACATATTCCAGTTGTATCCTTGACACTAAAAACACCTTGTGTATTTTTCAGGGTGATAAGGGGGACAGAGGAGAGAAAGGAGAGGCGGTGAGTTCTGTGCAGAAAAACAAACAAAATTACAAAAAATTTTAAGTTGGAAAGAAAATCATAGTTTGGTGGCAGGAGATCCAGTTTACCTCTGAATATTTGTCTGTTCCTTAAGCAACAGATGAACATATTCCTGATTATTTATATGATATGTAAGTATATCACACATCTCTTATATTCAACAAGTATGTCATAAAGACTTCTTCACCTTGTAATCAGCAGTGGGATGTTTCACGTGTGTTTTTTTGGATGTTTCACATGTGTTTTAAGTTTTCACACGTGTTTTTGGATGTTTCACGTGTCTTTTTTTTTAGATTTCACATGTGTTTTTTGGGATTTCGCACATGTTTTTTAGATTTCACATGTTTTGTGGGGATTTCGCACATGTTTTTTGTAGGTTTCAGATGTTTTTGATGGATTTTATTTCTCATGTGAAGGAAGAAGTAAAATTAAAATGTGAAATTTTGGCAGTTGAAACATCAATATGGAATATATCAATACGTCTCTGCTCTTTTATGTCTGTAATTCATGGCAGGGTGTACCAGGGCGCGATGGCGGGCCACCTGGACCTCCAGGGCCTCCCGGACCTCCGGGACAGATCGTCTACCAGCCAACAAACGACGTGAGTCGGACGTTAAGTCGTTTTAACGTGGAGAGCTTGAATACATAACATGAATTTAACCCTCACGTAACAGCCTGCAGTTAAATCACTAAATCACTGCCTGAGTGTCTCGTACTCACTGACCGTCTGTGCTTGTTCACCTCCACACTAACTGACCTAACTCTGTCTTGCTGTAGTATAATGACGTTTATTGGAGCGAAGGGGCGCAGGTGAGTCGTCCACCTAACTGACCTCACTGATAAACTCACAGAACCAGAAATATTTGAACAGGCGGACAGAATATTTGTTCTTTTCTTCATGGTTTTTTCTTCTCTTTCTCAGGGAAGAGGTGGTGTTCCGGGCCGAGCAGGATTCCCAGTATGTTTCACCAACATTATCAGATAGTTCAGTTTGGAATAATTCAATCTATATGAGAAACATGTAAGTCAGCGTGTCGTGTGCTTTCATTTAGGGGCCGATGGGACCAAAGGGAGATAAAGGAGACTCAGGGCCTCCAGGATATGCACCTAAAGTAAGAAATTCAAGAGTTTAATGAAGTTATTTAACATTTTACACGATAAAAGATTCACATCAAATCTTTTTTTTTGTGCCACACTTAAGCATAATTTCGTCCCACTAAGTCTTGTAAATATCATGTCATGGAATATTAAATAGAATGGGGGGGAAGTTAACAAATTGGTGAATTAATATAAAGGTAAATAAATACAGAAGCAAATTAAAATGTAAAAAGATATTTGTATCTAATTTTCTATTTTTTTTTAATTTAGTTTTTGATGTATATTTTTATATTTTTTTTAATTAATTAATGCCCAAATTTCATATAAATATTATATTTGTTGCATTTAAAAGCACATTTATTAAGAAATTCTTATTAAATAATTTTTTTTATTATTTCAGAAAATTACCCTTAATATTCTTTACTTTCCAGTTGTGTTTGTAAACTTTACATTTAACCCTGTTTGTTTCGTTCAGGGACAGAAAGGAGAGCCCGGTCTCATCTTGGGGGCTGATGGGAGACCGCAGTACATCGGTGGTCTGGCAGGACAGCCGGTAAAAACTTAAGGAATTATGATCAGTAATTGTAAATAACTTAAAATCAGTGATTAATTGTCTAAATTGTGTCTTGATTCACAGGGCGAGAGAGGACCTCCTGGCCCAGTTGGACCTTCAGTGCGTTTTATATTTTGATTTATCACATTTTGAGTGTTTTTCTGATTTTACATAACATAAGGGCATCAAATCAATATCATAAACGTGTATGAACTTGTTTATTTTCAGGGTCCGTATGGTCCTGCAGGCCAGAAAGGAGAGATTGGGCTTCCAGGTCGACCGGTAAGAAGATTTCATACAAACGTCACATTACATTTTTATATTGTCAGTTTGAATTGGTGCTAACAAGTTCGTACTACCACCAGGTGTCCCGAACATTTTGAATTTTTATGAAAAGTGTTAATATTTTATGTCAAACTGTGTTTTCTTAGGGCCGACCAGGGCTGAACGGCGCCAAGGGAGAGAGGGGAGATTTAGGTGGTGGAGCTGGATATGGTTACCCTGTGAGTATCCTCAATTTGTCCCGTTTGCTTCCGAACCTGTGCAGGTTTTTGATCCATGAGCACAATTTAATCAATATTGTTGTTGTTTCTCAGGGTCCTCCAGGTCCACCAGGCCCCCCTGGACCACCTGGACCTCCTTCTTCCTTCGACGGCTCCAGAGTAAGTCGAGATATGAAACATTTATCATTTTCATTGGATGTTGGATGGTTGATTTACACTTTCAATACTTGTTGCTACATATGGAATAATAATCTTAATTTTTATTTCAGGGACTTGATGATTACTCCAGGTATTACCCAGGTAAACTCACTTCTAATTTTTGAGTTCCATGAGGGATTTCTTACCAAGAGCTACATGAGAAGATTGATACCACTCTCGTGTCTGTGCACTGAAATATGATGCTACATCTACCAGTCAGTCAATTAGCTTAGCTTAGCATCAAGACTGGAATCGTGGGAAACAGCTAATCTGTCTAGCATAGTAACATATTGATAATTGGTGAGTTTAGAGATGCGAGTCGATTGGTGGAATTTGTTCCGTTTCGACAGAGTCAGGCTAGCTGTTTGCTCTTGTTGTTAGTCATTATGCTAAGCTAGGCTAATTAGCTGTTGGTTCCAGCGATAGGGCGTGTGTGGTGTCAATCTTCTTATCTAACTCTGAATAAGAAAATAAGGGAAATGTTAGCAAAGTACAAATATGTTGCAGCTTTCTTTATGTCCAGTTTTTAATTTCATCTCGTTACAACGCTTTGCTTACAGTCCGGTTAGGTTTAGGCATGAAACGCTTGTTATGGTTGGGAAAAGATCAAGTTTTGGCCTAAAATATCTAGTTTTGCCGCAACAGATAATGTGGAAACTGTCCTCATGTCTCGTAAAGTAACAGATGTTGAAACGCAGTCTTGAACAGTGGTCACTGGCTTAACAGCATCTTGCTCCTCCTGACACGAAAGTCAGTTTATATCCATGGGATATAAATGTGTTAAGACTGGCAGCAGGGCTGTTTCCAAAGATTTAACTTAATTTGTTGTTTCTTCTCTTTTTGTTTGTAGCCACTAAAGGAGAGAAAGGTGATCGTGGACTTCCAGGGACGCTTGAAATTCCAGGTAGCACCACTGTGTCGATGCACATACGTGTCAAAAAGGCTGAAACATTTTATGTTTGCAGACAAATTTAAAGCATTTTGTTTCTTCCACAGGTTTCGGGTCAAACGTTGACATTTACACTTTAAAGGTAAAACTTCTTTCTGCAGAAGATTCTGATTTCATTGGTCATAATTTGTGGTTAAACTATTTCATTTGTTGATATCTATGTACACAGACTCAGATGAAAGGTGAAACAGGCAGTCCGGGCGTGAAAGGAGAGAAAGGAGAACCAGCTGGAGGTGGAGGATATTATGACTCTCGCTATGGATGGAGCGGGAGTGGACCCCCAGGAGAGCGTGGACCTCCTGTAAGATCAGGAGCATGAAGCATTAAAGAGTCAGTGTTTCCTCAAAGAAATAAAAGTTTTAACATTTTTCTTCCCTTGCTCCATCAGGGCCCACCGGGCGACACCATCATTGGCCCACCAGGCCCTCAGGGGCCACCTGGTCAGCCAGGAAGAGGCTATGATGGGCAACCTGGACCACCAGGGCCACCTGGACCTCCGGGAGCATCCTTCCCTGGAGCTAACAGGGGCACACAGAGTGAGTTACCATCACAGAAACACAAATATTCAAGTCAAAGTTAATGTTCAGCTAATTTGAGCTCCGTTTGAATGACAGCTATCAATATTCCTGGACCGCCGGGACCACCTGGAGCACCTGGGCTACCTGGACACACGTCAGGGGTTAGAAAACCTTTTCAGTTTTATTTCCTTATTATCTGACAAGTCACTGGTAATTTGCTTTCCTGGAGACTTGAGAAGATAATAATTGATGAGTATTTAGACATTTTGGTCACTGGATTAAAAGTTACAGCAAGATTAGTAGCTTGTGTGTTTTTGTGTTTTTGTAGGTGACCGTGTTGAGGTCTTACGACACCATGACCGCCACCGCGAGAAGACAACCCGAGGGCACTCTGGTCTACATCATAGACCAAACAGATCTGTACCTGCGAGTCCGAGACGGAGTTCGTCAAGTCCAAGTAATCTAAATCACCTTTTTTAGCTCTCAACACTTCGATTTCTCAGTTTTTCTCGTGTGTATTGATGCATTTGTTTCTGCTTTTTCAGCTCGGGGGCTACATCGCTCTGCCCAGCGAGGATGTGAGTGTTTTGCCATTATTCTCTTCATCAGAACATATAAGGAGTTTTGTTTTAATGTGTATCATACTCACTGTTTTCAGGGTAACGAGGTCGCGGCTGTGGAGCCTCCACCGATCGTCCCCTACTACCCGGACCACCACTCCAACACCGACACCCAGAGGTCACCTGAGGCTCACCCCGACTCCAACCATCAGTCACACCCGCACCAACATCACCCGACACACCCTCACCAACCTCACCCAACACACCCTCAGCACCCATCAAACCCCGATCCCAGATACCCCACCCACCATGATCCCCGATATCAGCCCGACCCGCGGTACCCATCGCCCTCAGATCCCAGATTTCCAAGTTACTCCGAGCGGTTGAATCAACCAGACAGTAGATATTCTGTTGAGGAACGGCCTTCGTACCCAGACACTCGCTACACCGTCACTGCTCGAAGACCGCCTCCTCCTGTGCACGAGAATCCAGTCCACCATCACGCGTCGGGTCCAGGGGTACGAGAGTCCACTTCTAAAACATCAAACTCGCCTCTCTTCTCTTTCTTATGGAATTAAATATTATTCTTCATCTCGTTTCCGCAGCTCCACCTCATTGCCCTGAACAGCCCTCAGACCGGCGGCATGAAAGGCATCCGCGGTGCCGACTTCATGTGCTTCACTCAGGCTCAGGCCATCGGGATGAAGGGAACGTTCAGGGCCTTCCTGTCCTCCAGACTACAAGACCTCCAAAGCATCGTCCGCAGGGCCGACAGGGACAATGTACCAATAATGAACCTGAAGGTATCCAACCGAGTTCTCAAACAATGGGAAATAAGCTCAGACTGATACCACTCTTGTCTCTGTAGACTAATGTGTGAGCTAGAATAAGCAGCCAGTTAGCTTAGCTTAGCTTAGCAAAAGACTGGAAACAAAGGGAAACAGCTAGCGTGGCTCAGTCCAAAGGTAACAGAATCTGTCTGCGAGCTTCTCTAAATATAGTTTTCATGTTTGAGCTTCTGTTGGAAAAATCTGTGACTTTGTACATAAATTATGGTTTAGGTTATTTGTCGGTTAATTGCACGACTGTTCACTTTCTTTGTCAGGACGAGGTTCTGTTTGACAGCTGGGACGCCATCTTTAATGACGGCAGAATAAAGAACAACCTGCCGATCTACTCCTTCGATGGCAAAGACGTTCTCAGTGACGGCACATGGTTAGTAATGACCTGAACGTGTATAACAAACAATAAAGCAAGTGTTTAAAAAGTGACCATGACGTCTTTCTCCCAGGCCAGAGAAGATGATGTGGCACGGGTCGACCGGCGCCGGGCAGAGGAACGTCGACAGCTTCTGCGAGACGTGGCGCGTGGGCAGCCCGGCGTTGACCGGCATGGCGTCGTCGCTGCAGAGCGGCAGCCTGCTCCAGCAGACCTCCAGCAGCTGCTCCAGCTCCTACGTGGTGCTGTGCATCGAAAACACCTACATCGGCTACGCCAGGAGATAGACACACACACACACACACACAGACACACACACACACACTGGTCGACTCCCACAGTCATGCTTGTGTCCACGCCGTGCACTGTACGTGGTGCTCTGTAAATATTCTCTTACGAGTAATTAGTGTATGTTCGTTAGCCCCTCCTATATGGTGCTATACAGGATCATTCCACATGTTGAACCCAAGTTACGCTCAGGTGACTAAACAGTAACACGCCCTCCAGCAGCCATCTTTAAGGCGACAGAGGCCTTTAACAGCTGACTGTGTTTCCAAAACTCTCTTGTCTGTGAACATAAACGCTTCCTTTTCTTCTTGTTTGTGACTCGTCAGCTAACGTTGACGTAAATATGAGATTAGCATGTTCGGCGCTAGCTAGGAAAGCCCGGTTTTGAGATATCTTTACCCCTGAAACCCGATGCAATAGAGATTAATGACCTCTATCGTCTTGTCTTGAATGATGAATATATCTGACAAGCGAATCTTAAAGAGAGAGACACCACTGTGATCAGACGTGGACGTAATATCTGAACTGTCAGGTTGATTTTCACATTTCCTCATCTTCCTGCCAGATCTAAACCAAAAAAACCCTGTCGTTAAAAACCATTAACATACCGAATGTACGCCTCACATACCTACACGCAGTGTTAATAATGATTAAAACAAGGTTTCCTGTTTCTTTAAAACACCACATTTACATTCTATTTACAGTGTTTGTCAGTGCTGGAGTGAAAAAAACTGAGAAATTGTCAGTTAAAAGCTGTTTATTTCTTAGCATTTCAGCGTCCAAAAGCAACGTAACAGTTATTGTATATGAAATGTATGTTTTTAACGTCTTTCCTCTTCACGCTGATGTTACCCGTCACCCATAGCACTTCAGTTATAGCCTTCTGTTTTTTAATTCTGCGACTGTCTTGCGTGGGAGGATATTTTCAAGTCGTATCTTTAGCAATAACAAAGGGATATTTATTTTTTATAAACCGTTCAGCTATAATGTGTGACGTGAACGCTCTCACAAACATTTTTTTTTCCTAAATACTTCCAGTAAAAGTGCACAATCGTACACGAGGACGTTGTAGCGCGTATCGGAAACCAGTTCTTGGGACGAAGCTTCCCGCTGGATAAACAGAATTGATGTACAGATATCTGATAGGATTCAGCCATAAATGTTTGTCGATGCACTGTTGCTTTTTATTTGTTTGTTTTTTTAAAAATGTTTAAATTCGAGAACAGTGAATGCACTGCAGCCAGCTTCCAGTGGAGAGGATACAAACACTGGTGTCTCAGAGTGATGTCTTCGTGTACTAACGGTGCCATAACACATGCAGTAAGATTTGTATTAACTCGTTACAGGTTATTCTGTGTTTTTGTTTTTCTCCTTGTGTGAGCAACATTGTGAAATGCTGCGTCTCTTTGAATAAACCTGTGTGGAAATTGTGTCTCAGGTGATGCGTGTGGTGACTGCGTTGAGTTTTAAGATGACTAGAATCACAAAACGATGCTGATTTGATGCAACTAATTACAATTATGCTAAATCTTGCAACATTTATGATGACTTAACCAACTTAATAACTTAACTTTTTGTCTGGCTGATTGTGGATTTAAGGCTGATACCAATATAAAACCAAGATAATGTTATATTATTAATTTGCTAAATAAAATAGCATATAAAAGTACAACAAAACATTTTTTTGATGTGATTAAAGTTGATATTTAAAGAATTATGGCCTTGATATGAGTTTTGGCAGATTTTGTCACTTTACAAAAACAAAATAAACGTAAAAGACTCAATTTAGAAATAAATTTACTCAATATTTGATGCATATTTTATGTTACATATACTGTATTTTATAAAACAATCATCTGTTTTATATATAAAGTCAATTTTGTGAGGTTAAAACAACATTTTTCCCTGTGAAATGTAATTTAGTAGAAGTATAAAGTATAAATAGAGTACATAAATATTGTATTTATATTGTAACTCTGCCACTTGTACACATTCAAGTGTGTTTGTAGCCTTTCTGTGGCTCCAGAGGAAGCTACATGTGGAGTGACAAAACTGCCTTCAGTGATGTTACTCATTAGGTGAGTTGCATTGTGGGTAATGTAGGTGCCAGGTTCTGTAACACAGCTATAACACTGTCGGACTGTTTATGGACAATGTAAAGACAAATTATCAAAATCAATATAGCAGAACAAGAGATGGCGTCCTTATTAATCCAAGAATTCTTCGCCTACATTGCCCAGAATGCAACTGAGTGACATCACTGGAGGATATTTGTAAGATTACATGCAGTTAACTGGAGACAAAAAAAGGTTCAGACTACTTTTGTTCACATATGCAGTCGTTCTCCTCAAAAAAAGAGCTGTAAACACACTTTAATGTGTACAACTGGTGAAGTTTCCCTTTAATTACTTATTAATATGCACACATTGTTGCTCCTGCTGATGATTGACGTTTGGCATTTAGTGTCCTTATCTCTCATGCCACAGATAAGACGTGACTCATAGTCATATGATGTTGTGTGAGACAGCTGACAGTTTCCTTTTGTCCGTGTTGTCGGAATACAAAGTGTTTCCTGCAGAATGTCAAACACAATATTTAGTATCTAAACAAAACAAGACCAGTGGAATAAAAGAGCTGTGAGACTTATGTGACTCTATGACTCATGACTCCTAATCTTTTGTTGTGACACTTACATAAATCTGCAGACAGTTTCAGGTGAATGTGGACTTATCGATGCAAACGATAGCTAGCAGGTGGTGCCAACATTAGCTGAAAAATCAAACGGACAGTCCTCTTATTGCTGTAAAAACACAACAAAGGTGCAACATCACCTCTGAGTTGAGGCAGAATCATGCTCTATGTTTGGTGCAGTGGTGGAAGAAGTACTCAAGAAGCAATACCACAGTGTAGAAATACTCAGAAACAACAAAAACATGTGCATCAAAATATACTAGAAGTGCTCGATATGCAGACACGGCCTCAGTCTTGTGCCTGTGTCTGTTAACAGGAATGCCCAAACACATTTAACAGGAAGGAAGTGGAACAGAAGAAAGCAGAAGTTTTTCACGATTGACGGTCAAAGAAAGTTATTTTTAGGAATTAATGAAAAAATGCAGAACAGATATCCTGAAAGGCAAAAAAGATGGTAGGATCTGTAGATAAATGATGAAAATCAGCTCCACCTTCAACAGATGCAATATTGAAGCGATCTATTGATGATTATAACTCAATAATATGCCATAGATGATTCTGAAATGAGCCATTCTGCGGTGCTTCTTGCTTTATTTGGATGCTTATACTTTTTTTCTTGCACTTGGTGCAGAATCCAAATAGATTTCAATTGTCTAAAATGAGTCCAGTTTAAATACAGGAGCTGCTGTATTGACCTCTGTGGTTGATAAAGCCACAGCGTGTTGGTCAGTTTCAGTGTCAGTGAGTCAAAGTTCATAAGTTTCTCTTCATGACTCAGCTGCTCTCAAGTCAAATCCTCGAGCATGGGTTGTTTTTAGCCCTGGGTGTCGACTTCAGGCAGACTCCTTCTGAAACTACACACAAATTCCACCTGATACTGAGTGATAAACACACTTTAATGATTCAAAATCACTGCTGAATTAATTTTAAAAAGCTTTCATGTGTAGAATTAGAGTAGTACTGATGCGTTTGCCTCGGGGTCAGGTGAGGACACTTCCTTGTGAACTGCCTGCAGTGACTGTTCAGGGCAAAGCAACATCCTTTGAGGGAGTGTCAGTAGCATTGCTCTGGATCTGGACTTAGACCATTTTTCCTGTAGTCTTTCTTTTTCTTCATGTGACTGACTGACAGTTTTAAGGGGGTTGGAGGTTACTTTCATTTCAGTGTGACGCAGTTATTTCAACCTCACATAAGGTAAGAAATGTTCCTGGTTTATTGAGTTTTGTTGTGTTTTTCTGTAGCCTCTTCGTGAAAACATCAGCTGTTTTCCATTGTTAAAGCTGTTTTGTATAGAAGCCACAATAACGGTACAGTATGTCCTCTAAACACAATAAATCAGGTTGTGCTGCGAACGATGCTGCAACTTTCTAAAGATTGTGTTTATGAGAAGCCATCAAGGCCAAAAATACACTCTTCACTTGCACATACATGTAGATTTTTATTTCCTGGCTGTCACACACCTTGATTTGTAGCTGCAGGTTAGACCGATTCAGAGATTATAATCGAGCAGAATAAATACCAAACATTTTCTTGTTTCCGCGTACACAATAATGAGTGTGACTTTCCCAGACTGTGATAGTGGCAGTTTAGATATTACACACAGATGAAACATAAACGATATAATCCCTCTCAACGTCTCTTCTATAGATGAAGAAAATATCTGCGCCTTGACATGGATGTTAATCCAGCAGGTAAGCATCTTTAATGGAATGTGATACATGTTGAATGGATAATTGTTAACTCAGACTATCTTGTGCATGTTGACAAAACAAGGAAGGATTTTCCAAACTGTCCAGTCCATTTGGTATCGTATGCCTCTGAGTTTAGCAGCTCCTTTTATCATCTACGCTGAAGAAAACTGGGAAGTCATGAAAGAAAGGAAAAATATGGCTTCAGTGCACAAAGAAAAATGACAGCAGTGCGGTTTGTAACGATACTGAAACTTCTCTCTCTGCACTATGAGCGTAAATTCCAGGAATGCTACATATTTGACATGCAGGCAGGCTTATCAGAGTTTATTCTATGACAAAGAAAGCCCAGATGAAAACAAACGCTGTATAAATATTCCCATATTTCATCCATTTTACATTATGACTGATTGCACCTCTTAGCCAGAACTGGTTTCATATTAAACGACAGTGGAGCGTTTGCACACCTGAGTCACATGCCTGCCTGTTGTTCTACTCTGTATATGTTCAGGCTCGTAGATAAAACTGTTGCCTTGATGCAGAAAACATGTGCAGACGTATTTTTTTCCACCCAGAACATTGACCGGGAATCATTAAAAAACGATGGATCTGCCTGAAGGGCTCGATGAGGGAATCCTCCCCTCAAAAGTGACTTCCTTTGGGGAACATGACAGCCCGACTGAAGCTCAGAGGTGAGACAAGGCTCTTAACTCTTCAATCAGGCAATCAGAACGACATTTTACTGATTATTGAAAATAAAAACTTTGTTGGGGTTCAGATCAGAGCAGCAGCAGGAGACACCAGCCTCCCCTGTGCCCAGCTGTGTCTCCATGAAGTCCCGGGAGCCGCCTATTGCTTTCCAAAAACAGTCTTCTGAAACAGAGTAAGTCAACTTTTGTCTTTGTACTGTGAAAGCATTTAATTTTAGGGTCAAACCATTTTTTTTCTTGCCATTTCTTTGACTCTCTAAGGATTCAGGAGGAGGGACCAGACTCTCCTGTGCCGAGTTTTGTGTCCATGAATTCACGGGAGCCGCCTCTCGCTTTTGAAAAGCAACATCCTTCTGAAACAGGGTACGTCAATTTACTGCTTCATATCATTGATATTAACAGACCGAATTAAAGAAAGTTAAGATCCGAAGATTACAGTTTTATTAACACAAAAAGTTATTGGGGTCTGTTCTGGGCTGAGACCATCCCCCATCCAAGTTTTTGCAAATCCGTCTGAAGAACCAACAACCAGACAAACAAACGGACACGGGTGAAAACATAATGATCATTTGAAGATACTGAGGTGTGTTTTCCTCCACAGATTACCACAGGAGATGTTGGAGGTTCACGCTGGTCAGTCTCTTCAGGAAGACCGAACAGACAGGGACTCCATATTTAGGGTCTGTAAATGTACCGTCACTCTTACAAACAACTGCAACAATCACAAATGTCTTGTCTTTATTTCACCACACAATAGAGAATTTTTCTAGAGCAAGTTTTTATTTCATTTTCCAGCTGCTTGAGAAGAACATTGGTGATTTTGTGAAGACCGAGCTGAAGAGGATGCAGACGGCTCTGAGGTCAGAGTGTTTGGATGACGAGGTGATGGACAGCAAGGAGGACGAGGAGGAGGAAGAGATGAGGAGCAGCAGAGAGGCATTTCTGAAAATTGTGCTGTGCTTCCTGAAGAAAATACAGCAGGAGGATCTGGCTGACGCTCTACAGAAGAGTACGTTTTGTATTTGGAAAAAATGGCACTTAAAAATAAGAATAATTCATGTTTTTTGCTTTTATGGCACATTTTTAAAGTTGCACCCACTTACTACTGTTTTTTGCTCTTGCAGAATCTCCATTAGTCTGCCAACGAAAGCTCAAATCTAGTATGAAGCAGAAGTTCCAGTGTTTGTTTGAGGGAACTGCTAAAACAGCAAGTCCAGTCCTTCTGAATCAGATCTACACAGAGCTCTACATCACAGAGGGAGGGACTGCAGAGGTCAATGATGAACATGAGGTCAGACAGATTGAAACAGCATCCAGGAAACCAAACAGACCAGAAACAACAATCAGATGTGAAGACATCTTTAGACCCTCACCTGGAAGAGACGAACCAATCAGAACAGTGATGACAAAGGGAGTGGCTGGCATCGGGAAAACAGTCTTAACACAGAAGTTCACTCTGGACTGGGCTGAAGACAAAGCCAACCAGAACATACAGTTCACATTTCCATTCACTTTCAGAGAGCTGAATGTGCTGAAAGACAAAAAGTTCAGCTTGGTGGAACTTGTTCATCACTTCTTCACTGAAACCAAAGACGCAGGAATCTGCAGGTTTGATAAACTTCACGTTGTGTTCATTTTTGACGGTCTGGATGAGTGTCGACTTCCTCTGGACTTCCACAACACTGAGATCCTGACTGATGTTACAGAGTCCACCTCAGTGGATGTGCTGCTGACAAACCTCATCAGGGGGAAACTGCTTCCCTCTGCTCGCCTCTGGATAACCACACGACCTGCAGCAGCCAATCAGATCCCTCCTGGGTGTGTTGACATGGCGACAGAGGTCAGAGGGTTTACCGACCCACAGAAGGAGGAGTACTTCAGGAAGAGATTCAGAGATGAGGAGCAGGCCAGCAAAATCATCTCCCACATCAAGACATCAAGAAGCCTCCAGATCATGTGCCACATCCCAGTCTTCTGCTGGATCACTGCTACAGTTCTGGAGGATGTGTTGAAGACCAGAGAGGGAGGAGAGCTGCCGAGGACTCTGACTGAGATGTACATCCACTTCCTGGTGGTTCAGGCCAAATTGTGGACCGTCAAGTATCAAGTAGAAGCTAAGACACAGACACACTGGAACCCAGGGAGCAGGGAGATGGTTTTGTCTCTGGGAAAACTGGCTTTTGAGCAGCTGCAGAAAGGAAACCTGATCTTCTATGAATCAGACCTGGTCGAGTGTGGCATCAATATCACAGCAGCCTCAGTGTACTCAGGAGTGTTCACACAGATCTTTAAAGAGGAGACAGGGCTGAGTGACAAGAAGGTGTTCTGCTTCATCCATCTGAGTGTTCAGGAGTTTCTGGCTGCACTTTATGTCTTTCTGACTTTTACCAGCTCTGGCATCAATCTGCTGTCTCAGTCAAAAACCTGGTGGTCTAATCTACGAAGGGACAAATCTAAACTATCATATCTCTATCAAAGTGCTGTGGACATGGCTTTGCAGAGTCCAAACGGACACCTGGATCTGTTCCTCCGCTTCCTCCTGGGTCTTTCTCTGCAGGCCAATCAGACTCTCCTACGAGGCCTGATGACACACACAGGACATGACTGGCACTCCAGTCACGAAACAGTCCAGTACATCAAGAGCGTGATCAGGAAGACTCTGTCTCCAGAGAAAAGCATCAATCTGTTCCACTGTCTGAATGAGCTGAATGATCGTTCACTCGAAGAGGAGATCCAACAGTACCTGAGGTCAGGACGTCTCTCCACAAATAAACTGTCTCCTGCTCAGTGGTCAGCTCTGGCCTTCATCTTGCTGTCATCAGATAAAGATCTGGATGTGTTTGACCTGAAGAAATACTCTGCTTCAGAGGAGGCTCTTCTGAGGCTGCTGCCAGTGGTCAAAGCCTCCAACAAGTCTCTGTAAGTTTTGTCTGTAAGACCTTTTTCTTCAAAAAATTAGAGTGGCTACATAACTTTTTTGCCCAATAAATTGATTTATTGTGTTGTAAGTGCACAACATTTTTATGTTGCATGTTCTTCTTCAGGCTGAGTGGCTGTAACCTGTCTGAGAAAAGCTGTGAAGGCCTGGCATCAGTTCTCAGCTCCCAATCTTCAAGTCTGAGACAGCTGGAACTGACCAACAACAACCTGCAGGATTCAGGAGTGAAGCATCTGTCTGTTTGGCTGGAGAGTCCACACTGTAGACTGGAAATTCTTAGGTCAGATCATGGAGATGTACTGTTTGAAAACACCATCTTCTGTAATTCTACAAAAGGCTTTAAATGTGTATTCCCCTGACGTCAACATCATTTCCTTATTCTCAAAATGTTCATATTGATTTCATCAGGTTGAATCACAACAATCTCGCAGGGACATGCTGCCAGGAGTTATCATCAGTTCTCAGCACCAAGTTCTCTAGTTTAAAGGACCTGGACTTGAGTTACAATGACCTACAGGACTCAGGAGTGAAGCTGCTTCTTGTTGGACTGGAAAGTCCACACTGTGCACTGGAGAAACTCAGGTCAGGGATAGTAATTCTGATAATATATCAGTAATATTATATGATAATATCACAGTGTTAGTGACAGTACATGTATGTTTTGTCGTAGAGTATTTGTTAATCTGTCTCTAAACTGACTCCCTCAGGCTGATTGGCTGTAATTTATCAGACAAAAGCTGTGATACTCTGGCTTCAGTTCTCAGCCACCCATCCTGTACTCTGAAAGACCTGGATCTGAGTAACAACGATCTGCAGGATGCAGGAGTGACCCTCTTCAATGCTGGACAGGAGAGACAGCATTGTTGTCTGGAAACCCTCAGGTTCGATTAGATTCTTGTGTATTACAAAGTTAAAACTAAAATGCTGTTTGCTGTTTGTTCTGGTTTTATATATTTATATATTATTATTAATCTCCGATAATCTCAATAAAACTTGAAATGTTATTTTCCCATGATTTTTACTAGGTTGAGTCAAACAAGGCTCACAGAGAAGTGCTGCGAAGAGTTTTCATCAGTTCTCAGCTCGAAGTCCACTAGTCTGCGAGTCCTGGACCTGAGTAACAATGACCTGCAGGATGCGGGAGTAAAGCTGCTCTCTATCGGACTTGCAAGTCCGCACTGTCAGCTCAAAACTCTCAGGTTAGTTGAATGTCATGTGGTGTTGGGGCAATTTTAACTTAGACCAGTGCCTCATAATTAGTGGAACACAACAGACTAGTAATTTATGTATGTTTTCCCCAAAGGAATGTATTTTACTATTATCCCAAACCCAGGGATCCATTTTCTAGAAATCATTAGCAGCGCAGTTCCTATTCTTCAGGTTAAAAGGTGCTCCCTCCTTTAAAAAGCTATAACATGCATTTGTATCAGGCTAAAGACAGGCTGCTTTTTGAACTCATGCAAAGCAACTTGTCTTAAAAGCATTTGACCGTCGTACTCTTATTCAATGTTGGCAGACCTTTTGCTAATAATACTTTTATACTTTTTTGTACACTTACTTTAGTAATGCTTAAATTGCAAAGCTTTTACTTCTCATTTAGCAGTTTTAAAATCAGTTTTTAAAAACATGTTTAACCACAGCATGGAGGGTTACTACAAATTCAAACTACTATGCAGCCTTTCAACACACCTTTGACCTAAATATCTGAAATGTGATGATGTAGACACTTGCTGCTCATCCAGCACTTCTCAGAATAAGGTGCTGTTGCTGCCAGATTTTGGGAAGTATGCAACACCAATTAATATAGTTTTAAAAGTTTAATAAAGTTTAATATGTACAAATGATTGTTGATGCAAACCTTTGTCATCCAGCCTTCATAATCATAACACAATGCAATAATTCTGCATGTCAACATATTTGTACACATTTTTATTAAAAGTGAGTTCGCTAATCTAGTGTTTTGAAATAATGTCACAAGTTCTCTAGTTGTGCATTTTGATGTAAATCAGAAAAGACATGCAAATGAGAAAATCACAAACCTTTTCTGATGAAAAGATTGTTGTTGTTGCCAATCAGCTGTCATATAAAAGAGAAAGAAATGACACATCTATCAAGAAGTAGTGATACACACTACAGTGTGGGCAGGTTTTCATATAGTTAAAGAAAAAGGACTGTTTGCTGCTCACATGGTGAAAAGCAGATGACCACTGAAGGTGGTATAATGATTTTGGCTGTCATATATCCTTGTGTTAGCCCGCTGATGCATAAAAACAACATCCCCGACCTCTAGAAGCAGCGTGACCCCATTAGAAGGGCTCACACTATAGGACGGCTGATGTTCATATGCAATAAAAATCCTTTCTCCATTCTTGACCAACACAGCAGCTGTAGGATGTGAAGCATGTCCACCTCCATATATGTGGAACTCAAAGTGGTAGGCTCCTCTCACTGGTGCAATGAAAAAACCTGTGGGACATTTTAAACCAAGATCAGCTGCTGTAACACCTGTCAACCAGGTAGATGTCGACATAGTCAAAAATTCAAATAAATTATTTGATTTTTTGACTTTGAATACCTGTGTTTGGGTTGTAGGCGTTTCCAATGTTTGTCACAACGTGTCTGTAGACCAGAGGAGTGTGTGTGTTAAATGGTCCGATATGTCCATCGCCTGAAGCCAACAGTGAAGCTGAGAAAGCCACTTGTTTGACTGAGAGAGAATCACACTTGTTTTAAAGTGACTGATGTTACAGCAACGATGAGCATGTTTCACAATGAAGTTATCTAAAGGCTCATATTATTCTCAGTGTTAATATGCTATTCACATCACACAAGGTTTTACATTCGACAAATATTATGAGAACTAAGCTGTTTGAATATTGAATTGCTGGTTTAGTTCTCAGTCTCACCTTCTCCATCCCTCTTTAGAACCTCCACCTGGTTTTCTGTGACATTAGTCCTGGCTTTAATGGAGATCAGCTCTGCTGTTTGTGCTGGAGAAAGTCACATCATGACATAGTTTCTGTAACCTGTTTACACATATGTTTGGTAGATACATGTACTTCATCATGGCTGTCTTCATCAAGGTTGGTCATTGAACAATGAGATGTTGTAATCATGTTGTAGATTTGATGTGGTATTATCTGTCATTGCTCTCTACATATCATGACAGCTACAGTGTTCTCCACACAGTACCTTGAAGCTCTTGCTTTAGTTTGTCCACCTCAGTCTTCTGCTTCTCCAGCTCAGTCTTCTGCTTATCCAGCTCAGTCGTCTTTAACTCCAGTTTTTCCAGTTTCACTGCTTGAGCTTGAATAATGAAATAAATGTCTGTACGTTAGTTTTTACTTCAATGTCAGTTTCCTTGAAAAGCTTCTGGAAATTATTGAGTTATTGTTATAGCCACATTAGCTGCATGACTCTATGAGATGTCACTGTCAGTCATTCAGTCAGTCCACCACTTTGACGCAGACTGAAATATCTTGACAACTATTGGATAAATGAAATGTATATTCATATTTTATCTACTATGATCATCAGGATTTCAATTAACACATTTGAGTTAACATTTAACAACAACTAAAACTCAGTTAATATTTGATGATAGTCATAAAGTTTGGTGCAGCATTCATGTTCTCCTCAGGATGAACAGTAACATCCTCTGTGATCCCTCACCTTTTTATCCAGGCCACCATCAGGTCAACATCTTCAAATCATCAAACAGTTCAGTGTTACAACATTATACAAAAACCTCCTGTAACAAAGCAGTGATTCTTATTGGTATAACTTCCCTCACTGCCTTACATACTACTGTACCTTCATTCTCTCTCAGTACGTGCCTCATCTCCACCCTCTGTTCAGCCAACAAGGTGCTCATCTCTCTCAGCACAGCATGGATGTCCTGTTTACATCCTTGTTGTTGGTCAGTAGCATTTGTTGGTTCTCTTCTCTCAGCTTCAGTTTGACCTCCAAGTGGAATAATTTGGTTGTCAGACTCTGTTTGAAGCTGAGCCGAGCAGAGAGAGCAGATCAGCAGCAACAGAGGAAAACGCATTGTCATCTCCATTCTCAAAGTGACGGTCTGTTCAGTTCTGCTGTGCAGTTTCTGTGTTCGTCTCAGCCCTAAATAGTGTCTCATGCTGATCAATCATTACCAGAAATTACCAGAAAACAGACACGTGCAGTTTGATAACACTGATCACATGGAGCATATCATCAGAACAATGAAAACGCAGCACACAAACATAAATGATTAATTCGAACCTGCACACCCATCAGTCAGAACATAAAAAAGACTAATTTGTGAAGTAAAAAACATTGATCACTTGTTACAGTGAAATGTTCTGACAAACCTTGGGTCCTGATATTTACGTGGATGCCACTTGACGTGCACCACCCACCAGAACACTGTAGCAGAACAAGTATGATCAGACTCGTTCTGGTTCAGACCATGGATGCTTGATTTGATTGGGATCTGGGAAACTTGGAGGCCAAGAGACACTTTGAATAGTTTGTCACGTTTCTCTGGCCATTCCTGATCAGTTTGTAACAGGGCACATTATCCTGCTCGAGGAGGCACTGCCAACATGGAACCTTGTTGTTGTTGAGCGGGGAAATCATTTGTCTGAAACATTGTTCAGGTGGGTGGTGCACGTCAAGTAACATCCACATAAATGACATGAACGTTTCCCTGCATGCAACACTGCATTTTAACAAGATGATCAGTGTTATTCACCTCTTAGTCCTTTTAATGTTGTGGCTGATCTGTGTATGTTGGAATGTAGCTCTCGAACCTTGAACCATTCTTTTTGGTAAAATTTGCATTATCGAAACAAAATCATGTATAAAATCACCTCATGGCTGATAACACTGAGAGCTAAGAAAGACTGCGAGTCCTGGACCTGAGTAACAATGACCTGCAGGATGCGGGAGTAAAGCTGCTCTCTATCGGACTTGCAAGTCCGCACGGTCAGCTCCAAACTCTCAGGTTAGTTGAATGTCGTGTGGTGTTGGGGCAATTTTAACTTAGACCAGCCCCTCATAAGTAGCGGAACACAACCGACTAGTAATTTATGTATGTGTTCCCTGATGGAATGTATTTTACTATTATCCCAAACCCAGCTGTAATTATTGTGGTGAGGTGTGCATATGTTTACTCACTTGACTGGAAAAAAAGACCGCACAAACCCTTTAAATCCTATGAACAACTATGTTACACCCCTGCTGACTTTAGAAGTCAACCAAATAATCATTGTGGAAAGCAAATAAGTACATTTACTCAACACATAGTTCTACCTCCTTATATTCTATTTCAAGCATAATCGATCATCAGCATCCTAAATATCAGAAGTTTAGCGTCTATTGCTAACTTCACCACTTTTGTCTGCTCTATGTAGTTCAATTGATTCTTTTATCCATTTTCTAGAAATCATCTCTGATATGTATTTTCTGAATTTCCCTGATACAGCAGCTCAGTTCTAATTATTCAGATTAAAATGAGCTCCCTCCTTTAAAAAGCTATAACATGCATTTGTATCAGGCTAAAAACAGGCTGCTTTATGAACTCATGCAAAGCAACTTCTCTTAAAAGCATTTGACTGTCTTACTCTTATTCAATGTTGGCATACCTTTTGCGAATAATACCTTTATACTTTTTTACACACTTACTTTAGTAATGCTTAAATTGCAAAGCTTTTACTTCTCATTTAGTAGTTTTAAAATCAGTTTTTTAAAACATGTTTAACCACAGCATGGAGTGTTGCTACAAATTCAAACTACTATGCAGCCTTTCAACACACCTTTAACCTAAATATCTGAAATGTGATGATGTAGACACTTGCTGCTCATCCAGCACTTCTCAGAATAAGGTGCTGTTGCTGCCAGATTTTGGGAAGTATGCAACACCAATTAATATAGTTTTAAAAGTTTAATAAAGTTTAAAATGTACAAATGATTGTTGATGCAAACCTTTGTCATTCAGCCTTCACAATCATAACAAAAGACAATAATTCTGTATGTCAACATATTTGTATACATTTTTATTAAAAATTAGTTCACTAACCTAGTGTTTGAAATAATGTTACAAGTTCTCTAGCTGTGCATTTTGATGTAAATCAGAAAATACATGCAAATGGAAAAAATCATAAACCTTTTCTGATGAAAAGATTGTTGTTGTTGTCAATCAGCTGTCATATAAAAGAGAAAGAAATGACACATCTATCAAGAAGTAGTGATACACACTACAGTGTGGGCAGGTTCTCATATAGTTGAAGAAAAAGGACTGTTTGCTGCTCACATGGTGAAAAGCAGATGACCACTGAAGGTGGTAAGATGATTTTGATTGTCAAATATCCTTGTGTTCGGCCACTGATGCATAAAAACAACATCCCCGACCTCTAGAAGCAGCGTGACCCCATTAGAAGGGTTCACATTATAGGACGGCTGATGTTCATATGCAATAAAAATCCTTTCTCCATTCTTGACCAACACAGCAGCTGTAGGATGTGAAGCATGTCCATGTCCATATATGTGGAACTCAAAGTGGTAGGCTCCTCTCACTGGTGCAATGAAAAAACCTGTGGGACATTTTAAACAAAGATCAGCTGCTGTAGCACCTGTCAACCAGGTAGATGTCGACATAATCAAAAATTCAAATATATTATTTGATTTTTTGACTTTGAGTACCTGTGTTTGGGTTGTAGGCGTTTCCAATGTTTGTCACAACGTGTCTGTAGACCAGAGGAGTGAATGTGTTAAATGGTCCGATAGTTCCACCGCCTGAAGCCAACAGTGAAGCTGAGAAAGCCACCTGTTTGACTGAGAGAGAATCACACTTGTTTTAAAGTGACTGATGTTACAGCAACGATGAGCATGTTTCACAATGAAGTTATCTAAAGGCTCATATTATTCTCAGTGTCAATGTGCTATTCACATCACACAAGGATTTACATTCAACAAATATTATGAGAACTAAAACGTTTGAATATTGAATTGCTGGTTTAGTTCTCAGTCTCACCTTCTCCATCCCTCTTTAGAACCTCCACCTGGTTTTCTGTGACATTAGTCCTGGCTTTAATGGAGATCAGCTCTGCTGTTTGTGCTGGAGAAAGTCACATCATGACATAGTTTCTGTAACCTGTTTACACATATGTTTGATAGATACATGTACTTCATCATGGCTGTCTTCATCAAGGATGGCTTTGGTCATTGAACATTTAGATGTTGTAATCATGTTGTAGATTTGATGTGGTATTATCTGTCATTGCTCTCTACACATCATGACAGCTACAGTGTTCTCCACACAGTACCTTGAAGCTCTTGCTTTAGTTTGTCCACCTCAGTCTTCTGCTTCTCCAGCTCAGTCTTCTGCTTCTCCACCTCAGTCTTCTGCTTCTCCAGCTCACTCGTCTTTGACTCCAGTTTCACTGCTTGAGCTTGAATAATGAAATAAATGTCTGTATGTTAGTTTTTACTTCCATGTCAATTTCCTTGAAAAGCCTCTGGAAACTGCTTATTGTTGTAGCCACATTAGCTGCATGACTCTATGAGATGTCACTGTCAGTCATTCAGTCAGTCCACCACTTTGACACAGACTGAAATATCTTGACAACTATTGGATAAATGAAATTTATATTTATATTTTATCTACACATCATGACAGCTACAGTGTTCTCCACACAGTACCTTGAAGCTCTTGCTTTAGTTTGTCCACCTCAGTCTTCTGCTTCTCCAGCTCAGTCTTCTGCTTCTCCAGCTCAGTCTTCTGCTTCTCCACCTCAGTCGTCTTTAACTCCAGTTTTTCCAGTTTCACTGCTTGAGCTTGAATAATGAAATCAATGTCTGTATGTTAGTTTTTCCTCAATGTCAGTTTCCTTGAAAAGCTTCTGGAAATTGTTGAGTTATTGTTGTGGCCACATTAGCTGCATGACTCTATGAGATGTTACTGTCAGTCATTCAGTCAGTCCACCACTTTGACACAGACTGAAATATCTTGACAACTATTGGATAAATGAAATGTGTCTTTATATTTTATCTACTATGATCATCAGGATTTCAATTAACAAATCTGAGTTAACATTTAACAACAACTAAAACTCAGTTAATATTTGATGATAGTCATGAAGTTGGTGCAGCATTCATGTTCTCCTCAGGATGAACAATAACATCCTCTGTGATCCCTCACCTTTTTATCTAGGCCACCATCAGGTCAACATCTTCAAATCATCAAACAGTTCAGTGCTACAACATTGTACAAAAACCTCCTGTAACAAAGCAGTGATTCTTATTGGTATAACTTCCCTCACTACCTTACATACTACTGTACCTTCATTCTCTCTCAGTACGTGCCTCATCTCCACCCTCTGTTCAGCCAACAAGGTGCTCATCTCTCTCAGCACAGCATGGATGTCCTGTTTACATCCTTGTTGTTGGTCAGTAGCATTTGTTGGTTCTCTTCTCTCAGCTTCAGTTTGACCTCCAAGTGGAATAATTTGGTTGTCAGACTCTGTTTGAAGCTGAGCCGTGCAGAGAGAGTAGATCAGCAGCAACAGAGGAAAACGCATTGTCATCTCCATTCTCAAAGTGACGGTCTGTTCAGTTCTGCTGTGTAGTTTCTGTGTTCGTCTCAGCCTTAAATAGTGTCTCATGCTGATCAATCATTACCAGAAATTACCAGAAAACAGACACGTGCAGGATATCAGTTTGATAACACTGATCACATGGAGCACATCATCAGAACAATGAAAACACAGCACACAAACATTAATGATTCATTCGAACCTGCACACCCATCAGTCAGAACATAAAAAAGACTAATTTGTGAAGTAAAAAACATTGATCACTTGTTACAGTGAATTGTTCTGACAAACCTTGGGTCCTGATATTTATGTGGGTGCCACTTGACGTGCACGACCCACCAGAACACTGTTGCAGAACAAGTATGATCAGACTTGTTCTGGTTGAGGCCATGGATGCTTGATTTGATTGGGATCTGGGAAACTTGGAGGCCAAGAGACACTTTGAATACTTTGTCACGTTTCTCTGGCCATTCCTGATCAGTTTGTAACAGGACACATTATCCTGCTCGAGGAGGCACTGCCAACATGGAACCTTGTTGTTGTTGTTGTTGAGCGGGGAAATCATTTGTCTGAAACAGTGTTCAGGTGCGTGCTGCACGTCAAGTAACATCCACATCAATGACATGAACGTTTCCCTGCATGCAACACTGCATTTTAACAAGATGATCAATGTTATTCACCTCTTAGTCCTTTTAATGTTGTGGCTGATCTGAGTATGTTGGAATGTAGCTCTCGAACCTTGAACCATTCTTTTTGGTAAAATTTGCATTATCGAAACAAAATCATGTATAAAATCACCTCATGGCTGATGACACTGAGAGCTAAGAAAGACTGCGAGTCCTGGACCTGAGTAACAATGACCTGCAGGATGCGGGAGTGAAGCTGCTCTCTATCGGACTTGCAAGTCCACACTGTCAGCTCCAAACTCTCAGGTTAGTTGAATGTCGTGTGGTGTTGGGGCAATTTTAACTTAGACCAGCCCCTCATAAGTAGCGGAACACAACCGACTAGTAATTTTTTGTATGTGTTCCCTGATGGAATGTATTTTACTGTTATCCCAAACCCAGCTGTAATTATTGTGGTGAGGTGTGCATATGTTTACTCACTTGACTGGAAAAAACACTCACAAACCCTTTAAATCCTATGAACAACTATGTTCCACCCTGCTGACTTTAGAAGTCAACCAAATAATCATTGTGGAAAGCAAATAAGTACATTTACTCAACACATAGTTCTACCAACTTAGTTATATTCTATTTCAAGCATAATGTATCATCAGCATCCTCAATATCAGAAGTTTAGCGTCTATTGCTAACTTTACCACTTTTTCTTCTGTGTGTAGTTCAATTCTTTTATCCATTTTCTCGAAATCATCTCTAATATGTATTTTCTGAATTTCCCTGATTCAGCAGCTCAGTTCTAATTCTTCAGGTTAAAAAGGAGCTCCCTCCTTTAAAAAGCTATAACATGCATTTGTATCAGGCTAAAGACAGGGCTGCTTTATGAACTTATGCAAAGCAACTTCTCTTAAAAGCATTTTACTGTCTTAATCTTATTCAATGTTGGCAGACCTTTTGCGAATAATACCTTTATACTTTTTTACACACTTACTTTAGTAATGCTTAAATTGCAAAGCTTTTACTTCTCATTTAGCAGTTTTAAAATCTGTTTTTTAAAACATGTTTAACCACAGCATGGAGTGTTGCTACAAATTCAAACTACTATGCAGCCTTTCAACACCTTTAACCTAAATATCTGAAATGTGATGATGTAGACACTTGCTGCTCATCCAGCACTTCTCAGAATAAGGTGCTGTTGCTGCAAGATTTTGGGAAGTATGCAACACCAATTAATATAGTTTTAAAAGTTTAATAAAGTTTAATATGTACAAATGATTGCTGATGCAAACCGTTGTCATCCAGCCTTCATAATCATAACACAATACAATAATTCTGCATGTCAACATATTTATATACATTTTTATTACAAATGAGTTCGCTAATCTAGTGTTCGAAATAATGTCACAAGTTCTCTAGCTGTGCATTTTGATGTAAATCCGAAAAGTCATGCAAATGAAAAAATCATTAACCTTTTCTGATGAAAAGATTGTTGTTGTTGTCAATCAGCTGTCATATAAAAGAGAAAGAAATGACACATCTATCAAGAAGTAGTGATACACACTACAGTGTGGGCAGGTTTTCATATAGTTAAAGAAAAAGGACTGTTTGCTGCTCACATGGTGAAAAGCAGATGACCACTGAAGGTGGTATGATGATTTTCACTGTCATATATCCTTGTGTTAGGCCACTGATGCATAAAAACAACATCCCCGACCTCTAGAAGCAGCGTGACCCCATTAGAAGGGTTCACACTATAAGATGGCTGATGTTCATATGCAATAAAAATCCTTTCTCCATTCTTGACCAACACAGCAGCTGTAGGATGCGAAGCATGTCCAACTCCATGTATGTGGAACTCAAAGTGGTAGGCTCCTCTCACTGGTGCAATGAAAAAACCTGTGGGACATTTTAAACAAAGAATCAGCTGCTGTAACACCTGTCAACCAGGTAGATGTCGACATAGTCAAAAATTCGAATAAATGATTTGATTTTGTGACTTTGAGTACCTGTGTTTGGGTTGTAGGCGTTTCCAATGTTTGTCACAACGTGTCTGTAGACCAGAGGAGTGTATGTGTTAAATGGTCCGATATATCCATCGCCTGAAGCCAACAGTGAAGCTGAGAAAGCCACCTGTTTGACTGAGAGAGAATCACACTTGTTTTAAAGTGACTGATGTTACAGCAACGATGAGCATGTTTCACAATGAAGTTATCTAAAGGCTCATATTATTCTCAGTGTTAATATGCTATTCACATCACACAAGGTTTTACATTCGACAAATATTATGAGAACTAAGCTGTTTGAATATTGAATTGCTGGTTTAGTTCTCAGTCTCACCTTCTCCATCCCTCTTTAGAACCTCCACCTGGTTTTCTGTGACATTAGTCCTGGCTTTAATGGAGATCAGCTCTGCTGTTTGTGCTGGAGAAAGTAACATCATGACATAGTTTCTGATAGATACATGTACTTCATCATGGCTGTCTTCATCATGGCTTGCTTTGGTCATTGAACATTTAGATGTTGTAATCACGTTGTAGATTTGATGTGGTATTATCTGTCATTGCTCTCTACACATCATGATAGCTACAGTGTTCTCCACACAGTACCTTGAAGCTCTTGCTTTAGTTTGTCCACGTCAGTCTTCTGCTTCTCCAGCTCAGTCTTCTGCTTCTCCACCTCGGTCTTCTGCTTCTCCAGCTCAGTCTTCTGCTTCTCCAGCTCAGTCGTCTTTAACTCCAGTTTTTCCAGTTTCACTGCTTGAGCTTGAATAATGAAATCAATGTCTGTATGTTAGTTTTTACTTCAATGTCAATTTTCTTGAAAAGCTTCTGGAAATTGTTGAGTTATTGTTGTAGCCACATTAGCTGCATGACTCTATGAGATGTTACTGTCAGTCATTCAGTCAGTCCACCACTTTGACATAGACGGAAATATCTTGACAACTATTGGATGAATGAAATTTATATTTATATTTTATCTACACATCATGACAGCTACAGTGGTCTCCACACAGTACCTTGAAGCTCTTGCTTTAGTTTGTCCACCTCAGTCTTCTGCTTCTCCAGCTCAATCGTCTTTAACTCCAGTTTTTCCAGTTTCACTGCTTGAGCTTGAATAATGAAATAAATGTCTGCATGTTAGTTTTTACTTCAATGTCAATTTCCTTGAAAAGCTTCTGGAAATTGTTGAGTTATTGTTGTAGCCACATTTGCTGCATGACTCTATGAGATGTCACTGTCAGCGTTCAGTCAGTCCACCAATTTGACACAGACTGAAATATCTTGACAACTATTGGATAAATGAAATGTATATTTATATTTTATCTACTATGATTATCAGGATTTCAATCAACTACTCATGTTCTCCTCAGGATGGACAGTAACATCCTCTGTGATCCCTCACCTTTTTATCTAGGCCACCATCAGGTCAACATCTTCAAATCATCAAACAGTTCAGTGCTACAACATTGTACAAAAACCTCCTGTAACAAAGCAGTGATTCTTATTGGTATAACTTCCCTCACTACCTTACATACTACTGTACCTTCATTCTCTCTCAGTACGTGCCTCATCTCCACCCTCTGTTCAGCCAACAAGGTGCTCATCTCTCTCAGCACAGCATGGATGTCCTGTTTACATCCTTGTTGTTGGTCAGTAGCATTTGTTGGTTCTCTTCTATCAGCTTCAGTTTGATCTCCAAGTGGAATAATTTGGTTGTCAGACTCTGTTTGAAGCTGAGCTGAGCAGAGAGAGCAGATCAGCAGCAACAGAGGAAAACGCATTGTCATCTCCATTCTCAAAGTGATGGTCTGTTCAGTTCTGCTGTGTAGTTTCTGTGTTCGTCTCAGCCTTAAATAGTGTCTCATGCTGATCAATCATTACCAGAAATGACCAGAAAACAGACACGTGCAGTTTGATAACACTGATCACATGGAGCATATCATCAGAACAATGAAAACACAGCACACAAACATTAATGATTCATTCCAACCTGCACACCCATCAGTCAGAACATAAAAAAGACTAATTTGTGAAGTAAAAGACATTGGTCATTTTTTATGATCAAATGTTCTGACAAACCTTGGGTCCTGATATTTACGTGGATGCCACTTGACGTGCACGACCCACCATAACACTGTTGCAGAACAAGTATGATCAGACTTGTTCTGGTTCAGACCATGGATGCTTGATTTGATTGGGATCTGGGAAACTTGGAGGCCAAGAGACACTTTGAATACTTTGTCACGTTTCTCTGGCCATTCCTGATCAGTTTGTAACAGGGCACATTATCCTGCTCGAGGAGGCACTGCCAACATGGAACCTTGTTGTTGTTGTTGAGCGGGGAAATCATTTGTCTGAAACATTGTTCAGGTGGGTGGTGCATGTCAAGTAACATCCACATCAATGACATGAACGTTTCCCTGCATGCAACACTGCATTTTAACAAGATGATCAATGTTATTCACCTCTTAGTCCTTTTAATGTTGTGGCTGATCTGTGTATGTTGGAATGTAGCTCTCGAACCTTGAACCATTCTTTTTGGTAAAATTTGCATTATCGAAACAAAATCATGTATAAAATCACCTCATGGCTGATAACACTGAGAGCTAAGAAAGACTGCGAGTCCTGGACCTGAGTAACAATGACCTGCAGGATGCGGGAGTGAAGCTGCTCTCTATCGGACTTGCAAGTCCGCACGGTCAGGTCCAAACTCTCAGGCTAGTTGAATGTCGTGTGGTGTTGGGGCAATTTTAACTTAGACCAGCCCCTCATAAGTAGCGGAACACAACCGACTAGTAATTTATGTATGTGTTCCCTGATGGAATGTATTTTACTGTTATCCCAAACCCAGCTGTAATTATTGTGGTGAGGTGTGCATATGTTTACTCACTTGACTGGAAAAAAAGACCGCACAAACCCTTTAAATCCATGAACAACTATGTTACACCCCTGCTGACTTTAGAAGTCAACCAAATAATCATTGTGGAAAGCAAATAAGTACATTTACTCAACACATAGTTCTACCTCCATAGTTATATTCTATTTCAAGCATGATGTATCATCAACATCCTAAATATCAGAAGTTTAGCGTCTATTGCTAACTTCACCACTTTTGTCTGCTCTATGTAGTTCAATTGATTCTTTTATCCATTTTCTAGAAATCTTCTCTGATATATATTTTCTGAATTTCCCTGATATAGCAGCTCAGTTCTAATTCTTCAGGTTAAAAGGAGCTCCCTCCTTTAAAAATCTATAACATGCATTTGTATCAGGCTAAAAACAAGCTGCTTTATGAACTCATGCAAAAGAAACTTGTCTTAAAAGCATTTGACCGTCTTACTCTTATTCATTGTTGGCAGACCTTTTGCTAATAATACCTTTATACTTTTTTACACACTTACTTTAGTAATGCTTAAATTGCAAAGCTTTTACTTCTCATTTAGCAGTTTTAAAATCATTTTTTAAAAACATGTTTAACCACAGCATGGAGTGTTGCTACAAATTCAAACTACTATGCAGCCTTTCAACACCTTTAACCTAAATATCTGAAATGTGATGATGTAGACACTTGCTGCTCATCCAGCACTTCTCAGAATAAGGTGCTGTTGCTGCCAGATTTTGGGAAATATGCAACACCAATTAATATAGTTTTAAAAGTTTAATAAAGTTTAATATGTACAAATGATTGTTGATGCAAACCTTTGTCATCCTGCCTTCATAATCATAACAAAATACAATAATTCTGCATGTCAACATATTTATGTACATTTTTATTACAAATTAGTTCGCTAATCTAGTGTTTGAAATAATGTCACAAGTTCTCTAGTTGTGCATTTTGATGTAAATCAGAAAAGTCATGCAAATGAAAAAATCATAAACCTTTTCTGATGAAAAGATTGTTGTTGTTGTCAATCAGCTGTCATATAAAAGAGAAAGAAATGACACATCTATCAAGAAGTAGTGATACACACTACAGTGTGGGCAGGTTTTCATATAGTTAAAGAAAAAGGACTGTTTGCTGCTCACATGGTGAAAAGCAGATGACCACTGAAGGTGGTATGATGATCTTGACTGTCATATATCCTTGTGTTAGGCCACTGATGCATAAAAACAACATCCCCGACCTCTAGAAGCAGCGTGACCCCATTAGAAGGGTTCACACTATAGGACGGCTGATGTTCATATGCAATAAAAATCCTTTCTCCATTCTTGACCAACACAGCACCTGAAGGATGTGAAGCATGTCCACCTCCATGTATGTGGAACTCAAAGTGGTAGGCTCCTCTCACTGGTGCAATGAAAAAACCTGTGGGACATTTTAAACAAAGATTCAGCTGCTGTAACACCTGTCAACCAGGTAGATGTCGACATAGTCAAAAATTCAAATAAATTATTTGATTTTGTGACTTTGAGTACCTGTGTTTGGGTTGTAGGCGTTTCCAATGTTTGTCACAACGTGTCTGTAGACCAGAGGAGTGAATGTGTTAAATGGTCCGATATGTCCACCGCCTGAAGCCAACAGTGAAGCTGAGAAAGCCACCTGTTTGACTGAGAGAGAATCACACTTGTTTTAAAGTGACTGATGTTACAGCAACGATGAGCATGTTTCACTATGAAGTTATCTAAAGGCTCATATTATTCTCAGTGTTAATGTGCTATTCACATCACACAAGGATTTACATTCGACAAATATTATGAGAACTAAACTGTTTGAATATTGAATTGCTGGTTTAGTTCTCAGTCTCACCTTCTCCATCCCTCTTTAGAACCTCCACCTGGTTTTCTGTGACATTAGTCCTGGCTTTAATGGAGATCAGCTCTGCTGTTTGTGCTGGAGAAAGTCACATCATGACATATTTTCTGTAACCTGTTTACACATATGTTTGACAGATACATGTACTTCATCATGGCTGTCTTCATCAAGGTTGGCTTTGGTCATTGAACATTTAGATGTTGGAATCATGTTGTAGATTTGATGTTGTATTATCTGTCATTGCTCTCTACACATCATGATAGCTACAGTGTTCTCCACACAGTACCTTGAAGCTCTTGCTTTAGTTTGTCCAGCTCAGTCTTCTGCTTCTCCAGCTCAGTCTTCTGCTTCTCCAGCTCAGTCGTCTTTAACTCCAGTTTTTCCAGTTTCACTGCTTGAGCTTGAATAATTAAATAAATGTCTGTACGTTAGTTTTTACTTCAGTGTCAATTTCTTTGAAAAGCTTCTGGAAATTGTTGAGTTATTGTTGTAGCCACATTAGCTGCATGACTCTATGAGATGTCACTGTCAGTCATTCAGTCAGTCCACCACTTCTGACACAGATGGAAATATCTTGACAACTATTGGATAAATGAAATTTATATTTATATTTTATCTACTATGATCATCAGGATTTCAATTAACACATTTGAGTTAACATTTAACAACAACTAAAACTCAGTTAATATTTGATGATAGTCATGAAGTTTGGTGCAGCATTCATGTTCTCCTCAGGATGAACAGTAACATCCTCTGTGATCCCTCACCTTTTTATCTAGGCCACCATCAGGTCAACATCTTCAAATCATCAAACAGTTCAGTGTAACAACATTATACAAAAACCTCCTGTAACAAAGCAGTGATTCTTATCGGTATAACTTCCCTCACTACCTTACATACTACTGTACCTTCATTCTCTCTCTGTAAGTGCCCCGTCTCCACCCTCTGTTCAGCCAACAAGGTGCTCATCTCTCTCAGCACAGCATGGATGTCCTGTTTACATCCTTGTTGTTGGTCAGCAGCATTTGTTGGTTCTCTTCTCTCAGCTTCAGTTTGACCTCCAAGTGGAATAATTTGGTTGTCAGACTCTGTTTGAAGCTGAGCCGTGCAGAGAGAGCAGATCAGCAGCAACAGAGGAAAACGCATTGTCATCTCCATTCTCAAAGTGACGGTGTGTTCAGTTCTGCTGTGTAGTTTCTGTGTTCATCTCAGCCTTAAATAGTGTCTCATGCTGATCAATCATTACCAGAAATTACCAGAAAACAGACACGTGCAGGATATCAGTTTGATAACACTGATCACATGGAGCATATCATCAGAACAATGAAAACACAGCACACAAACATTAATGATTCATTCCAACCCATCAGTCAGAACATAAAAAAGACTAATTTGTGAAGTAAAAAACATTGATCACTTCCTACAGTGAAATGTTCTGACAAACCTTGGGTCCTGAAACTTATGTGGATGCCCCTTGACGTGCACGACCCACCAGAACACTGTTGCAGAACAAGTATGATCAGACTTGTTCTGGTTAAGGCCATGGATGCTTGATTTGATTGGGATCTGGGAAAGTTGGAGGCCAAGAGACACTTTGAATACTTTGCCACGTTTCTCTGGCCATTCCTGATCAGTTTGTAACAGGGCACATTATCCTGCTCGAGGAGGCACTGCCAACATGGAACCTTGTTGTTGTTGTTGAGCAGGGAAATAATTTGTCTGAAACAGTGTTCAGGTGGGTGGTGCATGTCAAGTAACATCCACATCAATGACATGAACGTTTCCCTGCATGCAACACTGCATTTTAACAGGATGATCAATGTTATTCACCTCTTAGTCCTTTTAATGTTGTGGCTGATCTGTGTATGTTGGAATGTAGCTCTCGAACCTTGAACCATTCTTTTTGGTAAAATTTGCATTATCGAAACAAAATCATGTATAAAATCACCTCATGGCTGATAACACTGAGAGCTAAGAAAGACTGCGAGTCCTGGACCTGAGTAACAATGACCTGCAGGATGCGGGAGTGAAGCTGCTCTCTATTGGACTTGCAAGTCCGCACTGTCAGCTCCAAACTCTCAGGTTAGTTGAATGTCGTGTGGTGTTCGGGCAATTTTAACTTAGACCAGCCCCTCATAAGTAGCGGAACACAACCGACGAATAATTTATGTATGTGTTCCCAGATGGAATGTATTTTACTATTATCCCAAACCCAGCTCTAATTATTGTAGTGAGGTGTGCATATGTTTACTCACTTGACTGGAAAAAACGCTCACAAACCCTTTAAATCCTATGAACAACTATGTTACACCCCTGCTGACTTTAGAAGTCAACCAAATAATCATTGTGGAAAGCAAATAAGTACATTTACTCAACACATAGTTCTACCAACTTAGTTATATTCTATTTCAAGCATAATGTATCATCAGCATCCTCAATATCAGAAGTTTAGCGTCTATTGTTAACTTTACCACTTTTTCTTCTGTGTGTAGTTCAATTCTTTTATCCATTTTCTCGAAATCATCTCTAATATGTATTTTCTGAATTTCCCTGATTCAGCAGCTCAGTTCTTATTATTCAGGTTAAAAAGGAGCTCCCTCCTTTAAAAAGCTATAACATGCATTTGTATCAGGCTAAAAACAGGCTGCTTTATGAACTCATGCAAAGCAACTTGTCTTAAAAGCATTTGACCGTCTTACTCTTTTTCAATGTTGGCAGACCTTTTGCTAATAATACCTTTATACTTTTTTACACACTTACTTTAGTAGTGCTTATATTGCAAAGCTTTTACTTCTCATTTAGTAGTTTTAATATCGGTTTTTTAAAACATGTTTAACCACAGCATAGAGGGTTGCTACAAATTCAAACTACTATGCAGCCTTTCAACACGCCTTTGACCTAAATATCTGAAATGTGATGATGTAGACACTTGCTGCTCATCCAGCACTTCTCAGAATAAGGTGCTGTTGCTGCCAGATTTTGGGAAGTATGCAACACCAATTAATATAGTTTTAAAAGTTTAATAAAGTTTAAAATGTACAAATGATTGTTGATGCAAACCTTTGTCATTCAGCCTTCATAATCATAACAAAATACAATAATTCTGTATGTCAACATATTTATATACATTTTTATTAAAAATTAGTTCACTAACCTAGTGTTTGAAATAATGTTACAAGTTCTCTAGCTGTGCATTTTGATGTAAATCAGAAAATACATGCAAATGGAAAAAATCATAAACCTTTTCTGATGAAAAGATTGTTGTTGTTGTCAATCAGCTGTCATATAAAAGAGCTAGAAATGACACATCTATCAAGAAGTAGTGATACACACTACAGTGTGGGCAGGTTTTCATATAGTTGAAGAAAAAGGACTGTTTGCTGCTCACATGGTGAAAAGCAGATGACCACTGAAGGTGGTATAATGATTTTGACTGTCATATATCCTTGTGTTAGCCCGCTGATGCATAAAAACAACATCCCCGACCTCTAGAAGCAGCGTGACCCCATTAGAAGGGTTCACACTATAGGACGGCTGATGTTCATATGCCATAAAAATCCTTTCTCCATTCTTGACCAACACAGCACCTGAACCATGTGAAGCATGTCCAACTCCATGTATGTGGAACTCAAAGTGGTAGGCTCCTCTCACTGGTGCAATGAAAAAACCTGTGGGACATTTTAAACAAAGATCAGCTGCTGTAACACCTGTCAACCAGGTAGATGTCGACATAGTCAAAAATTCAAATATATTATTTGATTTTGTGACTTTGAGTACCTGTGTTTGGGTTGTAGGCGTTTCCAATGTTTGTCACAACGTGTCTGTAGACCAGAGGAGTGAATGTGTTAAATGGTCCGATATGTCCACCGCCTGAAGCCAACAGTGAAGCTGAGAAAGCCACCTGTTTGACTGAGAGAGAATCACACTTGTTTTAAAGTGACTGATGTTACAGCAACGATGAGCATGTTTCACAATGAAGTTATCTAAAGGCTCATATTATTCTCAGTGTCAATGTGCTATTCACATCACACAAGGATTTACATTCGACAAATGTTATGAGAACTAAACTGTTTGAATATTGAATTGCTGGTTTAGTTCTCAGTCTCACCTTCTCCATCCCTCTTTAGAACCTCCACCTGGTTTTCGGTGACATTAGTCCTGGTTTTAATGGAGATCAGCTCTGCTGTTTGTGCTGGAGAAAGTCACATCATGACATATTTTCTGTAACCTGTTTACACATATGTTTGATAGATACATGTACTTCATCATGGCTGTCTTCATCAAGGTTGGCTTTGGTCATTGAACATTTAGATGTTGTAATCATGTTGTAGATTTGATGTGGTATTATCTGTCATTGCTCTCATCATGACAGCTACAGTGTTCTCCACACAGTACCTTGAAGCTCTTGCTTTAGTTTGTCCACCTCAGTCTTCTGCTTCTCCAGCTCAGTCGTCTTCAACTCCAGTTTTTCCAGTTTCACTGCTTGAGCTTTAATAATGAAATAAATGTCTATATGTTAGTTTTTACTTCAGTGTCAATTTCCTTGAAAAGCTTCTGGAGATTGTTGAGTTATTGTTGTAGCCACATTAGCTGCATGACTCTATGAGATGTAATTGTCAGTCATTCAGTCAGTCCACCACTTTGACACAGAGTGAAATATCTTGACAGCTATTGGATTAATGAAATGTATATTTATATTTTATCTACTATGATTATCAGGATTTCAATCAACAACTCATGTTCTCCTCAGGATGAACAGTAACATCCTCTGTGATCCCTCACCTTTTTATCTAGGCCACCATCAGGTCAACATCTTCAA
>CAEMYA010000785.1:17269-37229 GCA_903131615.1 Diplodus sargus | reverse complement strand
CATTTTGCAGGAGAATTGAGGGGTTTTGCCCGTTGTGTGTGTGTTTTTTGATTTGTGTGTAGAGTTCTGAGAGTAAGAGGTATGCTTTCAGAAAATGTGTGTAAACAATCGGGAAAAACTGTAACATCAAACTCGCTTCAAACGCCATTGCATAGTGGACCGAAGCAGAGCTAATTAGTTAGCTAATTTCCAGCTGACTTCACCAAACTTGTAGGCAACTGTGAATACTATCAAAGTGCGGCGACACTTACCTGTGGCTCAGGTGCAGCTGCTGGGTCCGGTATGGTTGGGACTGATCCTTTTTACGAGGGTCGGTGTCGAGGCAAACCCAGCTTTGTACTGACCCTCGTTACTGAAGCAGTCCGATGTGAAGTGGTTAGCACACACATACAAGCTAACACGAACCGCAGCCGGCACGTTGTCATTAAAAAATGAAACGCAACCACTGTCTCTTCTGTTGTTCTGTAGCTGGGACAGAATATAGGCACTGATGTTGAATTTGACAACCAACAACAGAGCAATTTGCGTGTCCAACTTTGAGCGACAACGTTGCGATACGCTGCTGTCTCACTGCTGGACACCCCGAACTTCACCTCGGGGATGAACGCCCCCCTCTCGGATATCTCCTATCACCGTGCAGAGGAGGTCTGTCTATGATAATGACTCCTTTCGTTACGTAACAAAAGGAGCAGAATCTGAACAGCCTGTAGGAGCGCCGTATTACCAGTGGGTGGGCTGCAGAGACCATGCAGGAATCACTTGTTCAGAGAGCAAACAGGTAAATCTTCTGCAGCAATGGATTTAGCCTGTGGTGATATAGGTGAGGAACCATGTCAGGGCTGGATACGGCACACAAGAGGCTTCTTCCCCTGGTTGCCTTAGGAGGGAAAATATTGCTTGTGATGTGGACGAAGTGCTCTGGCCAGACACAGCCCAAAGTATTGTATACTGTAGTACAGTGCATTGTAGGCTGTATACTGTACAACAAACACATTGTCATTTGACTGGTTGCAGGTTCATATCAACAAAGAACAAGAATTACAGTATCACAGGAACAAAGGACAAGTTTGTGAGATGCAGCGTACAGTACTGTAAAAGTAGGGGTACAAGGAGGAGGAGGAACAAAAAATGCAAGGAGCAAAGCAGAGTATAATTTCTGATCAGTCTTGAGCTACTATGATAGAACATGTTTTCATTCATCAAAAGACAATGATGGAAAAATATGAAATTTGTTTTTGAGATTAAAAATATATTTCTCCCTGAGAACTATATGTTTTGAACAACGTGTTTTCTATTTTTCGGTGTATTGTTTACTGACTGCTTGAGAGTGTGTATCATTCTGATCGCTTTGTTTATGATGTGAGAGCAGTGTTTGGTTTTGAGCACAGGTAAATCTGTTTTGAGGCGAAAGTTTCATTTTGCAGGAGGAGTCAGAGGTTTTGTTAATAGTGCTTGAAGCTGAGGTTTTGCGTTTAATGTTTTCAGAAAATGTGTTTTAGCAATTGAGAAAAACTGTAATAGCAGCGCTTAAGTTGTCACCGGCAGCGCTCTTATTTTGAAAACATGTAAACCGTGTACTTCCAGCTCGAAGAACGGACCGGTCCAATCAGCGACGATTCCTGTCACCCGAGGGTACCTACCTCTACCGGTTTGGTTGTTGTTGTGTTTTTTGATTTGCGTTCGTGTTTTCTGATTTGTGTTTTGCACTTCAGGGCCACCGTAATGACGGGAGTTTTTCACCTCCAGTTTAGTTCTGAGACTGAAACTCAAGGAGCTCTTTGCTCCACACTCTTATTTTCCTGTGTAATACTTGTGTATTATTTTGGTTAATGATACAATTCTTTCAGTAGAAATATGATTATATTACTACAATCAATATGTTTATCTTCTGACAACCTTACCTCCTCCTCACTCACATTAATTTGTATATAGTCACTTATACAGAATTGGGTTCTTTAAACAGCAGGTTTCTGCTGATCTTTTGTATGGGCGCCCTTGTGAGTGTCGAGGAGTCCGGTGTCCGGTTCCGGTCCCGGCAGGAAAGTCACTCGGTCCGGTCCCAATGTGGTCCACGTCTCCTTTTCTCAAATCACGTCGGGGTCACCAAAATTGTCAGCGTAATAGTTTATTTGAGGGAAGACAAACCACGACGTACCGTCTCACCATTTATTTAGAATTGTATCATTAAACAAAGCTCTGCTAGCTTCCACCCCACAGCCAATCACCAAACAGGAAAAGTGGCCTGACTCATGCACAACCAATCACATTCAATAAAATGAACCAACACAGGTTGTTCTCTGTTTATGCCACATGTTAGCCAGGTACACTGCAAACAACCTGCTTAAAGTGTTGGTATAAAGTTCATATTAAATTAAACATGTTAACAACATCAACACACATTTATGCAGAACAAAACTTACATGAACCTCTAAATATCCAAGAAAACTTGAAATGTATCTCTGGTGGAGCTGCAGAGTTTAAAAGGTGACATCACTACGTCTTTATTGAAGCAGCAGCACGTTGTCATTAATATTAATGAGAGCTCTGTTTCACTTTGTGTATCTGACAGTGTTGAACCTGCATCCTGTTGGGTTCAGGTGTTTGGAGTTTCATTCTCTAAACGTCTACATTCTAAACCTTCTTCAGCTCTGAACACATTATTAAACACTGAATGATTTCAAGCAGGAACATTGTCTTTTAAACTTACATCATTTATTCTTTATTCAGATTGGGGTTCTGCTGGTTGTCAGAGATCAGCTGTGCTTCTCTGGCCTCAGCTCTGAAGTCCAACCCCTCCCATCTGAGAGAGCTGGACCTGAGTGTCAACGAGCTGCAGGATTCAGGAGTGAAGCTTCTCTGTGCTGGACTGGAGAGTCCAAACTGTCGACTGGAGACTCTGAGGTCAGTTCATGTGTTTCTGTGTCATTCTATAAAATTTAAATCCATAACAGAAGTTTTAAGTTTCCTTCGGTTCACTTGTTTTCTGGGTTTGTCTGAGCTCAAATCAGAACTCAGTTTAAAGTTTGACAGTCTGAACAGTTTGACTCCTGATTAAATATTTATGTCACACACACAGACACACACACACACACACACACACACACACACAGATACAGAGATTTAAATCTCTGAACAGAAAGTGATGAATCTTTAAAAAAGGAGTTTGGATGATGTTTAAGTCACGTTGGACTAAAGACACACCTCCTTTTCATGTGTTTATGTGCTCTTCATTGGATAACAGTCTTCTTTTATTTATATATTAAAGGATTATTACGTATATTGTTAATGTGTTCTTACTGTAGTTAAGTGCACTTAAAATGAGTCACATGACAACTATGTCCCAATAAATGAACTTCAAATTATTAACAGAAGAATAAGAATTATAATAGCCAGAAAAATACCTGGGAGTGGTGACAGACTGGACTGGAAATCTAATACCGAGGCTGTGAACAAGAAGGGGATGAGCAGACTCTGTTTCCTGAGGAAGCTGAGATCCTTCAACGTGTGCAGCAAGATGTTGGAGATCTTTCACAGTCTGTTGTTGCCAGCATCATTTTCTTTGCTGCTGTGTGTTGGAGCAGCAGCATCAGAGCCAGAGACACTAACAGACTTGATAAAATCATCAAGAAGGCTGGCTCTGTACTTGGTCTCAGGTTGGAGTCTTTTGAGACCATGGTGGAGAGGAGAACGCTGAATAAACTGTTATCATCATGGACAATGATCAGCAGCCTCTCCATCACACAGTAGACAGACAGCGGAGCACCTTCTCTTACAAGCCCTTTTTAGATAGAAAAGGCGGCACATTTGGTCCAAGGTAAGGGCGGCAATGTGCCGGCCTGTCTTTCTAAAACCAAGGCGTAATATTCCTCCTTTTCTAAAAGCCACCTCTGAGGTCGGCGTAAACATGTGACGTGACGTGAAGCTCAAGCTGGGCTGTGAACGGTGACATAGAATTTGTCTTTAAAATAAGAGCTTTACATTGCGCCCCACTGGAGTTTAGAACTGGATTCTTAGCGGGGGGCTTTTAATTTGAAAGTAGTGACCGTTCTTAGCTTTCCGACACAACAACAAGCTAACAGAACCAAACAGCTGCAGAGACCGAGAAGACGCTGCATCTCCTGGATCTCAGTGGCTGTCCAGTGTCTCATCTTAATGTCCGCAGATGAAGTGATGGACTGACTGCTGTGATCAGCTGTTTCCTGTTTTTAAAACTCCCCGATTGTGGGTCACACAACAGTGCACGTCATTGACACCTCCGCCCACCTCACGCATAGGCCGGCACATTTCCGCCTCGGTTTGAGATAGCAGTCGAGGCGGAAATAATTGTACCTTCCATCCATCCATCCATCCATCCATCCATCCATTTTCGTCCGCTTATCCGGGGCCGGGTCGCGGGGGCAGCTGCCCGAGCAGGGACACCCAGACTTCCCTCTCCCCGGACACTTCCTCCAGCTCTTCCGGGAGGATCCCAAGGCGTTCCCAGGCCAGCTGGGTGACATAGTCACACCAGCGTGTCCTGGGTCTTCCTCGGGGTCTCCTCCCGGTGGGACATGCCAGGAACACCTCCTGAGGGAGGCGTCCCGGGGGCATCCGAAACAGATGCCCGAGCCACCTCAGCTGGCTCCTCTCGATGTTCTGCCGGCAATGCGAACCAGACTCCTGCTCCGGTCATACAGGGACCGTACAGCCCTTAACAGAGGGCCTCCGACCCCGTACTCCCGGAGCACCTCCCACCGAATGCCACGAGGGACACGGTCGAATGCTTTCTCCAAATCCACAAAACACATGTGGACTGGTTGGGCAAACTCCCATGAACCCTCGAGCACCCTGTGGAGGGTATAGAGCTGGTCCAGTGTTCTGCTGCCCGAATGAAAACGGCATTGTTCCTCCTGAATCCGAGGTTCGAATATCGGCCAAATTCTCCTCTCCAGTACTCTGGAATAGACTTTCCCAGGGAGGCTGAGGAGTGTGATCCCCCGATAGTTGGAACACACCCTCCAGTCCCCCTTTTTAAATAGGGGGACCACCACCCCGGTCTGCCAGTCCAGAGGCACTGTCCCCGACTGCCACGCGATGCAGTGTACCTTCCGAGGCGGAAAATCGGTGGACCACAACAGACCCCCAATTTGCCGCCCTCTGTCTAAAACCACGGACCGAGCTGCCAGAAGGACGGGCAAATTGGCGGCTTGGTGCTCTGTTAAAAAAAATGGCTATAGACTGCTGCAGCTCCACTGACGAAGGGACAGAAATCTTTCCTGCCTCATGCATCACACTGTACAATAACAGCTAACACTCTGGTCAAAACAAAGTCTCTACACACTTTTACACACTCTGTTCACCGCACCTTATATTTTATCTTGCACTACAGTCACTCTGCTTATTCATACACTTTTATACATTTTGTATATTACTTTTTTCTATTGCTATTTAATATGTCTAGATTGTTCCTCTTATTTCATTGTGTTGTTATTGTCTCTGTGTAATGCTGCTGCTACACAGTAATTTCCCAGCTTGGGATCAATAAAGTCTGTCTATCTATCTATCTATCTATCTATCTATCTATCTGTGACCACTGTGTTATGTCGTCTGCCTTAAGGAATCACTCGGAGCAGTTCAGGTTTGACATCAGGTTTATTGGACACCTGGGTGATAGGAAAATGGATCAGTAACGGTTCTTTCTGTTGACAGGACAGCATGAGCTCAGTCTGAAAGGATAGCACCAAGCTAGCATTAATATTAGCATTAGCGCAGAGTTTTAACTGGTGATAAAACATAAAAAATACACAGAGTTAACTTACAAAAACATGGCAAAATTAACTAGGACACACAATAAACACGTACACACCGCCAGCCCAACTCCCAGTCAGTCAGTCAGTCATTCAGTCAGTCAGTCTGTCTGTCTCTGTGTCTGTCTGTCTGTCTATAATAAATGTAACCATCCACAGTAAATCACAGTAAACCCAAAATGTGGTTTTCTACTGTACTTTCTACAATGAATTCAGTGCAATGTTCCTTTAACCTTGTTTTGTTATTATTCACTGTCAGTTTTCTTTTGTTCAAACACAAACATGTTGTGTTAACCTCGCTCTGCTGTTGATCACTGCTAATGAACTTTACCACAAAAGACCTTCAATGATATTAAACACAGAAAAAGAACTCTTATAGAAGCTTTAAAGTCCGTGTAAAGCGAATTCAGCCATTTTCTTTTAAACACATTAAAAAGGTCATAAATGTATTTCCTTAAAACATGTAAAAAGCATTCAGCCATTTAGAATTTAATTTTGGAGCTAGGCTCACAAACTGTATTTTACGATTTCTGTGTTCAGGATTTAATGGGCGGGTCAGAAATCATAGCCGCGTTACGTAACGCGGCTATAATTTGCATAAACCCCGCCCTGCTGCGGACGCGGTATAAATGCGTTCAGCGCATAGGCTTTGGTGGTTTTCCCGCTCGCTTGAGTCTTGGATAACATCGCTTACGGTAGTTTGCAGCTAGCTAACAGCCAGCCAGTCAGCTAACCAGTCAGCCAACCAGTCAGCCATTCAGCTAACCAGTCATGCCTCCTCCTCGTCGCTCGTGCATCTTTCCTGGATGCAACAGTGTGCAGGGGATCGGTTCAGTTAGCTCGTTTAAGTTTCCTTCAGATGACAACGTAAGGAAACGGTGGTTCGATTTTGTTAAGAGGAGCTACTGTGGGGAGTTAAACATCACCACCAACACCCGTCTCTGCAGTTTGCACTTTACCCCTGATAGTTTCAGCAACTGTCACCAGGTAACGTCTGGATTTCTGCAGAGTCCGTTAACGCTGGTCAGTGGGGCCGAACCGACCCTCTCCGTCCTCGGCCTGCGTCCTCTCGTCCCGCCGACAGCAAGCGCCACCATCACGGTCCCCAACATTACGCCGCCGCCGACCCTCTCCGTCCCCCCGACAGGAAGTGCCACCATCGCAGCCCCCGGCATTGTGTGGCCGCCGCCGCCACCCTTCTCTGTCCCACCGACAGCGGGTGCCCCCGGTATTATGTGGCCGCCGCCGCCCTTCTCTGTCCCACCGACAGCGGATGCCCCCGGTATTGTGTGGCCGCCGCCGCCCTTCTCCGTCCCGCCGCCCTTCTCTGTCCCACCGACAGCGGATGCCCCCGGTATTGTGTGGCCGCCGCCGCCCTTCTCCGTCCCTGAGCGGAGTCCATCGACAGCACAATGATAATCCACAGGTAATATTTTATGTGCACCAGTATAGCTATGACAGGGATTGCATGTAGACTGGGGCTTTACGTTTATGTGCATTGTAAAACATGGACCGAGGAACACCTCAAATGAGCGCCCTGAGCGCGTTTTATTTCACGGATGTGAAGCTAGCTCAGACGTAGTCAGTATGTGAGTTACCATTTTCTGTGCGCATGCAGCATACATGATTCAGTTATTTCAAAACTAAAGCTACTCCACAGCTGGTATTATCCCTCACAACTGATGAAAATAGCTATCAGAAAAGTAACTGTATGAAAGAAGTATGGAAAGTAAGAGTACTCATTGCTGTAAAATGTTAGCGTTTCAATATTATATAGATGGTGTTTTTGACTACTGTCTTATTTTTAATATCAACATGCTTTTGTAATAGTAATGCATGGTATTTTAGAAGATGATATATGTTTGGCTCCTTTCTGTTCTGTGAGAACCGCGTATCTATAAAGGTCTACTCGTGATGTCAGCTCAGTAACGATGCACTTTCCAGCTGATAAAAAGAGGGTTTTATACTACACTTCTATTACATGCTAGTAAATTTAGATAAAACAGCATAAAGTATGCATGCCCAAGTAATGTACAGATAACTGTAAAGTAAATGTATTATTGACATTCCATCGCTGTAAGATTTATAAGACAAGTCATTTTTACTGTTATCTGTTTTGAAAAAGCAGTGTCCTCCAACCACAAGAGAGGCAGCGTGCCAGTGTGATGATGTGAAGAAAGACACCAGGGAAATTGGATGTCAAACGGACCGCTTTGTGGGGAAAAAGACTGTCGCCACACAACTGTCCAAAGGAACACTTGTCAGCAGAAACAGTACAGGTATGCGTAGCTATCAAGTTCTTAGTTTGACTTTTCAAATGTCTGTGGTGTTGCCATATTGTGGTAATAAATAGCATAATAGTTGAAAAAGACACTGATTATTACATTGCTATCATACACTATCATAATTTCAATACATATTTTCCAGGTTCTCAGGCTACAGTATCAACTAGGAGTGTTGCTGTGGGTAACACAACACTACAGTTTCTTCCACTACAATCTTCAACTCCACTAAAGCGTAAAGCCGTACCTGAGGACCCACCACCAAAGCGTCCTCACTTGGAGTTTCCATCTATTCAGGAGTCTGAACCCAGTGTGAGCTTTGTAGATCCTGATGACTCCAGCTACCTCCCTATGTCTGACTCAGTTGACACCACCAGTGAACAGTAAGATAACTTTGCTTGTTATAGATCCTTACTAATCTTACAAATTAGTAACAATGAATTGTCAACATATATATTCTCACATCTGCATTTACTTGCTGATATGTATGATGATATACTTTGTAACAACTCTTGCCTGTGGTTTTCCTTGTTTATAGAGCACCAACCAAGCCAGTGCAGGACATGGTGAAGTATTTGGTGTACGAGGAGTGTCTGCTTGAGCTTTTTAAAATCTGCCCCACCTGCTCAAGAGTGTGCAAGGTAGAGACATTTGTAAAAGGAACATTCCTTTCTGTGACCCAGAAGTGCCTCCACCAGAGTTGCCTCTACAGTAGAGAGTGGAAGAGTCAACCACTTCTTGGCAGCTTTCCTGCAGGGAATCTGCACTTGTCAGCCGCTGTATACTACACAGGCTCTTCTTTCATCCAGACTAACAAGGTTTGTTACAACAATAAAATGATGTAAATAAATAAAAAAAACTCAAGGTGTGTTTATATACATGTGTGCTTCTACCACAGCTCTCCTTTCCCCCTTGCTAAAATATTGCTCTACTCACATTTCCGTTTCTAGGGCCACTGTATCCCACAGAGTTACTGAGAGATGTAGTGCATGTTGTGAACATTGATTGAGTGCGACTGATTACTCTGATTTTACATTACAGGTGCTGAATGCAATGCACGTGAGAACCTTCTCAAGAATGACACACCGTAATCATGTCCATAACTACATTCTGGCTTCCGTGCTGCATAAATGGAAATCACACCAGACCGACCAACTTGAGGAACTGAAACAGAGGGAAACTGTATCTCTTGCTGGTGACATGCGTGCTGACAGTCCCGGTCATTGTGCAAAGTATGGCTCATATTCCTTGTTTGATCTCAAAACAAACAAAGTTGTTGATATCCAACTTGTACAGGTAAATAGATTACAAAGTAGATGATTTGCTTGAACATTTGTTATTTTAAAATGAAGTAACTTTGTTATGTCTGTTGATCCACAGAGCAATGAAGTGGGAAGCAGTGTCCGCATGGAAAAGGAAGGGCTGATCCGGAGTCTGGACTTCCTTGAAAAATCCGGTGTCAAAGTGGCTTCCTTGGTGACAGACCGACACACGCAGGTCCAAAAGTTCATTCGGGAACAGAAACCAAACATTGACCACTTTTATGATGTGTGGCATTTATGTAAAGGTGAGATAACATGGAAAATGTAGTTTATTTATTATTTGTATGACTGCTAATCCTGTGCAACTTTAACACCCACTGTATGAAAATTCTCTTACATCCTTACAAACTGTTCTCAGCCCTCACCAAGAAGGTGGATGCCATCTCCAAGGAGAAGGACTGCCACAAGGTGAAATCTTGGCAAAAAAGCATAAAAAATCACCTCTACTGGTCAGCATGTGGTTCACCTAGCGGAGAGGTAACAGTGGCAAAGTGGACATCACTTTTGAACCACATTCAGAATGTGCATGTTCACGACAACCCACTGTTTCCCGAGTGCCTCCACGCCCCTTCCAATGATAAAAAGAAGTGGCTGAAGCCTGGTATGCCATTATTGAACAGCATTTATGTATTTTACTTATACTTCTCTAATATGTTCTCAGCAGCTATACACTAATCAACACATTTGCAACTTTTTCCTCCTCCAGCAACAAAGCCGACCTACAGGCTGGAGAAGGTGCTCATGAACAAGCGCATTCTCAATGATGTAAAGAAGCTGAGCCCTCTCTATCAAACATCTGCCTTGGAGGGGTTCCACAGTGTTATTCTGCGCTTTGCACCCAAAAATGTGGCCTTCTCTTACCTGGGAATGCTCTGCAGGTAAATTGTGCTGCAGTCATGTCAATATTGTGTAGTAAAAAGATTCCAGAATGTAATTTGACTTGTGCGTTATGCAAGTGAAAAACTGACAAGTGAAAACATTACAACATTTTATGTCTACACTAGTCACTGTGGCATGTGAAATGTTTTTTGAGTCATCCAATACAAATCCTTCTTTTATCAGGCTTTACCTGGCTGCATTGCATTTCAATGAGAATTCTGCACGTAGCCAAGCAAGGACTGCTTCAGGAGAACTGCGGTTCCAAATTAAGTTTCCCAAGGCCAAGAGAGGGGAACATGTTGTGTCCATGGTGAAGACAAGCTATACTACAGGTTAAGTTGTCATCTCTGATATAATATGTATAATTCGAAAACATTTCACCTTGCTGGCAACATTTTGGGAAGACTTGAGTGGCAAGGTATAGATATCTAGGCTGTAAACAAAAAAATTCTATATTTTTGCCATTGTGCCAAAAGTTTAGACTGCATTAGTTACTCTAACAATGTGCCATATTTTGTGCTCTCTCCTTTTGTTTTAGAATATGTCACTGAGCTTATGGACCTCCTTTTTAACGAGATCCTCCATGACCTGGCAGCCTTTGTCGCTGAGATGAAAGCAGTGTCTGTCCCTGGATCCCTGTGCTCACAGTATGAGCGACCTGAGAAGGCAGATGCAGTTGACAGCCATGTGTCTAGGTTCACGTTCACGTCGTGCTCACCAGGACATGAGTCAACATCCATCTAACCTTACAAACATGTAAGTCACAGCCATGGGGTATGTTGCAGTGGTCGTGATGACAGCCTAATCTGTCTTTTCATATTCCTCTCTTTTTTTCTTTTCCCCATGTACAGGTCTCAGTGTTATTTAATAATGAATTTATTAGCAGTGCATTATAACATTTAATACAATTTTAAACAAACAAACAGACAAACAAAGATTAAAGTAAATAAATTCTCAATATTTAAATGGGGGGTTTAAAACCAGTGTACTCTCCATCTTCATCTGGGTACTCCTGTTGTATGCGGAGGACAACACAGGAAGGGATGACAACCCGGTTGTCCTTTCCTAGATAGCCCCAGCACCACGACACAAAATTCCTGTAAGCCAGATGGCGTATCATATATATATATATATATATGATACACTGTATGTATATATTAAATACACTGTATGCATTAATTGACATCACTAATATGATTGTATAAACAGTGCAAGTTTATTCTCAGCTACTAAACCCTACTGGTCTTTGACTTTGAAAGGCATGTCATTTGTTATGTGTTTGTCAATGGCAGTGTAATTTTGAAACATCTAAATTCAATAAAAAATATTTTACTGTCTAACTTACACAGATCTTTCCTTTGCCTCCAGTGGCCCATGGTCTGCCTGATAAATGTTCAGGGCATTCTGCAGGGAGTAGGGGTTCAGGCAGACTGGCTCAAGGCCTGGATGAAGAGTCATGCAGCGTGGCTCTTCAGGCAGCTCCCCACACCGATTCTGAACCTATAGGAGTATGTGTAATAAGGTGTTTTAGTGCTAGATATCTAGTATGCTGCTATTTAGGTATTCATTATTTGAATGATTATTGTGAAAAACAGTTTTTCCTTTACATACAGCATTAACCTTTTTGCAGCAGACATTTTCCACCTCTGTGGGCATCGCTCTGCATTCTCCACATGTGCACCTGCACAACATGCACATCTTTAATCTCACTGTGACTAACATTAACCATTTTAGCTGTCGATTCTGAATTATGAAGCATGGTACAACAAAATGACCTTAACAGTTGAAGCATATCGTCTTACTCAGTCTGTGTGTTGTAATGACATTCAGCAATCCACAAATTAACCAGAAGAAAGGTAAGTTATAAAAAATAAAGTATTGTTTAATCTGTGAACAGACTGCTATCTGGTAAAGTGTCAAAATGCATTTAGTTCTTTATTATTACCTATTGATAGCCTAACTGTTTGGCTAGGCTATAACGTTTCTAGTCAGTAATACATATTGCTAAATTGCATAAATGGGAGAAATAAATTACCATTCTGATGGAGACTGTGAGGACCCAGGCTGAGCACTGTCAATGTCTGACTCAGAGTCAGTTTCTGGCTCTGATGGCTCAAAGAGATAGGGCTGGGTCCGACCGATGACGCTGCTAGCTTCCATTGTGTTCCAGTGTTGCTGCAGACTACGTCCTTGTGCAGTACACGGAAGTGGTCCGTGCTTTACACGGACTTTAAGTGATACTTAATTACTTTGTGGGCCCACAGCAGGGACGGACTGGCCATTGGGCAATGTGGGCAAATGCCACTGCGGCCGCATCACAAATAAATAAATAAATAATTAAATGAATAGATATAAAGCGGGGCGGCTGCATCAATAGGTGTACTTTTTTTAGTACGAATGCTGTTCAATAATGCCGGGAAGAACATGTTGTGAGACCAGGCAGTAATTTGGGACAAGCGATTCATTTCTCCCTCTCAAAAATCTGGGATGAAAATGTCACAAACTTCTCCAGCTTCTCGGTGAATTCTCTGGCATCCTTCTGGGAAATAGTTGTCTTCTGCAGGTGAAGTTGTTGCGGCGGAGGAAACGATTCAGCCGACCAGCGCTCACAGATAACTCCTCATCTCTGCTGTCACTCACGGTGGTGGACATTTGTTTCTCCATCACCCTGATCATTTTGCGGGACACTCTCTCCTGGCGTGCCCGTTTGCTGACAACTCATCCCTGCATGTTTATCTCAGGCTCCTCGATAGCATTCTTCCTCCCTCCAGCAGGCAGCCTGACCTGCTGCTGTCATCCTCGGACAGACGCTGAAGCTCCGTTTCTCTCACTCTCTTCTGGTCAACAGAGAAACGTCTAGCGGCTGCTTCTCCTTAGTTTTCCTCTGCATATTTTACGACTGAAAGTTTGAATTTGAAGTTGTACCTTTTATTTTTTTGCTGGACCGAAGCCATGGCGATCATCAATGTGATACTGACAGAAAGCAGCACAACACGTGAAAAAGGCGAAGAAATAACGTGCAGTGTCAATGGTCACGTCTCCTTCTTTCATTAAAAAAAAAAATTATAATAATTAGACCCGACATTTATTTGGAACTGGCGGTTATTTATCAAAATATACACCTGAATCCTGCGTTTAAAGTCACCTGACATTTTCACGAGCAGGATGCTTCCATTGAAAATCCATTAGAGGTCACCGGCATGTCACAGTCTGCAGCCACGCAGTAATGGCGGCAGGCAAGATGGCTGCACCAATAGATTTCGCGCCAGGTTTGTGTATACACGAAAAAACAAGATGATGTAATCACTATTTATATGCCACATACGAGTCTCTATATCACAGTCATGGTTACCTTCTACAGTCACAAACTTTTATATCACTCTGCACTGTTTTGTAGCGAAATGTCTTATTCAGATGTTCAACAACGTGCATGGTTTGAAATAAAACAAATTTAAGTTAAAATGCAAAAGTTAAAATGAAGCAATGCCTTCTGGGAATTTCAAGACTGAATCGAGTGGACCGTCTGAGTGGTTGTTGGAGGATGGAAGTTGACTGACTTTGAGCTAGCAAAGAAATGAATCGAGGTATCAAGCGACACAAGGGGAGAGCGGAGAAAAAGAGAGAAATCTCAGAGAGCACTGTTGGTTGACGGTGAAAAATGCTGCAAACTGACTGATTTGTTTTTAAAATCAAGTGCAGCTTCAGCTAGCACTAGCGCTAATACTGCTAGCACCAGCACAGCAGGGAGAAAGACAGGACAGTGAGGAATATGAGCAAGAGGAGGATGAAGAGGTAGATATGAATGACTGCATGACGGTAAGACATGTTTGTATTATGGAGCGGCTGGCTCTGATGATTTATTCATGTGTTTTATGTATCGGGGTGTAGTTGTTTATAGCTTGGGAATTTACGTTTACTATCACCGCGGCTATTAAAAGTGCCTGTTCTTTACGTACGTCAGAAATTGCGCGTGCATGTGGGTCAATCACTCCAATCGCACGTTACGTGGCTGCTGATGATATGGCCGGTGGGCTGACCTATCAGAATGTCTATAGTTAGTTTGGGGGTGTGTCCCTCTATGATTGAGTGACATTTAGTGGAAAATGTCAGGGAGGACGTTTGAGAGTGGTGCCCAGAAAAGAAAAAAAACGTATTAAGAAAGAGCTGCGCGAAAAAGAATTACTGGAGAGCATCCCAAAGCTTTTTTAAAGCAGCTGCTGCTGAAGATGGACCAGCACAAGGGGAAGCTCGCTATCTCACACACTGGAGGGAGCGGAGGAGGCGCAGGCCACGCAGGTGGATGTAGCTGGAGAGGAGCAGGGGACGGCCTGCAGCAGGGGAGGGGAGGAGGAGGGGGAGCACATGGGCCCCAGAGAGAGGACCAGGCTGCACAGCAGTCAGGGGGAGACGAGTCAGATGACCCATATAACAGCTAAGGTGGATATTAACGAAGTACATCTACTTTGTTACGCTACTTAAGGAGTTTTTTTGAGGAGCTGTACTTTACTTGAGTATTCTTTTTAATCAGGACTTTTACTTTTACTCTCCTATATTTAAAAGTCAAAAAATATACTTTTACTTTGTTACTTTGACATTTGCCACCTTGTTACTTATTACAAATTAAAATAGAAATATAGTTAATCATCAAAGGACTATCTGGAACGGGCGAGAGGACACTTCCACCTGAAAGTGACATAAGAGAACAAGGGGAGAAACCTTTTTGTTTGTTTTGCTTCTTTTTATGCATACCGTAAATTACCAAATAATATCCGGGTTTCAATTAACCGCAGGGTCCCTTTAAATGCCAGGTGCAGGTATATATTTTGATAAATAACCGCCGGTTCCAAATAAATGCCGGGTCTAATTTAAATTTTTTTTAAACACGAGGAAGAAGATGTGACCACTGACACAGCACGCTTTTCTTCTTCGCCTTTTTCACGCAGTGTGCTGCTTTCTGTCAGTCAATATCACATTGATGATCGCCATGGCTCCGGTGCAGTAAAACAATAAAAAATACGACTTGTAATTTAAACTTTCGTCTGGAGGGAGGAAGAACGCTAGCGAGGAGCCTGAGATAAACATGCGGGGATGAGTTATCAGCAAACGGGCACAACACGAGAGGGTGTCATGCAAAATGATCAGGGCGATGGGGAAACAAATGTCCGCCACCGTGAGTGACAGCAGATATGAGGAGTTTGCAGCGAGTGCTTGTTGGCTGAATCGTTTCCTCCACTGCAACAACTTCACTTGCAGAAGGATGCCAGAGAATTCACAGAGAAGCTAGAGAATTTTGTGACATTTTCATCCTGGATTTTTGTGAGGAGGGAATTAAACGCCTGGACCAAATTGCCGCCTGGTCTGTTAAGTGATTGAAACAAATAAACGCCCGGCTAGTATTTGGTATTTTATGGTACTCTAAAAATACTCTGTACGTTACTTGTACTTGTATCAAAAGTGCATTTTTTCACGAGATACTTTTGATATTTAAGTACATTTAATGTGAGCTACTTTAAGACTTTTACTTAAGTAATTTTCTTATGGGTGACTTTTACTTTTACCAAAGTCATTTTCAGTTATGGTACTTTTACTTGTTTTTTATTTCAAGTAATTTATACATCTCTGTATAATTGTGACCCGGGCCGCTGGGGAAACAATATTGACGCAAAAGTGCGCGCTTATTGGGTGAAAATGGGACCGGAGTCCCGTCAAAGTAAAGATGCTATCATGGAGACAAGACCAGACGAAAGCACTTCTAAAAAGGTGTAACCCCCAATTTCCACTGGGTACATCTCCGCTGCGTTGCGGAGCTCATACGTTTCACTTTAGTCAATGTGTCAATCCCCACCAGGTCCGCTGCGCTGCGTATCAGCTCCGTCCCAGCTCCGGCAGTCCGGAGCACAACGCAGCAATTCAGCTGAATTTAGCACAGAGCAGACAGGAAGTCACGCGCCAAAATAACAAACAGCATCCGGTTACCTTTCTAAATAAAACACTCCATGTTGACAACAGCACACAAATCTCACAAAAGAGACAAACATAAGCTCTACTGCTGATCCTTCGGTTGGGAACACTTTGTGTTGTTGTTTTTAATAACACAGACCTGTAACTGCAGTCGTGAGTGATTATGTGATTATCACGGGAGCTCCTCATCCTCCTGATGCAAGCTGTCTACCTACTGCGGACTCAAAACGCAGCCGGTGGGGATTACCGGACGGCGTAGCAAAACCGGATCGGAGCCACAACGCAGCGAACACGTTTCCAGTGGAAATTGGGGCTCAGAAAGTGCTGTATTTATAGCTTGTGCTGGTTATAAATTGTTGTGGTTGTGCATTGTTTTAAGAGAAATGCACATCTGCCTAGATATTTGTATAGATTATACTGCAAACCTTCTATAAATGTTGCTCAGTTTCATCTTTTTGGCCCCTGGCATTAGGCCATGTTGCTATCCATGTTACTGTCATGGTGCTAAATGGAGTGTGTTTGTGTGTCTGTGCAGGTGTATGTGATTGGTTCACAGGGCCGGCTGAGGCAAGAGAACAGGCTCCCACTTTGATTTGTTACTGTTCTTCACTTATGCTGTTATTAGTTATTGTCAATGTTTGTGTAGACAGGTGATGGTTGGTGATGTTTTTCATAATATCGTTTGAAATCAAACTTAGACATTTTGATTTTATTTATTTTGTTTTGGTTTTATTATCACCATAAGTTGCTGTGTGTGGTTGTTGTGTATTGTGTTTATGCTCAGTGGGCTCAGTGCTATGTTAATAACAATACTGTGGTGTTTTCTGGCTCAAAGAGGGAAAATTTGCTGTTGTATGTCTCGAAACAAACTAATGCATTTTGTAATGTAGATTACCTAGATATTGTGCATTCATTTAAATACATTTAAATACATACATTTAAAATGAGACTCTATAAATCGAGGGGATGGAGGGCCTACAAAACCTCTCAGCCCCGGGGCCTAACATTGGGTTAAGGCAGCCCTGGTCACCGAGTCCAAACAGCAGTCTCACTTTCACTCCTCGGAGCTGAAGGGGCAGCGGGTGGGTTAATGGCTGACTGCAGACAATTACAGAAGAGAAGAAATCGTCTGGAACGAGACTCAAAGTTCAACTGTGTTAATAACAGGAGCTTTAAATAGTAGAATCAAATGTTTAATCAGTTTCTGAGGGTTTTTATTTGGCTGCACAACGTGAGTTTGTACAGATGGAGCCTCTGGTGGAGCTGCAGAGTTTAAGAGGTGACATCACTACGTCTTTATTGAAGCAGCAGCACGTTGTCATTAATATTAATGAGAGCTCTGTTTCACTTCGTGTATCTGACAGTGTTGAACTTGCATCCTGTTGGGTTCAGGTGTTCGGAGTTTCATTCTCTAAACGTCTACATTCTAAACTTTCTTCAGCTCTGAACACATTATTAAACACTGAATGATTTCAAGCAGGAACATTGTCTTTCAAACTTACATCATTTATTCTTTATTCAGATTGGAGAGATGCAGGTTGTCAGAGATCAGCTGTGCTTCTCTGGCCTCAGCTCTGAAATCCAACCCCTCCCATCTGAGAGAGCTGCAGCTGAGTCACAACGAGCTGCAGGATTCAGGAGTGAAGCTTCTCTGTGCTGAACTGGAGAGTCCAAACTGTCGACTGGAGACTCTGAGGTCAGTTCATGTGTTTCTGTGTATCTAGAAAGATTTAATTAACTTAAAGTTTTCTCTCTCTCTCTTTTGCTCGACCACACATTCTCTGCACACACGTGTGGTTGTTCATCACAACAAGGAAACTAGCTTTGCTCGAGAAAGGCTGCAGGCAGCGAGACAGAAGATGCTAAAAAGATAGAAAGTGAAATGTTCCTTCAGAGCGTGGAGGACGAGACGACTCTGGCTGTTGCCACTGACCAATCAGTGGTCTGCAGTGTGTTAACTCCACCTGTTAGCATGGGATCAGTGAGCATCAGTGAAGCTAAAAGTGTTCATAGCTGTTTCAGACAGCCAAAGGTGGAGGCAAGAGCTGCTGGAGGCTCAACAATGGTTTAAATATGGAGGGAACTTCTCACATGTTCTCTCCTGGAAGACATTCATAGTGTTTCACTCAGTTCATGTTTCACAGTGACAGAAATAGTTGTGTAACAAATGAACAAAGAGCTGAGAGAGAAGTTGAAGCCTGGGCTCTATCTCACCTCCACTCAGCTCACCAATCACAGAGTGAGGAAGGTGTTAATGTTTGTGTGTCAGGTTTGTAAAGTCACACAAATTGTTGGACTCAGACCCCCTAATGTGACATCAGAAAGGTGTGGCCCCCCGCAGAGATTTAAATCTCTGAGAAGAAAGTGTTGAGTCTTTGAAAAAAGGAGGTTGATTATGTTTAAGTCTCGTTGGACAAAAGACACATGAGTGTAATGTAATCTGTGATTCAACACACTGCACGTGTTGAATGTGTGAAACTCTGAAGACAAACTTTAATAACAATGAAAATATTACACTGCTGATGAATTATAAGTGTGACACAATTATTTCACACACACTGTTGTTGTTCTCACATGTTCAAATCCATTTGAATATTTATTTTAAACAGTGGTTAATACTTTGAAAACATGATTCAAACTGTGTAAATTTCAGTGTTGATGTCATCACTTCTGAAGGGGATTTGACCTCATAGTTTCTGTCCTGATTCACACTGAGCATCTTGTTCTGCTTCATATTTAAAAAATCTCTAATATAACACCAAAACTTCAACACTGTTTTTTTCTCTATCAACCTCTTCATCATTGATTTGCACTTTTCCTTCTTGCTTCTGAAAATAAAAACACAAACGTTGTGTTTTCTTCTCTGTCAGACAACAACAAACATGTGTTTGTTCCAAACCTTTATGATGATGTGTGACGTCTGTACTGACTGAAAAACTTCAACTCAGGATGACTTTCATCTTAAAGCTCCTGTTGGTGAGAGAGTGGATTTTTCAATCTCGTTCCAAACCCGTCAAATTCTGACACTTTGGGACGGCGGCCGACCGGACCTACAATCCCGAAGTGTCAGAATGTGACCGATCGGGAGCAAGACTCAAAATTCAACTGTGTTAATAACAGGAGCTTTAAATAGTAGAATCAAATGTTCAATTAGTTTCTGAGGGTTTGTATTTGGCTGCACAACATGAGTTTGTATAGATGGAGCCTCTGGTGGAGCTGCAGAGTTTAAGAGGTGACATCACTACGTCTTTATTGAAGCAGCAGCACGTTGTCATTAATATTAATGAGAGCTCTGTTTCACTTTGTGTATCTGACAGTGTTGAACCTGCATCCTGTTGGGTTCAGGTGTTTGGAGTTTCATTCTCTAAACGTCTACATTCTAAACCTCCTTCAGCTCTGAACACATTATTAAACACTGAATGATTTCAAGCAGGAACATTGTCTTTTAAACTGACATCATTTATTTTTTATTCAGATTGAGGTTCTGCAGTTTGTCAGAGATCAGCTGTGCTTCTCTGGCCTCAGCTCTGAAGTCCAACCCCTCCCATCTGAGAGAGCTGGAGCTGAGTCTCAACGAGCTGCAGGATTCAGGAGTGAAGCTGCTGTGTGCTGAACTGGAGAGTCCAAACTGTCGACTGGAGACTCTGAGGTCAGACACCATTTTTTCCTTCTGTGCTCAGATTAATATGATGTGAAAGTTGTGTTGACACTAAACTGCAGACATCAGGCT
>CAEMYA010000784.1:7473-25973 GCA_903131615.1 Diplodus sargus | reverse complement strand
ATTTACTAACTGTGGTTATTTTATACTGACCACTATCTACTTACTATGGTTATTTTACACTACAACAGAGCTCCTCACCCTATCTCTAAGGGAGCGCCCCGCCACCCTGCGGAGGAAACTCATTTCAGCCGCTTGTATATGGGATCTTATTCTTTTGGTCATGACCCAAAGTTCATGACCACAGGTGAGGGTAGGAACGTAGATTGACCGGTAAATCGAGAGCTTCGCCTTTAGGCTCAGCTCTCTCTTTACCACGACAGACCGATACAACGACCGCATTACTGCGGCTGCTGCACCGATCCGTCTGTCAATCTCACGCTCCATCCTTCCCTCACTCGTGAAAAAGACCCCAAGATACTTAAACTCCTCCACTTGAGGCAGGAACTCTCCCCCAACCTGGAGGGAGCAAGCCACCTTTTTCCGGTCGAGAACCATGGCCTCGGACTTGGAGGTGCTGATTCTCATCCCAGCCGCTTCACACTTGGCTGCAAACCGCCCCAGGACATGCTCGAAGGAGCCAGCAAGACCACATCATCCGTGAAAAGCAGAGATAAAATCCAGTGGCTCCTGAACCAGACCCCCTCCGGCCCGTGGCTGCGCCTAGAAATTCTGTTCATAAAAATAATGAACAGAACCGGTGACAAAGGGCAGCCCTGCTGGAGTCCAACATGCACTGGGAACAGGTCTGACTTACTGCTGGCAATGTGAACCAGGCTCCTGCTCCGGTCGTACAGGGACCGTACAGCCCTTAACAGAGGGCCTCCGACCCCGTACTCCCGGAGCACCTCCGACAGAATGCCACGAGGGACACGGTCGAATGCTTTCTCCAAGTCCACATAACACATGTGGGTTGGTTGGGCAAACTCCCATGAACCCTCGAGCGCCCTGCGGAGGGTATAGAGCTGGTCCAGTGTTCCGTGGCCCGGACGAAAACCGCATTGTTCCTCCTGAATCCGAGGTTCGACTATTGGCCGAATTCTCCTCTCCAGTACCCTGGAATAGACTTTCCCAGGGAGGCTGAGGAGTGTGATCCCCCGATAGTTGGAACACACCCTCCGGTCCCCCTTTTGAATAGGGGGACCACAACCCCGGTCTGCCAGTCCAGACGCACTGTCCCCGAACTTTTCCCAGACCCAAGTTTTTGCTCCCGCGACTGCCCGTGCTGCAGCATGCTTGGCCTGCCGGTACCTGTCAGCTGCCTCAGGAGTCGCCCTGGCCAACCAGGCTCGATAGGACTCTTCCTCAGCTTGACAGCATCCCTTACTTCTGGAGTCCACCACCGGGTTTGGGGATTGCCGCCACGACAGGCACTGGAGACCTTACGGCCACAGCTCCGGACAGCTGCGTCAACAATGGAAGTGGAGAACATGGTCCATTCGGACTCAATGTCCCCAGCCTCCCTCGGGATCTGGTCAAAGTTCTCCCGGAGGTGGGAGTTTAAGACCTCCCTGACAGAGGGTTCAGCCAGAGGTTCCCAGCAGACCCTCACAATACGTTTGGGTCTGCCAGGTCTGTCCAGCTTCCTCCCCTGCCAGCGGATCCGACTCACCACCAGGTGGTGATCAGTTGACAGCTCAGCCCCTCTCTTCAACCAAGTGTCCAAGACATATGGCCGGAGGTCAGATGACACGACCACAAAGTCGATCATTGACCTCCGGCCTAGGGTGTCCTGGTGCCACATGCACATATGGACACCCTTACGCTTGAACAAGGTGTTTGTTATGGACAAACTGTGACTAGCACAGAAGTCCAGTAACAAAACACCACTCGGGTTCAGATCAGGGAGGCCGTTCCTCCCAATCACACCCCTCCAGGTAACACTGTTGCTGCCCACGTGAGCGTTGAAGTCCCCCAGTAGAACGACGGAGTCCCCGGTTGGACTCTCCAGTACCCGCAGGGAAGCGACCCACTCGTTCACTGGGGTAAACTCCAACACATGGCGGCTGAGCTGAGGAGCTATAAGCAAGCCCACACCAGCTCGCCGCCTCTCATCGCGGGCAACTCCAGAGTAGAAGAGAGTCCAGCCTCTCTCAAGGAGTTGGGTTCCAGAGCCCAGACTGTGCATGGAAGTGAGCCAGACTATTTCTAGCCGATACCGCTTAACCTCCCGCACCAGCTCAGGCTCTTTCCCCCCAGTGAGGTGACATTCCATGTCCCCATGGCTAGAGTCACCGTCCGGGGATTGGGTCGCCGGGGTCCCCGCCCACGACTGCCACCCAAATCCCACTGCACCGGCCCCTTCTGAACCCTCCGACGAGTGGTGAGCTCACCGGAGGGCAGACCCACGTCGCCCTTTCGGGCTGAGCCCGGCAGGGACCCGTGGGCAAAGACCCAGCCACCAGGTGCTCACCTGCGAGCCCCAACCCCAGGCCTGGCTCCAGGGTGGGGCCCCGGTAACGCCAATCCGGGTGACGTACACTTCCTTGATCTTAAATATGACATTAGGGGCTATGAACCGATCTTAGTCTGACCCGTCACCTAGGACCAGTTTGCCTTGGGAGACCCTACCAGGGGCATTAAGCCCCGGACAATAGCTCCTAGGATCATTCAGGTACTCAAACCCCTCCACCACGATAAGGTGCCGGTTCAAGGAGGAGCTGTCAGAATTTGTAAATTGTAAAATTCTATTACAATTAGTTCTATTTTTGGCTCCAAAATGAGTTACTTTGCCTGGACTATTACGCATACTGTTACGACCAAACAAATGTTGCAAGCTTACTCTTAAGCTGCAACCACAAGTGACCCTACAATAGTGGAGTCCAGTTTCACAACCAAAAGGTTACAAAAAGTTACTGCACACAAGTATTAATCAGGGTCACACATCACAACGTGACCAACACAAAAGTAGTCATCTCACACAAAACTATGTTGCTGTGCAAAGTATAAACGAAAGGAAACAAACTGCAGAGACACCCCAACTCCCTGCCTACAAAAGGTGGCTAACTCACCTAGCTAGTCTTCAGTGGCTTGCCGAGCTCGAGGCAGCTTTAAACGCTGAACTCAGTGCATAACCGAAGACCAGGAATCTAGTCAACTGTCATGCACTGAAGCGTACCCCCACTCAGGATTACCACCAAAAATAAGATCCTCCATCCTCCAAACACCACCAGCAGTGAGCGTTTTTAACATAGTTTATTTAAAACAAAGACATTGCTTGTACACAATCAAGCGTTGCTGGCAGTCCGGGGCGGCAGAGGAGAGCCCGCAGGAACTGGGAGGAGCCGGCCTTTAAACTTATGGCTCCAGGAAAGCAACCAATCAGCTCCCAGGGACAACCTACAATCACAGACACACCTGCAACCAATCAGACACACACACACACACATGTAAAAGAGGCATATTTAAAACGCACAAACATTTACGGCAAAAGCCGTGACCTGCAAGAAGACCTGATTTGACCTGACTTCATAGACTGCAACGTTTATCTGGATGCACTCGATATGGATGCTATTTGAGGAGTTGTGAAGTAATAACTCTTTGAACTTCTCTTATTTTAAACTTTTTATGTTCTTTGAGTCTTTCGCAGCTGAAAATGTCCCCCTGCTTTACTCCACTAAGTTTCTACCACAAGAGAAAAAAACACCTTGAAGTCTAACTCTTGCTATCACCGCATCACGTCTTTATGTGTGAAACGGAAATGGAAAGTTTACACTTAGCTCATGCTAATGAGAACTGGCTTTCCGTGTTCTTCTCATGCTACAGTTTGTTATACAGTAGTATTTTGTTGATTTGATTGATTGCCCAAAGGCGTCTCACTTTCCAGATACTTTACTCCATCTTATCAGGCTGCAGCTCACAGGCCAGGTTACGTCTTAAAGATTAAAAAATTGTTAAACATTGACAGCTAATATAATACTTGGGCCTTTTTAGATTAATATCTGAATACATCTGACTGACTGAAATTTTTTTGCTGAAAAAAATAAATAATGCACAAATATGACATATGCAATAATTACTGTTAATGCCACATTTTCATTTCAAGAGACAGATTAATATGTAAAAGTAACTAAAACTGTAAAATAAGTTTAGAATGTAATTCAATGCATTGCTCAAGAAATTGATGAATAGTTTTGGAGAGGTCACATTGTGAGGCTGCAGAGAGACAGTTTCCTTCCTGATATAGATTAGATCATCCTGTAGATTACTGCTGCCTCAGTTGGAAACATTTTATCTGAGAATTCTTTAGTTTTAATCGCACAAATTAAAGGCAGTACTGTAGAGAAGAGTGTCTCCTTCCCCCAGCACAGAAACTTTACATGGTCTCACCTCAAGGTGGTTTCGCCACAGCTTCACCCACAGGAAGTGACTGAGCTCGGAGACCAACAGTTCTCATGAACAGAATTGAGCATGAAGAGAGCAGAGAGCCCTCTCTAACAGCTTCGCTCTGTTCCTTTACTAGTACTCTGGCTCAAACTTCACAGGTTTTATCATAGAAAAAAAATTTTTTTTAGCGACAGTGAGTGATTTAGCTGTCATTAAGAGGACCAATATTAGTTTAGAAATCTGATGCGCCATTAAAAATGTTAAGAGAGAACAGTCATGGAAAACCCCTTAAATTTAAAAGAGTAGCATAACATAGGTCTACTTTATGTAGAGACAAATATAAGATTTAAAAAAAACTTACTTAACATAGCAGGAACATTTATCTGGCGATGAAACAGTCTCAGTTCAATAATGATGGCTCGATATGACCAACATATTAAAACAAGATGACCAGTGAGAAGACTTTCTGAACAGTTGTTAGTCATTCTGAATGCAGCACAACTCAAAGTGGATCAGAAATTAAATTTGTCTCTCACCATTCACTACTGTACATTTTCTTTCTGAAATAAGGTCCCATGAGGTCCACCAGAAGGAGTCTGTCCACTTTCTGCTTTGACATCATGGGTTAGTGAGAGTAGATTGATGAGGGAAAACAGAATTTAATTGATTTTAGCATAAGGCTGCAACATAACACAATGTGATAAAGGTGGAGGTACCTAAATACTTTCTGACTGCACTGTGTGTACACACAACACACACCCTCATTTATATACGAAATCACATGTACAGATTAGATAACAATAAAATTGTGATGTAATATGATGAAATCCAATCGACTTATGTTTCTAAGATGTGAAATAAGGATGAGCAACAAACCTTTGCAAGAGAGATGAACATAATTATTCACAGTGGACAGGAAATATAATCGTGTCAAAGTACAATGCGGTCAGCGTCACTGCAGTTGTTTGAGCTTTGTGTGAAAGGGAAGCAAGAACAGAGTGAGACCTGCGCTCAGATGAGGAAGTTGATGAAAAACTCTGCTCTCACTTTTATAAGAAATTTAACTTCTATATCCTTTCTGCTGCATTTTTATTAATACAAAGTAGGAAGTTTGAGAGAGTGACAGTGTCGGTGCTGGATGTGAAGATGGGGCACACTCTGCTCGGTGTGCTCGGGTTATTCTGTGAGTACATCTGTGACTTTCAGTATTTATATCAGTGTAGTAGCTGTGTAGACATGAACTTTGTTGCTGATTTGTCTTGGTTCAGATTGAAGGATTATGTTAAGTATATTACTCAACTAGTTACTTTTGCACTAGTTTTTGCTCACATACCTGGACAATGCATGTACAGTATATGATCTAAGGTATTATGTATTTAGCCGTGGAATTACATGTATTGCTTATTTTACTCGGCCTCTATATATTGAAGAGTTTTAAATGTGTTTCCCACCTCTGTAGCTGTGTAGCAGAATATCATCACAGAAATGTGTGATACTGTTGATTGATAAACAATAGTTGCCACTGATGAAACTCCACCTGGATTTTGTATTTGATTCTGGTCTAATGAAGTTTGAATCTTTATTTCAGTGCTGAATACACTCCTGTACGGACATGCTGAAGGTGACTAGTTATCTTTTCTATATTGACTGATTATGTTTGTCCTATATGTCTCCTACTGTATCACTCTGGATCACTTGTTTCTGCAGTTGTATTTTTCCATATGTATTTCATTTTACTCAGTGCACATTATGACATAACTGGATTAGTGCCCAGATGTTAAAGGAAGCTACTTAGAAAGTGTAGCTCTTCATGATACCACTGACTTCACACTGGAACGAGTTTAGTGACTGTAAACTGTTGAAACTGTTGAAACTGCTTTGTTAGAAAGATCAAATGAACAAATCCTCATCTAAACCCAATACAAAATCAAAATAGAATTGTTACGACTGCCGTGGTTGTATAAACTTATGAGTTTACCCACACTCATGTATGAGTGGGTGTAGGTTGTCCAGGGAGTTGATTGGAGCTGATTGGTTTCTATCTTGAAGCCAGAAGAACGGCTGGCTCTTTTCAGTTCCTATTGCTCTCCTCTCTCAGCCAGACTGCAAGCATGTCTGTTTGTCTCCAAGATGTGTTTTTAAATAAAACCTTTAAAACACTTTGCTGCTGGTGGTGCTTGACGGATGGGAAGAGGAGAGTCTCATTATCATGTTGCTCCAGGGTTTGCCCTAGGCCCTGGTCATAACAACTGGGGGCTTGTTTGGGCTCAGCGAGCCATTGAAGACTAGCCAGGTGAGTTAGCCCTCTTGGCTGGCAGGTAAAGTTTGGTTGTCTCTGCAGTTTGTTTCTCTTAGTTTTACACTTTGCACAGCAAATTGTTTTTGTTTGAGATGTCTGCTTTTGTTTTAGTCACGTTGGTGACGTTGTGATGTGTGGTTGTAATGAACACATTTGTGTGCAGTAACTGCAGTAACAGGAGTTTGTGAAATTTGGTTGTGGAAACTGTTATCCACTTTTGTTGGGTCACTTGTAGTTGCGTGGTTGTTGTGTGATGGTTGTTCCAGTCCACTTTTGGTGTGGTCACGTAGGTGTTACTGCTTTAGTGTATTTAATTACAGTTAGTGTGTTTGGAATGGAGTCACGTCACACATCAGTGGATCTTGACTGGTGGGTGTGGCTTCCCAGTTTGTCTGGTCACTTTCGTTTCTAGGTTACTACCTCCTTTACAGTAACGTGTGGTTGGAGACCACAAGGTGTCCATTTTGTGTTGTTGTAGTGGCAGTTCCCTTGTGTTGTGTCTGTGTGTGCTGCTGTTAGTGAATGGCAGAAACTCTGTAGTTTAACTACCTGTTGTGAGCTGTTTGTTTTATATCTGTTGCACTCCACTGTCATGTCGGTCACTTGTTGATGTTTAATGGTGTGTGTGTGTGTGTGTGTGTGTGTGTGTGTGTGTGTTACCACTTTAATTGTGTATTTGGTTTTGTGTTCTCTCCCCATGGTGGTAGCCATTTTGTTAGTGGGATTGGCACCCAATGATTTTGCATCTTGTGCAAAAGATGTAGTGTATTTTTTATGTAGAGTGTGGTTCTACTTTTCTCTGTTTTCTTGTTTTCTGTACTTGCAGCTGTTTGTGGTGTCAAATTTGCTCAACAAATCAGTTAATTGAAACAATAAGAGTTTTCTACGGAGCCACCCTAGTGACATTGGATTACAAAAAAATAACGCGTGGCCACGCATTACTATCTCGTGGCCACACGTTATTTTTTTTTAATCCAATGTCACCAGGGGGACTCTGTAGTTTTCACTGAGTTATGGACAAAAACCTTATTAATTGTATGTCCATTACAGTTATTTCCTGTTTTTTAATTGTTTTCCCAAACCAAACAGCAGGTAGACGTACGCCCACATTGACAGCAGACAGGACAATCATACCACTGGGGGGCAGAGTGACACTGACATGTTCTGTGGAGGATCCTGCTGGTTTTAAATATCGGTGGTTCAGACAGACGTCAGACTATTCTCTAAAAATGTATCTTCAGACTGAAAATGTTTATAAATCAAACAGAGTTACTTCACAAGGAGGCAAATACACCTGCGATGGATGGAAAAGATGGACAAATATCGTCACACCTGAAAGTAATGCAGTAATCATTGAGGAAACTGGTGAGTTTGGTATTTTCTTATGGAATACACAACCTACATTCTTTATGTTCTTAATTCTGAAGGGAAAGTTGATTGTTCGTCATGTTAGCCCAGTACCTCCCACTTTTCTGACAAAAAAGAAAAGGAAAATGTTTAGATATCCTTCATCATGTCAAGAATGTGCTACTGACTTGACCACCTTCAATTTGTTCACAGAAACAAAGAGTTGAGGATGCTTCCTTCATGCTGCTCAATTCAATATGTCAATATCTTGAACTGGGTGAAAGACATAAGGCTGAATGTAGGATTTGTGGACTGACACTTTTCTGCCAAATATTTTTCAGTGGCTGAGATTGTTTGTTCTTGTTTTATTCTAGTTTTAAACAGTTGGATTGGAGCCTGTGTTTTTGTGTTAAATATATTTAAAAATTTGTACAGGCAGTGATGACAGATGAACATCTTTCTTTATTAACCCCTTGTATATGTAGTGCCAATCCTCTTTTGTAAGGAGATTGTTCTTAAGGAAACGTTTACACAGTACTGCTGCTAATACTGTAGCTGTGAACAAGAGGAAGTGGAGGTGGCTGGGAAAACACACAATCAGCATGTTGTGCTGGGAGTTAAACATTAATGTCATTAATGCCAAAATAATCTATTTTTATTTTAACCAGATTTTAAGCAGAACAAACTTTAAATCCTGATATTATAAAAGTGTTGATATGTTCATGAAGGCCTTTTACCTCACTGTTTATAAAAAGTGCAGAATCCAGCCTGCGTGATAAACTAGACATTAGACGCAAGACTAACAAAGAGGGATAATGAAAATGTTCTTCCATATTGCTGTGGTCAAAACAGTTGTAGGAGATACACTGCTAAATAATAAATGTAATTAATTACTTGCGATTAATAACACACTCGTAAATGGGGCACCACCTCCGTTGTTTTATCTATTTGAATAATCAGACTGGACAAGTTTAACTTGGAACAGTTCTAATCGATATGTATGTTTAATACATATTTCATCTCATATCTTGAAGCAATGAATTCTACACAGGGATGTCCGCTTTGAGAGTGCTGGGGGCAGAGCCGGTCTTGGCTTGGAACAAAAGTCTCTGTTTGTTTGGAAACCGCTTGCACAGCTTTTGAAGCAGCCAATTACTGCAACATCTTTGTCAATGATGAAGATCTTAATAAAGGTTTCTTCTTCGTTTCTTCGAGTGGTAGCTCTGACTCATAAACTAATTCAACTTCTTGACTAAACTGGAGGCTAAAACGCTGGTCTGGCAGATCTTCCGTTGTTACTTAATACGATATGAATTAAATTAAATTCACTTGAAAAATAAAAAGAATGCGATTTAAAAGAAGAGGAGAGAAGAGGAGAGTGCAGAAGAGCGAGAGGGAGAGCCTGTCTGTCTGTTTTATTATCCGTCTGGCAGACGGACCCAGAGTGGCGGGCTGACAGCGTCACTTCTGCGATATCATGAGTTTAAACTCACAAGACATAATTAAGCTAAACTATCGCTTTTAATGTTTCGAGATTGTGTTTGAACTTTCCCAGAATTTCACCATGGCTTAATCGGTTGACTTTGTCTACATGAAAGAAAATGACATGATTAAAATCACTCATCTTTCAAAAAGATGTAAAACTTGATCAAAAATAAAACACACTTGCATATACAGTAGAACTGAGGACTTATACATATTTCTTCTAGTTCTAGCTTAATACTTGTTAACAAAAACATGCCAGAGACATTTTACTGGTATATAACAAAAATATTAAACAAAACGGATCTTCTGAAAGTCTATTCCAAGCACCAGGACTCACCATCAGGAGGGGCTGTGGTTTTAACCCAAACATCAAACTCAACAGATGTGTTATCAGTTGTAAATAACTAAAAGAGGTCTCCGATGACGCGTCCATCCTAAGGTTTTATTACAAGAAAAACAACGTCCTCTTTGCTCAGTGGAGAAGTGACAGACTGTAATAGGTCTCTCCTGAAAACAGTCAGCTTGAGGGGAACGGAGTGAATTCATCTAGAGACTATGAGAATCAGAGACGAGGACATGTGTTCCTACACAGTCTAGTGTCCGAACTAAATGATTTGACTTTTGAAATGTTTGCTGCAGAGCAGGACAACATGCATTCACATAATAAATACAGTGAATATAACAGAAGAGGATGGCATTTGATCTATTCAGTGTTTAATTCTATTTGTGTAAACTGTGTATTTTTTTTATGTCAACAGTTCCCAACAGGGCCATTTTGACCCTTCACCCCAACTGGTCTGAAATATTCAATGGTGAGACAGTCACTCTCAGATGTGAGATACAGGGAAGTGGAGATAAAAAATGGACGTATGAATGGTCACCAGACAACTTAAACACACCTCCAACATACAATGAACACAGGATTATCAGTGCTACTGAGGCTCACAGTGGAGAATACAGGTGTAAAGGAAAAAGAGACTCATATTCCTCAACAGAGTGGAGTGATGTCATCAAACTGACAGTATCATGTAAGTTGGACTACATTCACATTTACATTCAGGCAATTTAGCAGACGTTTTTGACCAAAGCGACTTACAATAAGTACATTTGTCACAAGAAAGAAACCACAAAAATAGAAACAATTTTCAAGTCCTCATCTGAGCACAGTAGATGCTAATTATCAAGGATACCTTAAGCATACAAGTGCTACAATTTAAGTGTCAAGGGTAAGAATAAGTGCATATATTTCCCCGGAATGAAGAGGAGTTCTGTTTTACTAAGGTTGAGTTTGAGATAAGGTACAGTTGTCCAAGTGGAGATATCTGCCAAACATTCCGAGATGCAAGTTGCAACGTGAGTATTAGAGGAGGAAAGGGGAAAAGAGAGGAACAGTTGGGTGTTATCTGCATTATAGTGGTAAGAGAATCCATGTGATGTGATTGAAGAGTCTAGTAATCTAGTGTATAGTAAAAACAGAAGTCCTAGTACTGAGCCTTGAGGGTTTCCAGAAAGCAGGGTTTGGACAATGAGCCATGCCAGGTGACCTTTAATGTGCAATTTGTCAGGTATGATGTGAACCAGGTTAGAGCAGAGTCAGTGATGCCAAGTTCAGCCAGAGTGGAGAGGAGGATTTGGTGGTTTACTGTGTCAAAGGAGGGTATCCATCTTATCAAAGAAGTCACAGGGAGGACTGGGAGGGGCGATAGCTCACCACAATGTTGAGTTTGAAAATAAGGGTGACAGAGACAGCGTGGAATTTAAATGCAGATCCAGGAAGGTGCTCCAGGGGAAGGACTTAGTAGGACCACGTGGGTGAGACAAGGAGTTCAGTTTCTCCTCCATGACCTGTTTGTCTCGAGGAGTGTCTCCCTTCTTGACTGCAGACTGGCAGTACCATAGTCCCCCTAGTACTTTAATTTCAGTACCAGTACAGTACAGCTTTGAGCAATAGGTCTCCGGTGAAATCTTCCCCGGTTTGATGTCCTGACTGAGATTGGGTAGGACTCATGGCTACGATCGATGGTGGACAATGAGTGGCTTGGACTTCCACGATAGACTCCTGCAGAGAGACTCTGTAAGTCTTTTGTTCGACAGTCCTGACACTGCAGTTAACACTGTAGTGATTAGCCCATATGTGCTAGATTTACCTCTTGCAGGCATAGCACCGCCCTGCAATAAAACCTATTTGCCAAAACTGAGTTGGCTGAAACTGTCTGATAACCACTCAGCTTCAACAGTTTCACAAGAATTTACACAAAAAGTATCCAGACAAGATTAAATATTTCAATTAACCCTCCTCACAGAATGCCTAACAGGAAACATTTATCTTCTACAATGATTAGGTTTTTTTGCATTTATTTATTTACTTTTTCTTTAGCATTTGATGAAAATGATTGAAAAGCAGCCAGTAATCAGAGTTCTGTAGTTTTTCGATCAGGAATGACAAAAGCATCTCAAATAACTTCCAGGCTGGAATGATGCTGCACTTTAACACTGTTCTCCACAGTAAGAAGGTTCTGGGTGTGAAAGACACATTCAGCCAACTGGTTGAGTTAACTCAGGTTAATCAGCAGTCAGGTTAGTTCAGATGAATCACTTGAGTAGTCTACACTTCCTGTAAGTGATAGTGTCAGTGGTTGTCTGTGTTCTGTGTTCACTGTGTGATAGAATGACAGTCTGTCCAGGATGTAACCTCGCTCTCATCAAATGTGAGCTGGGATAATCACCCTGTGACCCTGCAAAGGATAAGAGGCTACAGATCATTGATCATTAAACAGTTGTCTTTCAACAATGAAAAACCACAGTGAAAGGGCATGGGGCGCCGATTGTAAAGTTGCGCATGCTAAAATAAACAAAAAACGTTTTGCCACATTTAGCGACAAACCATGTATAAAAAACACGTGAATTATTTAATGTTACTTTTGACCAGATTTACAGCAATATTTGTGAACTTTGTGATATTTACTTCTCTAGTAAAAATATAATTTCAATGTTTAATCTGAATAAAAAATCTAAATCTAAATCTAAATGTTAAATTTAAATCTAATTGTTAAATCTAAATCTAAATGTTAATTATAAATGTACAAGTTAAATTTTAAACCTAAATGTTAAATATAAATGTCAGGGGTGAAACTAAATATTTAGCTAATATGCAAATCTATACTGCCTGTCACCGGAAGTACCAAAGTAAAAGCTCATTGACGTGAATGAGCGCTATGCGCGGCCTCCTTCGGGTAGTCAGACAGAGTGATTGCGGTGAAAAAAATACCGCAGCTGTATCTGGAGAAGTGTCTGTCCTCCCGCCTGTCTTACCGACTCTCCCTCACATTTCTTCCTGAAAAACAACGTCTGTCACCAGCAAAAAAACTTTAACTCACAGATGGTCAGCCGCCTGACCGAGACTTCAGTGAACTTTCCCCCAGAAAAACAGCCTCTGTCCCTGCCAGTAAGAGTCAGAGAACGTCCGGTTAACTGATGGCAATTATAAATTATGTAATTAGGAGCGAAAACGTAACTTTGACACTTTCCAGGATGTTTGGTGGGTTAGGATCTTAATCACACATTACAACAGTATCCATACGATTATTAACAGTTAGTGGGTACGTGTTTAGATTGACAGGTAGACACCAGGGGAAACACCTTGAAAAAACACACAAATGTCATCGTCGTGAGGTGTACCATCCACACCTCCGCAGTGCCTTTACGCAGACGCTGCTCTGCTCTGTGTAAACAACCAGTGTGGAGAATTGGCGAACTGCTGCTGCGGCGATAATGCAGCAACTCTACTAGCGGCTACTGTCGCTGTCATGCTGAGGGATTGTTAAAACTCTGTATTGCCGACCTAATAATGTTGCCAGCTAAGTTGCTGGACATGGTGACAGGCAGAATGAGAGCAGGTGAGGAGATGTGACTAACAGTGCAGCGCAATCACTCCGACTGACCACCCGAAAGAGACCGCAGGGATATAACTTGTTCGCGTCAATGACCTTTTATTTTGGTACTTTCAGTGACAGGCAGTGTAGATTTGCATATTAGCTAAATATTTAGTTTCACCCGTGACATTTAGAATATAACATTTAGCATTTATATTTAACATTTATATTTAATATTTAGATGTATATTTAACATTTGGATTTAACATTTAACATTTAGATTTGATTCAACATTTAACTTTTAGATTTAATATTCAACATTTAGATTTAGATTAAACATTAAAATTATATTTTTACAAGAGAAGTAAATATCACAAAGTTCACAAATATTGCTGTAAAACTGGTCAAAAGCAAAGTAGTGTTCAACCTGGAAAAGAGATTTCTAAATGAATTCAGTGTTAATATTAATGTGAATTTAAGTCTAAATTCAAGTACATCTTACCTGTGTGGGCTGCACTAATTCATTCATTTGCTTTGTTATGTCTTTGTACTAAATCAAACACAGTATCAGACAGTCACATCACATTTATTTCAAAGTGAAGATAATACAGCTCATTCACGGTGTTAGGTTGAGTCTTGAGGTTTGAATGTACTGATTGTGCAGAATGTATTTGATCCATTTTCAATACACGTTTTCATTGAAAATCATTTTCCAGCAGAACCCCAGTCTGTCCTCACTGTGTCTCCATCATGGCTGAGTGCTGGAGCCTCAGTAACTCTGAACTGCAGTGTTAAAGATCAATCTGCAGGATGGAGGTTCTACTGGTATAAGACTGTTCCTGATCCATCAGACAACTCCTTCAGCTATGAGCTGCTACCTGGCAGCAGCAGTGGGACTGAACAGGATTCCTACATTGTTCATGGACAGACACACACAGCAGGATATGTGTGCAGAGCTGGAAGAGGAGATCCAGTGTATTACACTGATTACAGTCAACCTCAGTTTGTCTGGTCTGCAGGTCAGTCTGTTTCTATCTCTTAAGAGACAGATGTTATATCAGCTCTGTTCATCTTTTTTAAATGGTGATAAACAAAGTATCTTCTTGAAAAAAAAGAAATTAATTCCCTGTGGTCTTATGATCTTGACTCTCTCGCTACCTCCTGACTGGGTGGAATTTAATTGTTTCCTTCTGTCCTCACTCTTTAACCTGAAACACAAAAAGAGAGATATGATATCTTGGCTAAAACCTTACTCTCACTTCCAAAAAGTACTTTTAGTCTGGATACTTGAGCTCTTCTTTTGCTTACAGCAGCTGCAGTCACTTGGTTGTCTGTCATTTAAAATGTACTCAAAATGTTCGTAAGAGAACAAAGTAGAAATCATAATTTTATCCAAATACTGAACTTTGTTACGATAAAAAAGCTAAGGAATATTTGAATTTAGGGTTAGAGTTATTTTCTATCTAAAGATCTCTGTGCTCTGTTTGACCTCTTATCCCATATTGTTTTTCAGGTTTTCACTCATCAGCGTCTCTCACAGTGAGTCCTGACAGAGCTCAACACTTCACCTCTGACTCTGTCTCACTGAGCTGTGAGGGAAACTCTACTGAGTGGAGAGTGAAGAGGTTATCACCTGAGGACAGATACCTGTCAGACTGCACCACCTGGGGGACAATTACTGGATCTACATGCAAACTAAACATTAACAGGCTCAGTGATTCAGTGTACTGGTGTGAGTCTGGATCAGGAGAGTTCAGCAACGCAATCAACATCACTATACAGAGTATGATTTTATTATATTTTGTTTTTCTTTGACTTATTATTTCAAACATCCCATTGTGTGTTGAGGAGTACAGTACACTGACATGTTGAGAGTTCTGCCCAACACTCTGCTTCATGATCTCTCTGGTAATTAATGGTTTTCACTTAATAAACAAAGTTAAGTGTTTAATTATACTGTAACCATGTATGAATATAGAATATAGATTTGTGGCTGATCTGTGCTTCAGGGTTAGGTCCTTGATCACCATTTAAAGTCCAGTGTGAAGGATTTAGTGACATTTAGCTGTGAGGTTGCAGATTCAGCAGCTGAAAGGGTTCTTGAACAGTAAGACACACAAGGTGTATGAAGATAAAATGTCAGATATTATGATCACTGTTAAATCAATGAGAAAAGTCAAAGAAAAAAACATAGTCTGTATCTTTTCTCATCTCTCTACATCCACTCATTCTCAAATTCCTCGACCAGCTGATCTCTGACTGAAACCTCGTATTCTTTGACTGTTTAACAGATAAAAATATGATCCTGCTGAGCCCTGCCCGTCCTGTGACTGAGGGAGATTCTGTTAGTCTGAGCTGCAAATTAAGAAGACAAACATTTGACTCCATTGTGTTTTTCTATCACAATGAGAAATTCATTCAAAGTGACACCAGATGGGAGTTAAATATCTCTGCAGTGTCAAAGTCAGATGAAGGATTCTACAAGTGTCAACACTCAGGACAAGAGTCAGCACAGAGCTGGATGTCAGTTCAGGGTGAGTAGGATCTCAATGATTCTTCCATTTTCTTTCTGTAAACTGTGTTTCTGTCTGAGAAAGAAACTTTGAATACTTAACTGAGTTTGAAGCAGCATTCATTTCAGATAATTTCCCCTGATAGATTCAGTAGAAAATAATGTTTCCTTCGAGCTGAAGAAAGTCTTCCATACGTTTGTTAACAGTTATGGGTTATTTCTTACAGCAGTGTCCAGGCCTGAACGCTCTTCATTTCCTGTACTGTTGATTGTTGGGCTGATTTGTGGAATAATTCTTATTCTTCTTCTGCTCCTGTTGTATCGCTACAGACCTTCCAAGGGTGAGACCTTCTTCTTCTGTTATCAGATGTTTTGTGTTTATGTTGAATTGAAATACAGACATATTCTGATCTGATGAGATAGAACAGCAGTACAACAACTCACAATACAAAACCATGTAACAACAAATCTTCATCTTTTTTACAGATACATGCTTCAAGAGGTTGGTGCAAAACTGTTTTTTCACATTTTGAACACAACAGCAAGACATTCAATGTTCCTGTTTATTAAATGCTTGTATTTGCTTGTTACAGGCCGATCCAGTCTGAGAGCTCCAACACAGATCATGTGGTGAACCAGAATGAGGGTCAGTGCAATGAATACTCCTCTCCTCAACATTTTAAACATTCAAAATAATCTCATATAGTTAAGATATATATATGCAAGCTGTTTTAGTATCATACAATTAAAGAGATGACTCTTACTGTGGCTTGTTTTCTGCTCTGTAGGTGATGTCTGTCTGTATGAATCAATCACTCTGAAGACACTGAACATGGTACAGTTTATACCTTTTTATTAACATGCAGAAACACCCTGTTAAATTGAAGTGAACAGATTTATGGTTGACAGCACTGAGATCACTTCCATTACTTCAAATGCATCAGGATCATTGACTGTATATAAAGATGGACGACATGACAGCTCCCCAAAAGTGAAGCCAGAACATCTGGAACTGCTGATTAGCATTTAGCTGAAAGCATTGCTTTACCTCCAGCCTTAGAGGTGTGTTAGCATCGCTTTAGATCATTTCCTTATTATCTGTGTGTGTTGTGAAAATATCACCTTTGATGACACGTGACTATTAATGATGTAGTTACTTTGAAAATGTGTCTTTATCATCAAGTATCTACATCACTGTGTCTGTAGCACATGTGTCATCATTGTTATCTAGATGTGCCACATGTTCTACTCTGGATCAGATACTGTTTCTGAATCTATTGAGGTTCTGCAGTGAACGTTAGAAATGCAACCACTGCATGATTTAAGAGAACTGATTCCAAGTGATCGATATAAAATCCTGTAACTAAATATGTACATTTCAGTTGCAGGTGGATCCCAGGACGTCACATATTCTTCAATTGAACTTAAACACTTTGGGAAAAAGGGTGAGTACTCTGAATACAGAATGTAGATACAAATATCTTTAGTGTAAAAACTATTGATTTATATTTTTTCTGTATGGATTCGTGTGATTGTCTTCACAGGGAAGCAACAAACACCAGAGGAGAGATCAGTTTACTCTGATGTGAGGACAGGAGCTGCAGGTACAGTCAGTTACAACAGTCATGTTCAAAGTTTGGTTTGAAATGTTGTGTATCATTTTACTGGAGGTGATTTTTTGTCGTTATTTGTTGTTAATCTTGGTCACCTTGGTAAATTATTAAAAACTACCACTAGGTGTCACCAGAGTTGATAATCTCACACATTTCTCTGACCTTTCACACTCTGGGGTTTTTCTAAGTTTGACTTTTTCATAGACAGAATGTGATTGTTAATTTATGTTTTCTGTAATTTGTTTAAAAAATATAAACCACAACAACAAAAGACACAGCAGCTGAGGTGTTGGTGTTGTGATCGCATTTGGAAACATTATGACTTTCATTTAAACATCAGACGCTGCTGTATTGTCATGAAATAAACACAGAAGGATCCAAAATGTATTTTATTATTATTCAACCTGTCAATCCATCTGTTCATCCATCCAGCTGTACAGGGCCGTAGTGTTTATGTCTGTGGGGCAAACAAATCCTAAGATCTGCCCTCTGTTTCAGACGACAATCTGCTGTATGCCCAAGTCTTCAGCCACAATAAAGGCCAGAAGAAGAAGAAAGGTCAGTAAAGTCTGCATCCACCTGCAGCCGTGAGCATCCAACATGTTGGTCTTGGTTTAGCTGTTTGTTGTTACTTATTGTTTTTATGCCTCATATTTCCTTTAAGTAATGTATTCTTTATTATATGCATTGTTTAATAACAATTTGTGTTATTTCATACATAACTCAATTCTGTAGAAATGTTAATTACTCCAGTGGAGACGTTAACCCTGACAATGTTCATGTCTGATCTCCATTTATAGGAAGATCAGCAGCAGCAGATGAAACTGTTTATTCTGAAGTCAAACCGGGATCATCTCTCGGTAATAATGCTGTCGTATAACGTCCATACTGTAATGACATCTTCCACAGCTGATTAAATGGATACAAACCAGAATAACATGTCAGAAAACATCTTGAGTCACCCAATACTTTTGTTTTTTTTAGGTTTTCTTCCAGGTCTGTAAGGAGAGAGGAGAGGAGGAAGACCTACGGTGAACTGATAAGTGTCCTGAGAACAGAACGTTTATTCTGGACCAACACAGTTCCCTTAAATGAGCCGAGGTCACTGC